>JAOXJM010000033.1:79027736-79044996 GCA_026413425.1 Tringa solitaria
GCTGTTGGCCTTCTTGGCCACCTGGGCACACTGCTGGCTCCTGTTCAGCCGGCTGCCCACCAACACTGGGAGCAAAGCAAAAGCCATGGCACAGGGTTACTGCGGCCCAGCGGGTACCCCTCCTGGCTTCCCTCTTCCCGCGGGCGTCCATACCACGCTGCGATATACGTTCCAAGCTACAGCAAACCCCGGCCAGACCTTACCTCTGTCGCTGAAGTCATCCACCAGAATGATCTCGGCGATCAGGCTGTCCGGCGTGCGGTTGATGATGCTGTGTATCGTCCGCAAGAGCGAAGTCCAGCCTTCGTTATGGAACGGGATAATTATGCTCGTATTTGGTAGCTTTTCCAAGTACACCTTGTGCTTGCAGCTGGAGAGAGAAGGAAATGATGGTGTAAGTGTACTGAAAACGCTGCCATCCGTTTGGGCCGTTCAACCATCCTGGTTTCTGGCACAAAAATCCAACAGCGCAATCACCCAGTAATTTCACGTGATGGTAATTAGCTCATTTAAAATATCCGTACTTCTTATAACGTACAGTAAATCTGAACAGTGGCAGAGCTGAAGCACCCTGACTGCAATTAGCTTCTTTTCCTTCACTGGAAGCTTTTTCCTGCAAAATGACAGAGGATGTATCTTCTACAGTGCTAGTGCCAGAAAACAAGCCCTCCCATCAGAAAGAATTCTGAAACATAGTAGGAAGCAAAAGAAGCCAGCTTCCCCTAACAGCCCAGAACGTCTCACGAACAACCCTTATGTTACTGGAACCGATGGGATCTCATCTTTGTGCTTCACTGAAAGAGGCCACACTCCTGCTGCTAACGTGTCACTCAGCTCTGGGGACAAGGCAATGGCGCGGTTCCCGGTTCCTCAAGAGACTCACACCCCAATAAAGCATCCCCACAGGCAGAAACACCCCAGCTTTGAGACAAACAAAAGCAACAACAACAACAACAAAAGCTTCGACATGCCACTTGCAGGTGTAGAAGCACAGTTCCTAAGGAACAGCTACAGGTACCAAACACTGCTGTAGGTCACAGCGCTGATTTACATACATTTCCAGCTTAAGTTTGCATTTCCACTGTATAAACTTCACTTAGAAATCAATATTTACCAATTTCTTGTACAGCTGCCACATTGAAGAAACGTCTCAAAGAAATACTAAAAGCTCATACAGCTGTATTTGCAAAATATTAACCGTTATGTAGCTGTGAAGAAACAATCAAGTTTTTGGATGCTTTCCTCAGAAATAAGATTTAAATCTGTAATTCAGACATTTCTTCCTAAAACACAGCAACAACGAATTTAATGACAAGTCATTTGCAAGAAAAAAAAAAACAACTTTTGGGAACTTTTTACCAAGCAGCTTGCTGGTAGAACATATGTGTGTGCTGGAGAAAGGACAGTTGCTTTGCAGGAATGGGAAGTTCTGCAGAAAAAACTGCTCATTGCTTAGTGACAGAAAAGGCTCAGTACCTATTCTGACACCTTGGGAGGGAAGAAGAAAAAAAAATCCACTGCAGCAATAGAATTAAGTTAAAATTTCTCTCCTGTCTGTAGTGAGAAGTAGACCAAAGGAAGCCCAGGATTAGTACGGTGCAAATGAAGAACCCCACCGCCCGAGACCCCCACCCACGGCTGCTGCATCAGACTACAACTTCTAAAGGGCAAGGGGCAAAAAAACACCACCCAAAGCACTCAAATACCTTACAGCGTTCATTCTTTTTAAAAACATCACCCCTCCTGTGTAACAATCTACCTTTTGAAAGAGCTTGCGCTGAAATTTGTGTGTTTGCATGGACAGTACTGTAACCTGAAGTCTACACAGATGGGGAAGGCCATTTCGTTTGGATACTCTCATGGACGGTTTCAGATTAATTGTGTGATGAGGAGAAGCAACATCAATGGACTTAGTATAAAACCATCTCATTCTTCCCACAGAGCAGATCTCACCGTTAACCCTGGAAGAGAGCCATGCTCAGAAGAGAGAAGAGGGAAACTTCTTACATTTCTTGAATGAGTCTCCATCATTCCACTTTCACCTTTTGTCCTCATTTGTATTTACTTTTACTTTGATAGTCATTGCAAAGGTACCTGCCTATGGATTTCTGGGGAGCACCACAAACCACCAAAATGCCCTTTTCCTACTTTTCTCAAAAGAGCTGGTCATATTCACAGATTCTTAAAAACGAAGCCTTCCGTTTCACCACTCCATTGTGAAGGCCCTCTGTTCGGTTTCATAGCAGTGCCCTCCCCCTCTTCCTTCAGCAGGTTATATTCTGCCTAATACGTGAAGCATGCACCTACCTAGACGGCTTTATTCCGCCACAGGCACCATAAACCAGTCTAGCTAGGCACATGATTCATGGATTAGGCAGAAAAGATAACAGGTTGTCTATATTCAACAGCAACTGACACAAATCCATAAAGCTTGACATACATTGATTTATCTCAGCTCATATTTCAGCTCATCTGCATTTTTCTGACAAGAATGATGTTTAGGAACGGGAACCATCAGCAAAGTTATCAGATAAACTACTAGAAAGACACTTTTACCATTAACTGCAACAATTTTGCATCAGCATCAAAGATTTTTAGAGATGTTCTTTCAACAGAGGTCCATTATCAAAAATTCCACAGAGTGCACTTGGAGAGGAGCCGACACGGTTTGATTGTAGCTTCAAACCAGCAGTGCTTTATTATTTACGCTGGCTCCAAGGTTCTAACATTACTCTTAATAAACAACTATTTTATATTTCAGCCCCCATGAAGTCATACTTCCAAGACTACATGCTTTTTTGCTCTCACCAAAATTACCCAACATGATAACTGCGTTTTAACCATTCCTAGGCAAAATACAGACCCTGATCTCAATAGATCTCCCCTCCCAAATTGATTTGGTTAACGGTTTAACTGCCCTGTGGAACGAACGCTTCAAAAATAAGATTCTTGATTCTCCAAAGAAATGAGACATTATAAACCCAGAGGCTTTCTTATTTCCTGAAGAATACAATCTTACCAAAATTTATTCACATAAAAAAATAAAGCAAGCTTTACCGTAGAAAGGAAAAGTGGTATGTACAATAGATTATTTTATTATTAACTATTACCAGCCAAATTTAACACTGTTTAAATGAGCACTAATATTAACTAGGTAAAACTTTTTGAATTCTGGTCAGTTCAGTTCCATTTAACATGTATACTTGCTATGGAAATATTTCAAATACCGCTCAGCAAAATAATTTTATTTTCCAAAGCCTCACAGTTTCAGTGGGAAGTTTTGTCAAACTTGTATCATTTTAAAAACAGATAGTATTTGTAGACGTGAGCTCCGAGGGCTGGTTTGAGTGAGAGGTATGGTAGGAGAAACACACACAGAGCCTCGGGATAACAACCTGCCAGGAAATTAGATAGTTTTGCCCACGGGACTGAGGGCAGAGAACTAAACCAGTCTGCCTGGAATTAGTTACACCAAACTGATGTTTTGCTTTGGCTTTGATCACTGTAATTCCCACGAAAGCGCCCTCAGGAGTGGGCCCTGGCTGCGTGTGGGTACTCACCACCGTGCCCACACTGCTAAGGGGGTAAATATTTCAGGATGCTAAGAGCACATTATTGGACAGGGCTTACACCGTTTTCGTTACATTTTTCCTCACTTTTCTCCTTCCCTCCATACTTGCGTTTCCTCAGGTAATAAACAGCTCAGCGGAACGTTAACATTTGGGGCAGGATCCATTGGTTTTGCTCAGAAGCACACCAAGCTGTCCTGGAGATGAGGCTCAGCAGCGCCTGGCACCTGCACGGGGTGGACATCCCAACCCCACAGCCCCAGCCCCCGCTCTTCTCCAGAGGGGATTCTCCAGACCTGGGACTGTGCCCAGCATTACAGAATGCCAGACCAGGGGCTGAATCCCAGCAGCTTGTCCCTTTCACAGCCAGGGCTGGGATGCAGCAATACATGGGAATGCTCTCTCCTGTCCAGATACCACCAGTCCCACCACACACTCATAACATGCCAGCTCTTCAGAGCTTCAAAAGACAGTGGCTTTCGGTGATTAGGACTATTCTGCCCCTACTATTAATCCTCTGTTAATCTCACAGAATCTCTTCCCAACGCTTCTTCCCTGGAGGCAGGGACTGTATTTTACTACTGACTTCCACAGGGACAACATCTGATCTTGGATAAGGTTTCTCGCTGCTCTAGGTATTTGTAGGACTATTTGTATCAGACATGCCTGCTGTATTGATGTGCCTATTCTTATCCTCTTAGCAAGAATGAAGATATAACCAATACACAAGTTACTCCCAACGGTATCTCTAAACACACTCCCAGTAACCGCCTGCACTCAGAAGAGGTCACACAGGAGAACCCTAACCCACCCTTACTCCATATGGCAAGTCATCTATTGAACCAGAATAATTTGCTTCTGTGGTGTAAGCCTGCTGCATTCCAGTACCAGTGGAGGCCTATTGTGTTCTTTTGGGTGGACTTTTTTTTTCTTTTTATTTAAATAAAGTGCACAGTTCAAGTTTTTGTATTTTTAAAACCACGCACTTGCCCATGACACTTAAAAATGTGGAACTTTTCAGACGGTCAAATAGTAACTAGCCTTTTAGTTGTGCTTTTCAAAATGAGAAGGTGGCTGCCATCAAGAGAGATTATTTTAAGAGCTCAGAAAGCAAGGTCATTTGTTTCAGAAGCACAGGATTCAGATCCTGAATCAACAAGTCGGGAGGGGGTGAAGAAACACGGGTTGGTATCTAGGACTCATGGCAGGAACACCCTTCAAGGGGGAGAACCAGCCAACAATTGAAACTAGAAGAAGTCCTTCCTACTGAGCATACATATTTTCTGCTCAACCTTAATCGAATAGTACAGATTAACCTTAATAAAGTACTACAGACACTTTCCTAAAGACGTGTCTTTTCTTCCAGTGAAAGGAGACACTCTGGTGTGTGGGACAGCGCTGAGTAACAGCTTCAGTAGCTAAGGGTATGAGAATGACAATGTCTTAGCATAAACATTAATAGATTTCTGCAAACTTATTATTTAATAAACCCTTAAATCTCAGAATAATTCCTGTGTTAAGTCTGAAAATGATACACAAATGTCTTAGTAGAAATACCCAGGAAGAAAATAACCATGATGAGCGACGGCCACCCTGCTAGGGAAGGAGCTCCCAGCTGGGAAGCTGTTACCTTTGTGTTCGGAACAAAGGGAGGGGAGAGGAGACAGTGCAAGGGGCATTGCGCATTTCCCTCACACAAATCCTCAGAATTAGGAAATAGCCTCAGCAATTTGGACTCTGCCAGAAAAATATTTTATAGGCACAAATACTTTCGTACGTACGTATGAAAAGCCTGCAGGAAATGACGATACAATGACATTTTCAAGACTATTATCATGACTCAAGTAATGAACCTTGAATTACGCTTTCAAAAATTGCTATCCTTGATCGATCTTGTCTTTCTCTCCAAGATAGTTCAGAACTTACGTCTGATATTTCTTATCAAAACTAATCCTACATCATTAAATGTGTTCCTTAGATATTTTCAGATGAGATTTCTAAAGAGAGGGCTTCTCTACCAGGGCATGAGCTGTTTCCAAATTATTTTCAAAGCAGTAAGTACCCCGTCACTATCTCTGGCCAAAGAACCTCCTTCCTCTCACCCTTCCATTTGCCTATCCATTCCTAAGCACTAACTCTGGCACCATTCAAGTGTGGTGTTTATTACTGTTTTGACAAACTGAACTAGGAAAGCTGCACAATTCTGTTCATCACACACACACCTTCCACAGGGCCATCGGAAAGTGGCTGCTGTGAAGTCAAAGGTCTTTACCAAAAGGTAAGATAGAATTTATTGTAAATGATTTGTATAGTGAAAAATGTTAAATGTATCATAACTGACAAAGTGGAACTTTCCTACCAGATTTGCATGTAGCAGTTTGTTATGGTATCTTGCCCCAGGAGCTCAAGGCTTATTCACTGTCACACCCTTTAACTCCCTTTAAAACACTTAATACTGATAATCCCTTTGAGATACAGAATTACTCCACTGCACTGAAACAAGAGTCAAAACAGAGTTTCTGAACAAAACGCTTTTAGAGGCAGTTTCAAAGTTGGAGGGAGACTTTTAGAAGGTTAAAGAATAGTGAGAGGCTCCTCTATTCCTGAAATACCAACCTGTCCAAGGAAGAAAAAGAAAACCCATCACAGAATCACCTGGAAGCTCTTTGCAGCAGGCACTAATAAAAGACAAGCTGAAAGAAGACCACTGGCAAAGAGAGAGGCAGCGGAAAGGAGCGACAATTACAGGGCTTTGTTACTCACTGCCCAGAGTCCCAAGACCATTACCATCCCATTCTGGGGTCAGCTCTACTGGGCAGAAATAAAGAACAGCATCCTTTTACTACAAGGTATAGCTCTGCTTAATTCCCTGATGAGTTTATAAGCGTGTGTGGGGAGGGCAGTCCTAAAACATCATACTAGCTTTAGTAGAGATGCAGAACCACAAAATTCTCCATTTTTATGGCTTCTCTGCTAACAGAAACACGCAGAAATCCACTGCCATTGGAGAAGAGCAAATGAAAGAAAATGGGCTTTAAAACAGCGAGGAAGGAGCGTGGGGCTGGCAAAAAACCAGACAGCCAAAGCCAGTTCAGGGCAGCAGCAATTGGTTTACCCTGCGGAGAGAGCAACAGCAGTATTTCAGGCACACCGAGGGATGCCCACAGCGATGCCGTGGCCAGTTCCCAGGCTGGGGGCCTCCCACACATCAACCGCCTCCTTCATCACCTTTTCTGGCAGGTAATAGCACTGGAGAAGTTAAATCAGAAGTTAAATGCAGACACCCCTTCACCGCATTTAGGAGGCAAGGCAGCCCAGCCCAGCACTTACTGGACCACAGCAGTAGCCTGCCTCCAGTTCCCTCTCTTACAGGGGCTGCCAGAGAAAGTTAGAGAAAACAGGAAGATTTTCAACCTTTTTTTTTTTTTTTCTTTCCCACTGCCTTTGCCATCACACGCTCTCTTAGCCGAGCTGCTTTTTTAGATCTGACCTTTTCTTCCCCACGATTAAAGGAACCACAGCACCCACCAGCTCCTGACAAGCCCTGGTCAAAGCCACCAGGACAAAACGCTTTCTGGGGCAGATTTACATAGTAATTGCCTGAGTACCTCGAAGCATCCAATTCACAGCAACATGCCTGCCTCCCACCCTCTTTCTGTTCCAATCTAGCCCTGTCAGCCCAGCCTGATAAAGCAGTGATAGCCAGTAATTTCTGCTGCCATTTGACAAGGCTGGAAAATTAGTCTGGGTGTGAGCTGATGGAGGGGAAAGCAATCTTTATTTTCCCAGCTGGGAGGCAGGCAGGCAGCGTGGGACATGGCCCCCAGTAAATGTCACAGCACTTTTCCCTGCTAGGGCAAATAAGCCTTCTCCAAAAATTTGTTGCTATTTACATTAAAAAAAAAAAAAGGAGAGAATGATTAAATTGTACAGTAGAAATAGTTTGCATTATTGTTATTAAATGCACTAACAACCAACACGCCGTGGGAACTAAAGACCACAGGGCTTTGCCTATTGAGGTAGGTTCCCACAGCACGGGCCTCGTCAGAGCTCAACGAGGGGCTTGTTACTTTAGGTCAAATTGCATCGTTTTGGTCTGTCGGGACAATCTCTCCAGCAGCACCACGCAGCTTCAAAGAAACCAAAGTCCAGGGTTTGCCTCACTCCACCCTCCAAACCAAAAGGTTTCTCCAACCCGGGGAAGCGCAGGGCGGGCAGACGGTCCTTAGGACACAGAGCGTGTTTAGGGTCCCAAAGCTTTGTTTTACACAATAGTGAGGTATGAAACCATCACCACTCATGGAAAGATCTAACAAAACCTAAAACAAATAGTTAAAAATAATCACGCCTTAACAAACTTATCTACTTACCCATATCTATTAAATCTAGGCTTGGGAAAACACATGAATGCATATAGTAATTTTATACTGTCTCAAAATCCCTCACAAGCAAGCTTATACCAGGAAGCATCTTAATACTGTATTTTAGCTTAAGCCTTGCACTTTATGAATTCCCAAACAGCAGCAAGCAGCCCAATTTATCTAATATATACTCATACACACATTCCCAAACCACTTTTTTTTTTTTTGAGAGAGAGAAAAAAATTACAGAAATATCAATGTACTCAAAACTAATTTATTCACACCAAGCAGACTTATCTGATTATCTCTCAAGAGCCAGGAAGACCTTAACATGACCCATAAAAAGCCTCTTTTTTTTTGAGTCTGGGTTCATTCTCCTGGCCAAAGGAGAAGAAGGAGTATGAGAACCTGAGGTTCTCGTCGTCTCAAAGGGCATTTTGAGCTACTTCAGGAACAAAGATACTCCCTCTGGGATCTACCTGCACTTCTCCCACATCCCTTGCACAGGGACACGTGACGGGGCTCACGCCTCTCCCAACGCCACCTCCAGTACACGGTAGAGCGGGTTAAATAACGGGGGGGACCAGTGTCTGTACCACCAAACGAGAGCGGGCTGGCGTGGGACGGACCCTGGGGCAGCGCTCACAGGGCACGGGGACCACGGGTCTGGCATGATCAGCGGGTTCTCGCGCCTGACACCACTCCCTGGGGCCAGCCCGGCCTTTGGGACATTAACCTTGATGCGGTCACTCATAATCCAAGCAGCGAAAGAGAAAGAATGTGGTTTCTCAGGCCAGCCTCGCTGCACGTTTGCCGTCCTTACTACACGGGGTGCAGCAGCTCATTCTGCCGCCCGCGGGAATGCTCCGCTGGCACTTGCCCCGTTTGCTTAATAGTACAGCTGAAATGTCACCTCCTCAGAAGCACCCAGCCTCGTGCAAATCCAGGCCTAATGGTAGGAAATACGCTTGGAAAGGAAGCAAGAATGGACATAAGAAGAGGTGTACTGCGGCTTTTCATAAAGCTAGCAAATTAACAGCATATAACATCATCACTTTCACCTGTGAGAGGTACGGACCCCCAGCCCATTCCTTCTTCTCACTTCTCACACACCTCAGTGCAGTTACACGTACTTCCCAATTCCAGCCATGTATCGGAGAGTGAAAAGCTCTGGCTTTGGCCATTGCCGAGTGCCAATAGACTTGGCCATCCCAGAGGCCCAGAGCTGGCCGGGGGGTGAGTTCCCTTCCATACTCCTGTCCCCGTTGGGTTTAGATTTCACAGTCCTCTTTGCTGCTCTTTTCTCAGCAGCCTGGGAGGCGTTGCTGGATTCTCAGTAACACCTCAGGCATCTAAACACCCAAGAGCTACCTCCTTCCACTTGTACAAACAGCTTATTCTTTTACCAAATTATTTCCAGCCCTACCAGGCTCGGGCTCTCTCCGTCTCTGCTCCTCCCCAACAGATGGGAGGGCAACCACCAGCCTTCAGCCACCAAAGAGACCCAGAAAGCAGCAGGGATTATTCCATGTCGTTTGTCACTATGGATACAGCCGGTGCAGCAGAACGGACAGCCGGCACGGCAGGGACAGAAGGCCAAGAGTCTTCTGGAGTATGGCATATTCCTGATCCTATTTTGAGGGGCTGCAGTTCGAACAAGATGCCCTGAAGCGACTGCAGAGGAGAATCTGGTGGGGCTTGGAAGGACATCGCCCATAAAGTTTCCGACCCCCTGACTCTCCACCTCCGCTGCACTACTCAGCAACGGCACAAGGCGCTTTGAGAAGCGGTGGGAGCAATCAATAGAAGATGGAGTCAAACAACTAATTACTTCCATGAGCCTTACTAAATATTGTGAAGTTCAGCAGACTTTAGATTAAACCATTTGTCTTTTAGTGCCTTGAAGCAGGAGAAGCAGAACCTGCCCGTGAGAGCGCAGAGTGCCGGGGAACGCACCGGGGTCTCTGCTGGAGCACTGCATTGAAGATTCATTGCTAAATTTTAAGGACAATATACATAGCTTAAGCTGTGACAAATGCACTGTATTTATAAAAAAAGTCATCAAATACATTCAATGCAATAACTGGAAAATTTTAGAAGAGTCAGATGTGAACTACTGCATGATTTTTAATTATAGTATTTATATTACATACCCTTTCCACGTATTAGTCTAGTCATTCTAGTCTTTTTGCAAAGTTCACTAAAACGTAACTAAGGATTAACAGTAACTCTGCGACTATTCTAAAGACACGAAAGATACAGCCAAACAAAAAACCCTAAACCGATCCCCCTCGGACATCCCATCCCATCCCATTCATTTTAGCCTCTCTTAGAAACGCAAGGGCTGGCAACCAGACTGCATTCAAGTATTTTAAGAGAGAACCTTTCAGGCGTTCCCTCAGCTTCTGCTGCCGATAAGGAGGGAGAGCTGGAGAGTTTCAGTTCGGCAGAACAGGTGGAGTGAAATTTGCTTTTTTTATTATTGAAAAAGAAAGAAAATCTCATTAGTGTTCAGGACACAGAGGATCTCAGCCTTTGGCTGAGCACCCATATTTCTTTGAATATGAAAATGCATTTCTTCGGAGGCCTGTGAAAAAATGTAACGTGCAAAAAAAACCTCAAAACCCACCGTGAGCATATCTCAGCCTTCTGAAGAGGAACGCTGCTGGGAGGGAGAGCGAGGGGCCAGCCCCTCACACAGCAGCAGCTCTGGGGAACCCGGGCACCCTCGCTGTACCAGACGGACACCTTCGGTACAGAACAGACCTCTCTTTGCCCATGGAAACCTAAAAAGGATGGGACTTCTTGGGACAGGCTGTTGAGGCAAACAAAGGAGGAACTGCGCGTCCGATCTGGGACTACACAAATTATCAACAAATAATCTACAAATTCTAGATAAAAGGAGACTCGGCGAGATTCAGCCATACGGACATAGAAAAACCTTGGAAGATTTTAAATTATAATGCCCCCCAACTCTGTTGTTATCAGGAATTAACATGAATTCCTTGAGTCAAGAATGAAAAGCTAAAAAATGGGATGCTTTAGTTCCCAAGGACATCGGGGTTTGAAACAGGATCTACCCCTGTGTCTGCCTTGTAGTCACTGTTGAGACCAGGTGATCGCAATCACTCCCCCAGGCCTCATTAAAATACCATTTTGAACTCTATTCAAAATGCAAATCAGATCCAGTGTTGTTTGTTTGAATGAAACTGGGATGAACAACGGAATAGTTCATAATGCTGAAGAGAGAAGACTTAATGGTAAGGGCTACACTAAGTGATTAGAATAAGCATTTGTCTCTCTGCAACAGAAAACAACATTTTTCTTAGCTTTAACTGATCTGTTACATTCCAGACTACAGAAAGCAGCTTGGGGCAGGGGAAAAGGAAAAAACGAATAATACTGTTCTTGTGGGGTTTGAATTTTTTTTGTATCGGTACAGAACTTCTAACTCTTAAATAGTAATTCCATTGCTAACTCTCAGCACTACCCAAAACTCATCACATTGCCTTCCACTCCAGGTGACTAGAACTCTTATTTTCACTAAATCAGTCCTGAAATCTCAATGAACTGATGATAATGAGATGATAATCCTGTTTCAGATTTTAATTTGAAATTAAAGAAAATTTGAAATTAAAGAAAATATAAAAACCCTTTTTTTTCTTTGTTTTTTTTTTTGTTTGTTTTTTGTTTTGTTTTGTTTTTTAACTTAAAGGCAGGAGATGATTCTGGGCAATGAAGAGAATTAGCTGATGTAACCTGGTGAGAGCATCCACTGTGAGAAGACTTTTGCACAAGAGTGGGACAGAAATAAGACATCAAGGAGCACTCAGAAATGGAAAAAAAAACATTCTTAAAGTGTAGCTCTGAGAGACAGAAAAAGCAGCACCATGGGGGATATTAGAAGGATGCAACAGAAACATATTAAGGACACAGGGAAGCTGTTAAGTTAGCCTTAAAATAGAAGTTAACTTTCATTTCTCTAGGGATTTTTACAGCACACACAATTTAGTGTCTTAAAAAAAGGAAAGAAGCATCAGTCTGAATACATCTTGAAGTGCTTTAAATATGTAACACTTAAAGGAAAAACCCAAGAACATTATTAAAAAAAAATGAAAATCTGAATCTCTCAGAGCACCATCATCTCAGCAAGTGCTTAGTTCCACCTATCCCCTCCCAGAAGATGTGTTTTGCAAATCCTGAGCCCAGATTCCAGAGACCAAGGAGAAAGTTCATTTGGGTGAAAAAAGCAAGTTTTGGGTTTCTGCTATCTTTGCATACTTCCCAGAAAGCCAATCACTTAAAAGTAGGACTTGAAATTTCTTTGAATGAAGTGATTTCAGAGAAGTGCAGAAACTCCTGTAGGTGCTCTTGCAATTTAAACGCATTTTGAGCCAAACTACAAGACTCACCACTCAGGTTTTGTTGTATTTGAAGGTTCACTTTGAGAATTTTCTCTGCCGATGGCAATAAAACCATTCGATTTGGTTCTTTAAAACCAATCCTAGCCAACATTTTCAGGGAATCAGTAGAGATAAGCCCCTGTGCAGATGGTATGCACTAAATAGAGAGAGAAGACCAAGAGCTCGGGCTATAATAACAGCATCCCCCCCAAATATGCAGAAGATGACACCTGAAAGCTGAAGGGCCGTTAGAAGGCAGTTCACTCAGGACAACACCAAGCCATGGGCCATGCAGGACGTCACAGGACACCACAGGAACATGGAAGTGATGCCCAAGCCCAAGGGTTCCAGTTTCCCAAACTGGACGCTTTGGTGACAGTCACCCAAGGCTTGGTGGCCACAGAGAAGGTCTGCAGTGGCACTGACTTGTCCCTAATCTGTCACTTCTGACAACACACAGCTCACACAGCTGCTGGGGACACGCAGGGAAATGCCACCGACTGCGGGGACAGCAGCGGGCAGGAGACGAGCAACTCGGAAAGACACGAAGGGAGGATAAACATGTCAGCTTCCTCTGAGTTTGGTAATTGTCCTCTGCAGCATCGCTCACAGAGAAGGACGCCTGATGAGCATATTTGTTATGCCAACAGGCAATTTCACGCAGCTTTGATGCTGTGCAGCCACACAGTAGCACTCAAACTCCTTGGAAGCACTCTCTATAAATAGTTTCAGGTAACTGTGCAAAGTTGAATGCAAACAAAGTATCTAAACAATACAGCTTATATAAAAAAAAAAATCTTTTGACTTAATTCTATGCAAACAATATTAATATATACAAATTAACAGATAAACAGGGTTCTCAAAACACTACATGTCAATTAAATAGAAAACACCTCCAACAAAAGATATTTTTTTAAAATATTTTTTGTTAATTCCTCCATTGTGAATTATTTTTTTAAATCTTCCTGTGCGAACACACATAGACTGCTCCTTCTTTGAGAGGGACAGTCTCACATCTGACGGAACAAGAAGCGTTAGTTGCCACAATATTTCTCTTTCCACCCGCCAAGAACTTCCATCACGCTCTCGGGTTCTGTTCCCTTCCCGAATTCACACAGCAAAGCTGCACAGGAGAAGAAGTGAGGAGATGCCCTCACCTGAAGGATCGTATCATAAAAGGCATTGCCCAAAGGTAAATCCAAGCCCAGTCACAGAGCCAATTAGCACTGTCGCACTCCTGTACCTTTCGCCCATACACTAATAGCATAATGCCCAATTAAAGAAGGGGAAAAACACCACATGGAGTTGCTTTCATCTTTACACAACAAAGCCAAAAGAAGCATTATGGAAACACTCGGCCAAACATTTAGCCAAGTATTTTATGCAACCTGTCACCCTGCCCCACAGCCCAAAGATCTGCAGCTATTACCAAATGAGAACTTGAAAAACCATGTGAAATGTTATTTACCACTGCCTAACAAATCACTACCCAGAAATGCCAGGAAAATCATTCTCTAATTAAAAGAGGCCTTCTATAGTCTTAATGTGTTACTAATCAGATGAGAGGTCAGTTTAAAAGACAGACAGAGCAAGTGATTTAGCAACAGTGATAAATTTTCCACGTCCTGTTTAATGAAATGCTCACTTTTTGTTGGCTGAAGGTTCGTATTTGACCTTCCAGGAAAACAGGTGGTTTAGGAATATACAAAAATAAAAAACTTAATATCAAGTAGTCCAGGGAACAACGTACGTACTTGGGATGCCGGATGTCTGGCAGGGATCGCTCCAGCGCGATGTTGTTGCTAACGAAGATGTTGAAGCCATTTTCCCTGTAAGCAGAGTCATCGTGGTCTTCCTCCGTAAGAGGGTAGGGCTTTCCGTGCTCCCCTTTCCCTGCAGTCAAACAAAACAGTTGTTTCCATCAAACTGATAGCACAAAATGGACTAACAGACAAAAATCAGTCAGGCTGAGCTTCAGTGGATGCTCTGCGCCTGGAAGGGAATGCTTGCAGCGTCTTTAGGAGACTCCTGTTACTTCCCATAGAAAAATACAAAGTAGGTACAAATAACGGGATTCAAAAGTCCCTCTGAATTCACCCAGTTCATCCAGCTTTCGTTCTTTGCAGAGACACGATCAGCTTAAAGCCATTATATAGATAAAAATGTAAATTGTAAATTAAGCTAAGATCTTTTTGCATCAGAATCACACTTTCATAGCAAAATTATGAACAAAGAGATCCATTCCAGCAACACTTGGTTTACTTGATACGAAGAACCCAGTCATACAGTTACCCTACACCCCAGCCCTCCTCCCTACCCACCGGTCCCAAGCCACCTCCAGCACCGGGCTGAGGGTGCCCCGCTCTCCAGGACACCGGGAAGGACACCGAGTCTTTTGCTGGGGGCTCCTCAAACCCTTGCACCTCAAGGGAGCAGCCAGATGTACTCAGAGCTCCTGATTTGGTATCAGAAACGGGTCACTTTGGCTCCCTAAAGAAATCACCTGCTCGTTCCCTGACAACGCACAGAGTTTCCACTCCAGCTTTTCCTTCCCAAGGTAGTTCCCACCATCGGTTCCTCAGCCGGCTCGGTACCTGCCTCCAGCAACTGCACCTCCATCCCTCCCAGCCGGGAGCAGACACAGCCACTTCAAAGGGAAACGGAACATGAAAGCCTTCCTTCTTCTCAACTATTTTTAGCCTTCTCCTTCTCGCAGAGGACAAACTCTCCAGAGCTCCTAAGCCCTTCACGCCTCCTCAGGTTCTCAAGGAGCTACGCTTTCCTCCACATCTAATTGATCAGCTTATAACCTCTTTGTCCCTCTCCTTCCAAGCTCCCTCCTGAGAAAATACCTCCTCTTCCCTGAGCTCTTCAGAGAAATGACCCGGCTCCCAGGTGGATGTGATAAGGGCCACCTGCTGCCCAGCTAACGAGGAGCAGCTGCAGGAGGGGTGACGAGGAAAGACACCACCAGCTCAGAGAAACAGCCACCAGTACCCCACCAGCATCTGGCAACGCTCTACTTCATACTGCACACACACAAAAAGTTACAAACACGGAATATGCAGTTATAGATGCTGGAGTTACTCCATTTTAGAAATTTTTGCAGATAAAATAATAAATTTTTATCCCAAACTGTGTGCATATAATTACAACTGCATTTAAATTCTCAACAAAAATATTTAATGTTACTTACAAGAGGAAAAGTTAGTTTGTGTTATGAAACACTCTTTGTTTATGCTTTTTTCTAGCAGGTCTCTTGTCATTTTCATTTTCAAACATCCCCAACGTGCACATATAACAGTAACACAATACAAAATCCGAGACTGAGATTCTATGCGAGCCCTTATGATTTCATACCACACACGGGGGGAACTATATCGCTAAAGAAGCAGCTGACGAGTCAGAGCACTGCTCAAAACTCCACGGTACACTTACATCAGATGTGTTTCAGAACACACTAACAATAATCCTGCCCCCAAGACACAGGAGTTTTAGCCCATCTCTTTCAGCACGTATTCTAAGTACACCCAAAGCACTTATTTTAATTTGCCTTTACGAAGAGATTTATCCAGGTACTTACTGATATAATAGAAATTCCAGAATGAAGTACCTGTATGATAAGACACACTATTGCTAATAGATGTCTTTTACAATATCTGTGAAAAATACATATATTTCAGCTATTCACCTGATATTAAGAAAAGTAGCTTCTTTTTTTTGCTTTTCCTAGAGGAGTCCATTTTGGCAGGTGAATATTTTTGATACTATTGCAGTTCCTAGAGGAACTGAAGACAAGCCCTTTGAAGGCAGGCTCCCAACCCTTCCTCCCCGACCCGGGAGCCCCACGGCTGGGCATAAGCCCCACACCCAGACAGGGTGGTCATACCTGGACCGGCTCGGGACGGGCTGAACGCTCTCACGCCGAGGCGACCAGCTGCAGCCCATAAACTGCTTTTGCCCTCACACGGGGAGCTGGGCCACGAGGAGGGGTGAAGCAAGACCCTTTCCTAACGCCGTGTTAAAATATCCACATACAGCATCAACAGAGGATTTAACGTGGGGTTTTATGAACCCCATGGATATTTCTCCCACCTTGCTTGTTCACTTGTTCTCCTTCACCCCACAGCTTCTCCTGGTTAGCCAGGGCTGAGGTGGGCATCCACCCCATCCAGCTGAAAGTCGTTGGCTACTTTCTCTAAAGGAGCTCAGGTGAAAAGGCCCCATTTCTTATGAGTGACCTCGGGAGGAGAGAAATAGAGTGCTTAGAAGATAAGGATTAAAAAAAAAAAGGAATACAACTTTGGATAATTCATAGGCCTGATGGGTTCTGCACAAAAAATTTCCATGTATGGTATGAGTCTCCCTGGCATTACAAATGATCACAAGCACATTAAAACTCTCTTCTGTCACTGATTTCCTAGGTGGCTGATGGAAATTGCTATCGCTCACACTGGTTTGGAGCTGGCTATCCAGAAGTTCACCTAAAATGCCAGGGTGACAAAAGGAAACTTCCCAATGCAAGAAAGACTAAAACTCTGGTGACAGAGAGCGTGGAGGAGTTTAATGTCCCGTTACTGGCCAGGGGAGGCTGCTTTAAACCATCGCTGGACAGATATAAACCCTCCTGTACTGTTTGTTCTGCCTCAGGGCAAAACAGCAGTTCAGAAAGTGCATCAGGGCGATAAAGTATTGTGGGGAAGAGAGAGAGAAAAAGCCCAAACGGTGGATTTTTGGCCTCTTTGGATGTAAAAGGGGGCTCACCCACAAGTGATGGATAAACCTGACCCGGCTCTAAGCACTGATAATGACTCCCTCTGAGGCTGGTTTACAACTGCAGCATAAACAACCCCAGAAACTAAGGACAATCAGAAGTTTTAGTGCAGTTACTTGGATTTTGATTTTTCAAGGGGGGGGGGGGGGGAAG
>JAOXJM010000033.1:79046849-79060631 GCA_026413425.1 Tringa solitaria
AGCATCTCCATGGCCTCCTCTGGCCCCACTCCAACAGCTCCATGTCCTTCTGCTGTTGGCGGCCCCAGAGCTGGAGGCAGCACTGCAGGGGGGTCTCCCCAGACTGGGGCAGAGGAGAAGAATCCCCCCCTCACCCTGCTGTCCACACTGCTGGGGATGCAGCTCAGGGTGCAGGTGGTTTCTGGGCTCCAGCACGTATCCGGTCTGCGTTGAGTTTCTTGTCCACCAACAACCCCAAGCCCTTCTCCCCAGGGCTGCTCTCCAGCCATTCTCTGCCCAGCCTGGATTGCCCTGACCCAGGTGCAGGACCTGGCACTTGGCCTGGTTAAACCCCCTGAGGTTTGCATGGTCCCAGCTCTCCAGCCTGTCCAGGTCCCTCTGGATAGCATCCCTTCCCTCCGGTGTGTTGACCACCCCACAAAGCTTGGTGTCATTGGCAAACCAGCTGAGGGAGCACCCAAACCACTGTCCATGTCACCAACAAAGTCACTGAACAGCACTGGTCCCAGTACTGACCCTTGAGGAACACCATGTTTTCTTACTTACAGTGTATCTGATTATTTTGCATAAGGTAATTCTACCATTTTTTAAAGTATATTAGGAATTTTGTCTTCGACCCCTAAATATTCCATCCAGAATCTGTACAATGTTGTCTGTGTCTATCACACATAAACTCAGAGCCCATCATGAAAGTTCTCAGGGGGGAGAAGAGATATCTATTCTTATCCTAGAGATAAGAAGTCCCATGGGGAGCGAGTGATTGTATTTCTTAGCATGGGTAGGCAGAGGAACACAAATTCAAAATGAATGCAGTCAAAAATCTAGCTTAAAAAAACAATGCAAGAAGGAAAAGGGGAAATAAAGATCACGAGCTGAATAAAAACATCGAGTCAGACATCATCTTCCACCTAAACTCCCACACAATAACCTTTCGTGCTCCCTGATACGGGAGCCAGAGCGCAACCGGCCAAGTCAGCGGCAAAACTCTGCTGAGAGCAACCTGGGGGATCCCTCCATCACTCCCGGCTCCCCCCGCGCACAGCTGGACGCCAGCCACTTGCGCTGTGCCGATGGACTTCACCCTGTTTTGATTAATAAGCGTAACACGTCATCAGTTCGGACTGCCACCCCCTTCTGCTCTTTGGGGAAGGGAATTTCCATTTGAGAGCAAACCAAATAATGTTCCCCCTTCTCGGTTTTTATCCCCACAGACAGGATGGTGGGGGCAGCACGTCCCCTAAAATATTGGTTAAATTATCTCCAACAGAGGGGCCGTTTGTGCAAAACAGCATTTCTCTTCTGACAGTAAAAGTCTCAGCTTTTCCTGGAATATCTACACTTGGTGGAGTTCACATTCTGTCTGAAAATTCTGTATTTTGCAACCTTTAGAAGACATATGGGTAAACAGTTTTTTATCTAAAATTAGTTCAAGAGTCAAGTCAGGGACTAGTGCAGATTAGTCCTTGGGAAATAAGGGGGAAGAGGAAGTTGTTTCATCACTTTCTCCTTTCATAGCAGGAAAGGAACTGCTTGCTTTGAACATACGCATTTTGTGGTTTTGCATGTTTATATTAATTTCTGCTAAAAGGTATGAAAACTCTCATTCAATAAATGTATGAAGGAATTTTCTTTCCCTATTTGTTATGGAGAGAGAAAGTTAAACCTGCACGTGCCTCACATGAAAGTAATTGCCTTCGTATCACATAAGTCTATCCAAGTAGTAAAAAAATGTATGTATATGCATATATATGTATATATATATTATAGCATTTCAGATAGAAAATGAGAACATTTCTCTAAGCCTATGAGCAGTGAAACAACGGGATGGACAACCCAGGGAACTGTGGAATCCATAAACAGTCAAGAAAGAAATGGTAGCATGCCTCAGAGACATGATGGATGCAACTCTGGTCAACTATAGAGGGTGATCCCGATCTAAAATTTCCATGAACTCCATAAGAAACAGGAGGAGGGCTGGGGATAATGATATTTTTCCTCAGAGTCGATAAAACTTGTATCAGAAACTGAAATATTTATCACAAATCTCTTCTACTTTTCCCAGACTTCTCAGAGTATCCCACTAGTTGTACAACTTCATGAGCCTAATTTATAGGAAAGCAATTTCCTATAAATATAGGAAAGAGGATCAAAAATATCTATTGGTTTGGGTTTTTTCACTACTCTCTCTAGTAACAGCTTGGAAAGCCATTGCAGCAAGATTTACAATACTTTTAATTATTTATTAGATAACTGTCAAAGTCTGAGGCAATATAAAAGCCTTTTTCTTAGCATTACAGACACAGCCGTAATCAAATCTTACTTATGCAATTGGGAAAAATAAAACCCTGTCAAGGAAATCCTGAACAATACATTTTCAAGCAAGAATAAATAATATCTTCATACATATATATCAAATTTTATTTATTACTGTTTCAGTATCAAACTACTACAGAAAACAAACAATCCAAAATTCACTCCAGTCCTCTGGTAGAAAACATTCAAATTCTTTATTACCCTTCAGGTGTCAGTAGTTTATACCAGATTTCTTTCCAAGGACCGTGCGGTCCCCAGTAAGCGCTACAGAAGGGCTACTGGGAGCAACCACGAGGCCCTGTCCTTTCTGGATTGCTGCTGGGGTAACGCGAGGGGTGGCAGGAGACACAGGAACTAAATCACTTCTCTCTTCAGGACTGGCTTTATACAAATACACGGGTTGGGAGGAAAAGGGACAAAAAGATACTACTTTAAATTTTCATATTTGGCTGCCTGCTCACATCCAGAATGGAAATAAAACCAAACCCCAACAACAGAAAAAAGAACAGAGAAGAGCGTGCTCCTTGAAAAATGTAAGAGGGCACATTGATATTGTGCTGGAGTCGAGTCCTCAGGGTGGTGTTGGCTTCTCCTTCCCAGGAGAGAAAAATGCTCAAACAGAAGAGAGATCTATGCTTAGAGCGGGGATGTGTCCCCATCCCCCACAAACATCCCCTACTGGGTAGGAGGCAGGTAAAGGACGAGCATCTCCTGGAGAGGAGACAGGAAGGACAGACGGGAACCTCTCCAACGTACTTATCTTACATATGTGGTCTTACTATGTCTGAGGAGCATTTCTGTAAAAAGAAATGCATATGAAAAAAAATAATTGTAAAGTACTGCTTTTTTATTTCATTCAACATAATTTCCAGATTTCCCTAGACTCACTAGGCCTGGGCTGACTCCACGTTACTCCAAGACTAGCCCTTCCGTGTCAGGCTGCAGGCAGAAAATGGCACAAGAGTTTTTTGAGCCCATGAAGTGGGAGAAGCTGATTCCCAGTTTCTGTACACATCAAGGACACAGTAGCGCTTCACGAGCTCTTCTTGAAAGCTGAAAGGCCAGCCACTGCTCCCAGGGACGCGGTGGTGGGGCAGGGGAAGGTGAGCAGAGCAGGGCTGGTGGTGAGCAGGACACCAAAGCAGCAGAGCGAGTGGAGCGAGAAACCACAGAGGCCGTTCACTGTCATTTCTTTTTGGTTATTTTAAAACAAGGCACTGCACTTTATCTTAAATATATGTGTTTTCCTAGTCAGTAATTAATTCCTAACTCTTCTAGCCTGTGCTTTAATGAGCATTAGTGTATCCCTCACCTTTCTCATCCATTGGAAACATAAAAAGTGCAGCCTCTGAATTTCCAACATGGGCATTGTGGACTGAAAATACAGGGTGTGTGGGGCAGTGATTTTTCAGAATCCATCATGAGGTTAACCAGTGGCACTGCTGTGTTTCAGCAGAAGGGTGACTTCTCACGAACTCTGAAAAGTAAATTGCCTGAAGACTTGAGCAAACACTTCTCAAAAATAAATAAAGATATTTTTTAAAACATCAGTGGCTTTGAGCACTTGCTGGCAGTACTACAATGGCTTGGTGGGCAGAAAGGCTCATTCTAGCCCCTCCCCCGCTTTGGTAAGCGTAGGGAAAAAAGAAAGAAAGAGTAAGAGGATGCTGTTCAGTCTGATGGGCGTATTTAGCAGGTGGCAGTGTCCGAGCAGGACGGGCAGCGAGCCGTGGTGTTTGACGGGAGCTGCTCTGTCACGCCACGGAGAGCAGCACCCCCAGCAGCGTTCCGGGCTGAGCCAAGGGATGCACAGCACATCTCCCCCTTACTCCAACCACTTATCACCAGGACTACAGCCGCCGGAACGCTCCTTTCCCCTAACAGGAGAACAGTCTGGCTGCAGCCCGTTAATCAGAGCCAAGCAGGGAGCGAGCGAGGGTGTGAGAAACAGAGCTCAAGCACAGAGGGCTGCACGGTTTGCTTTACTAACAGAACCACCTGCTAGGATAAGACAGATCTACTGTGGAACGAGATTACCTGAGAAAACATCTACTAATGGTGCTAAGATGTTTGTTTCAGTGCTTAAATAGATGGAGTTCACACAAACTGCATCAGGAATGGCATTCTAATAGTCTCTAGTACCAGCGGCTCCTCTATAATTAATGCCTGTGTCCAAGCTGATCTCCTGGAAAAGCTCAAACTAAAGCGTCGCTAACACGGTATATACAGGGACTAAACAGAGCCACAGAGTTAATGCAGAATTACAGTTGGCCTGGGTACGGTTTTAGCAAGCCCAGGAACACAAAACGCTAAGGTTCTAACAGCTGTAATTAACACGGGACTTCTCCCTTCCCCTCTTCTCCCCCTCATTCCCAGAGGTACCGTAACCGTGTGCTGTTTGCTGCATACCATCACCCCAACACAACCAGGATTTTCCCTGGAACAGACCTAGTCATAGGTGCTCTTTAATTTTTTATTTTCTGTTTTTTTTTTCATGAATTCAACCTAAACTAACTCCAGAAGCTGTCTTTGTGGCTGTTGCAGCAAGAAGACGAAGTACCCTGCAAGGCTGGCTGTAGCCGTGTGTGTCAGTGAGCCACAACAGGCACTCGCTCCCCTGAGTCTGCACACCCAGGGCCAAGAGGGGGGCTTCCTGGGGTACTGTATGTGTATTTTATTGCTTTTTCTGCTCCACTTGGGTCTATACATTATAAATACAGTGCCGTATTTCTCAGATGGGAATTAGTTTAATACGAAACTGAAGCTGAACATGCAAATAGTTACTGGGTTCAATAAAGGACCGGACCCCCTCACCCCACAACGTCAGCCGTTGATGGGAGCACCCCCAAGACAAGGGGGAGCCGCCCCAGGAGGTGTTACGGTGCAGTGAGGGGTAGCGATGGCAGAGAAACACCTGAAACTCAGGTCATCTCGCCGCCTTGGGAAATGTCTACCAAAGTCCTTCAGCCGTAGTTAAGACAAACCACGTTTTTTATACTGCACCAAAGCTAACACTTTGAACCTCGATGCTCTTTTCTCCCTTTCACTTTTTCCTTTGGCGAATCAGTCGCATTGCTGGTCCGGACAGATGTCAGAAACGACAAGCGTCCACGGGCACTACCACGCTGCCCAGCGACTGCCCTCTGCTCTCCTCTGCCACGTGCCACTGAGCCTGCACCGTTAATGTTGCCTTTCGGCATCCGTCTGGGGTTCCAAACGCACCCTGCGTTTGGAGGAGCCCTCGACCCACTGACGTCCTCGCGGTGGTGGTGGGACCCGAGCTGAACGCAGGACCTGCCAGGAGCACAGCTCCACACGGCCGTCTCCCCCCGCGCCATCGATCCCCCGCCCCGTAAAGGAGCGGAGGGGAACCCCTGCCGGCTCCACGCGAGCTGGAGACAACGTCCTCTACTCACGCCGGCTGGAACCTCTAGTCAGTCTCTGCTGTGGAATCGAGCAGAGGCAAATCTCTCTTTTGTGGAGACTCAAAAAATCACCTCCAGCCACAAACTGAACAGATTTTCCACGGATTAGTTTTAAATATTTTCTATTCAGAAGGATAACTCATCACCTACAGAACACAGCTAAATATTTAGCCCAAGGCCCGCATTTACGCATCGTTCCGCAGGAATCCTCATATGCCCATTGGGAACGCTTCTGAAAAAGTTAATATGCTCAAAACTGATGTTTGGATTCAGCCAAAAGTATTTTCTGTATTTCTTCCATTTTGTTGATGTCTGGGTTAAAAGCAGCAAATCAAAAATGTATTTTAAAACCCAAACTTTTAAAATTATAGTCTCTGTTCTTCAAAATCTTACATAAATGACAAAACTTAACTAACATTGCCAAAGGATAGCCATCCAAATTGAAAATCCTGTTTGAGAACCAAAACAATACTTTCTCCTTTTATCATAGGTGGAAAAAGTTACATGTGTTCCCCCCCAGAGTTCCACACGCACCCAGCTGTTATTTCAGATGTATATGCAGCAACTCCCCAAAAATCTCTTTCTCACTAAGAAAAATTAAAAAATGCCTAATTGCATAATGGTGATTGATGCTGTATTCACACAGCACACAGTAAAAAAAAAAAAAAAAGAAAAGAAAAGAAAACTAGAAAAGCAAAAGAACTCATCATTCCCCCTATTTTCCAGAGGAAAACATACACCCAGGTTGTCTATGTTTTGCCATTAATTCATCTCTGCATTCATTTCATAGGCTTTCACTTAGAGAATGTGATTCTGCATGTTTAATTTTTCCTGTACTTTCTGAAATAACAAACCTTTCAAATTCTTTAAAATAGTTAAAAGCCTCACTGTGTATTATTATAATTGAGAGAAATTACGAGAGAGGACTGGATTAAGAACTGATGCTCCACAGAGAGGAAAGCTTTCTGTGTAAGGTTACAACTGGCATTTCAAAATGTTTTCTATTTTTGATATTCATTCTACTTACTGAATCTTGATTTTTGCATTTTAGTTATATTTTCAGAACACATTTTCCAAAACTTTCCATGATGCTCTTGCTAAAATCAGGCTCGTCGCTGACAGAAATCACCAGTAATGAGCTCTCTTCCTTTACAATAGGTTCATCATCCAGATGGTCCATGAAAAGGCACGAAATACACTTAAGCTTATTGAAAGAATTTATGCTTTAACGTGCCTTTAAGAGACTCTGCTAAAAATAAATAACTGAACAAAACCCCATCCCTACGCAGTACATTCAGGTTTCACACCAAGCAGTGAGAAACTTTCCAATCGATTCCTCCCCTTCTTTTCCCTTTCGTTTCTATCAGTTGACCAAGAAATATGTGCAAACACCCACTGTTCTTCCCCTGGCATCTGGAGAGATCACGAAGGATCTTCATTGAAGGACCTGCTGAGACCAGGGATTCAGCTCCTGAACTGGGCTCTTACACCCGTGGGAAGCAGCTCCCCTCAGGTGAGAGCTCCGAAGTGCACTGCGCCAGCGGGCTACAGCCGCAGCCAAGAACCTGTCCTTTTCTCCGTATGCTTATTAGCTTTTTGAGATGTGTAATTATTATCCACTAAATAAAATACATACAGAATGAAAAAAATGTTACTTGAGTATGTGGCATTGCCAAGAGATGCTCAGGGTCTCAAGATTCCCACGTAAAACTTCAGATTTCTCAGAAAAAAACAGATTAAAACGTGGTCGGCATCACAGTTTATTACAAACTTTAAAAAAAATTTTATGATTGTATAGACTGGGGGAAGAAAGTCATTTAAATACCATGCTGAAGTGGCAGTATGTTTGTAACTTGCTTAACTTACTGATTAATAGCAGCTAATTAAAATGTCAGCCCTCTAGAACTTTAACAGCTCACAGCTTTCACTCTCCTTTCTGAAGCCCACCAAGCTTGGACTCCTTCCCAGTACAGCTGCTTCAGTAAAAGCGGGGAACAAAGTAGACTGAAAAAAAAATAAACTAACGTGTTATTTATTTAGAGGTTTCCTTTAGTTTTGTGTGACAATATAAAATTTAGACTAGTCTCTCAACTAACATAATCCCCGTGGAATGACGGGAAGTATCCAATAACCAGAACAGGTTCTCCTCTAACGGGCAGCAGAGTCTGCCTGGAAGGAAAAGGGCATCACTTAAAAATATAAAAATATAAACCTCTTTGAAGAGTAAATTAACCAACAAATACCAAGAGGAAGACTGTCTCCATGTTTTAAGAACACCAATAATGCAATTTAAAATGTATCTTGATTTTTTTTTTAGTCTGAGCATTAAAAAGTTTCTTTTCCCATCAAATTTCCTGGCAAGATTTACCATTCACATTTCAACCCACAGGCCTTCAAGTTACGATTGCCTTAGAAAAAAAGAGCTTGTTTCCTGCTTGTGGTCAGCAGAACTTTCACAGGGGTTGGCAGAACAAAATGCCACTCCTAGAAACATTGCTTCTTTTTTTTTTTTTTTTGCTTTATTTCTGTTAGAAGGAGGATGGATTCTCCCAGAGACCACCCCGCTGCCAGCACCGAGGGCGGGCGACGCAGCCAAAAAGCTGAGGAGCAGTGATTGCAGAGCATCATCCCATGAGCTAGTGTCTGTAAGGCAACTTAGAGCAAAACAATCATATATCTCTGCCTTTCCACGTCTATTGATTGGGTGTCAGGCGAATGGCTTCACCAGCCCAATAACTTTCCTCTGTCAGCTTGTTTAATGAGAAGAGGAAGCAAGAAGAAAGGAAAGTCACCTTACACATATTTAAGTCATAAACCGCATATAGATAAGTACACTAGACTGTTGTATTTGCAAACTTAACTCATACCCTCAAAACAAGCTATGACAGGAAAGTAGGCAAAATTTATTGGTTTTTTTTTAGGAATTGTGAAATCCAGATATCCTGTTGGCCCTTTGAAGGCCAAAAATCTAAAAAGTAGTCCAAAATCTTGGTGTTTTCTTAGTTTCATTTTTGCTTTGGCTTCTTTGTTTCTCTCTTTCTATTTAAAACTGTGTAAGCACTGAGATGAACACTGAAATACAAGGGGAGAAGGTACTGGAGAGGAGAGCCTGGTCTGCTAAAGATTTGACACCACACTTCCCCCCGCAGATTAAAATACAGATAAAGATGAAAGACTAGCAACTAATAGCAACTAATAATTCTTGTAACAGCATTTCTTGGAATGTGGACATTACTTTCAAGCTAGAGTGTGTATCATTGGTTTATGGTGTAGTCACAGACATTTCTTGCTGGGTTACTGGAAATACAATTTTCTTTCTGCCTGTGGCGGTAAAATCACCATGCCATTGCCCGGTGCAGAGGGGACAGGAGATCATTTCCAGTGCTCTAATTGATATGAGTCAAAGGGATGTATTATCAACTCTGCCTCCCCTTCCCTGGCCTCTCCAGCAGTCCTTTAAAAATTAGCGTATCAATTACATTTAAGTGGTATCACGGATGAGTTATGGAAGGCGGGGAAGAAGAGGGGAAGAATCCAGTTACCTTCAACCACACGAAGTGCCTCAAATCTTTGCTGAGCCCTTGTGAAAAACAAACCAAACCAAACCCCATTTTCAAGGTCTCAGGGTGCAAAATTCTGGAGACGGCACCACCGAAAAAATCTTCCTTTGCAAATCAACGTTTGAGAGCGTAACGCCCGCAGCGCACTTGGCAATGCACTTGGCTCCTGGCTCCAGAGTGACCCCACCGGTTTCCGCGGGACACCCGACCATTCGGCTACAGCACCTTACATTTACAGAGCAAACGTGTCTTAATACGGGAAACACTTTTCGGAACTGCATTAATTGTAACCATCTCTTTCATATTATGTATCCTTTGTATGCCATCTCCTTGACAAGCAATAACTAA
The DNA here is from genome assembly GCA_026413425.1 of Tringa solitaria. Lineage (NCBI taxonomy): Eukaryota > Metazoa > Chordata > Aves > Charadriiformes > Scolopacidae > Tringa > Tringa solitaria. The sequence continues at coordinate 79,056,496 of JAOXJM010000033.1, forward strand.
CATTGCATTTTAAAACTTTTTAATCAACGTCAGACTTGCATTAAGATAAGCTGCTGAACATCTCTCCCTTTTACAAAGCAATACATTGCAAACTGCGTGAAGCATATTCCTGATTAATGCTACAAACAATTAGATTATGACTGTTTATTGAGACCTTGGCTGCCACAACACTTCCAATTATATTGCAAGTTCTCAAATTCTTTCCAAAGGAATTGCACGTTCAGAGGCCTAAATCAAATTTAGCGAATTTCTTTAATATACAATGCTGACAGAATTCCCAGTGTATAATCCCATCTGAAACGTGGGATAAGTAAATCAATATTTTAGTGCACGCTTCTTTCCCTGCACCACTTTGATTCCATTTATCTGTGTAAGTATCAGAGAGCGGATTCTTTCCCAGCCAGAGGGGAGTCACATTTGCTGTCGTTATCCGAGTGGAGCTGCCTCCTCTCTTCCAGGGGCACTGCGGCACCAAAGCACTCTGCCTTTGCCAACTGCTTCTCAATTTAAGAATGGGCGCTGCTCAAAATGATAAGGACTAACCACAGAAGTTTGGGGGAATTATTCTAACGCACTTTATTCTCAAAAATCCTTGAGCAGAAGCGAGGGGAGAAAATAAAAATCGCCACTATGCACAGTTTCTTTGGGCCACACAGAAGTCAAATCTCAGGGGTTCACTACTTTCCACCGTTGCACAAAAGCATGATTCTTTGCCTCCTTTTAACATTCCACCCCAAGAAGAGAGTTCTATTCTATTTCCATTCTCATCACATACACACACAGTTCGCTTCTTCCATGCTTCTGCTGAGGTTGTTTATAGAGCTCATCTGCAGGAGAGCTCGTTTGTAGAAGCACAGAACACACCGGCTGCTCAGAGAGCTGATCGGTACCAAACTCCCGCACCGGGGCATGGAAAGGTCAGGATCTTTAAACTCCCCTTCTCACGCTCAAAATAACATTTTGCAGGAGCGGAAGGGTAAAAACAATGCTGAATATAGGAAAGAATTAAAACCTTCATTCCACGTCAGGCTTCCACGTGCTATTTAAATACACAAATAGAGGAAGAAAGGCTATTGAAATGGCCCGATAGCTGCTGGGATAACCCTGGGGTGACACTGGCTTCTAAGAGATTTTTCCTCGGAGATCTTATAAGCAAACAGGAGAAAAACGGCCCAACGATCAAAGTACTGACAGCCGCGTCTTGGCAGTCACTTTATCAGTTCCCCAACCAATTTCTTGTGAAGAGCCTTCAGCTCCAATGCAGCCAGCTTCTCTGATCAGCTTATTCTGTGCCCGCCCCCACCACTGTCCTATCTGGCTGACTTAAGGGCTCCTATTAAACTCCTATTTTTTTCTTCCTGAAGTATCTATCAGAACTGTTTAGTCAAGAAGGGTTTGGGGGGTTATTTTGTTCATTGGGTTTTTTTAAGGTAAATTTTGCATTCTTTTTTTTCTGTATTCCAGTCGCTGGTTTTGAGGCAATGGCAGAACAATATTCAGAGAAAAATGAAGTGATTGGGATGACTGAATGAAATAATTTTCATTTCACTGTGTCTATGCTGCACTGATGAGCAGTATATTTAATATAAGTCATTAAATGCTCCTTTCTGCTACTGAGTAACTCGGAGCGTGGATAACTGGCAATACTTGGCCATCATCCCTGTTCCACCAACACTACAGCAATTAGTGCTCCTGGAGCCCGACAGCACCTTCCCTCTACCGCCTTCCTGCATTCATGCATCCACATTCACCAACCTAAATTTTTAGAACTGTTTGGAAAATTTTATTTCCACTCAGAGATATTGAAAATATTGAAATTGCATTAAAAACTCATAAAAGAGAAATTAGCTGCAAGTAGAAGAGCAAATTAATTGGCATTAAAGTAGTAGTTCTGGTGCTTTTCCTAACTCATAATAAAAAAGCAAGACTAAACATCACAGCATTCAAAAAACATGCAATTAACCTGCCAAAATCATTCTGTCGTATTCATCAGAGGACTATTAAGATTCCAGAGAGAATTAGAAATTTTAAATATGGAATCCCTATGACAATAGGTACGGGATGGCAAATCTGGCTGTACAAGTGAGCTTGGGTTTTCTGTTGATTTGTTGGCATGTTTTGGTGTGGGTGCTTTTTAAAGAACAACCTTCAGCAATGCAAACAGGTTTCACAAATACAAGCAAGTACGGGGAAACTTCTCGAGCATGACAGACCCATCTCCCAGTCACCTGCACCAGTACCATCCCTGTGTCTCACCTGGCTGCCCTGGGAGTTCAGGAGTTCTGCACAGGTAAGGTAAGCAACTCATGAATAACTGATTTCCTATTTTCTAGAAAAAAATGAAAAAAAAAATTAAATAAATTTGGGATTTAAAAATAATTAAGTTCCAAGATAAAGCATGATTTTGAAATAAAAATTGGGAAAAACAATGGGAAAGCGAGTCATGGAGAAAATTAAATACTTGTGAGAAAACTGGAAACGATACTGAAATTTTTAGACTCCCAGAGTGGCACCTTGGCTTCAGGCCATTCCACCTGTGATACCTGACAGCGGTGTCCCTCCTGGAGGAGCTCATTGCTTTCTGTAACCTCGGCAGCAGTGGAGTAGAACATACACATAGACACACATACGTATATGTATCTCCAGTAAGAGCACATTGCTTCTGTGTAGAGAACAGAGTAACAATCCACAAGGGCACTAAAACTAAACCAGGATGATCTGATGTCCAAGTCTAGACGTCATCTTATGCGCATCTGGCCTGAGACAGCTTCAGACGTGCCTCTCCTGTTCCTAACACACAAGACCTGTATTTTCCAAAGGGAAGCACCTCATCCCAAGAAACACCCCCATGAGTACATAACACAGGTCCATTATTCATGTCAGCCCTTCTCAAGAACCACCATCACGCCAGCAGGATGTGAACTAACAGCAGAAACACCATAAACCTGCATTCGAACCTCAGCTGGCCCATCGAAGCCCCACAAAACAAAAAATCTACCACAAGCTCACTTCAACATTGATGTGCAAGATCTCTGGTAATTTTAGAGCCAAAAAAGATGAGCTACAATGTTGGAGATCAATAGAAATTTTTCTGCGTGCCCTGCCAATAGCATTTCTCTTTAGCTTTCAAAGAACAGAATGAGTTCCAACGAGAGAAGACCACTCAAATTGAGGAACATCAGTTTTTAATTTAGTGGAATAAAAGGGGATAAAAGTATTTGGCCTTGAAAAAGAAGAATTAGCCATGGAGAAATTAGCAGCTCTCCATAATTACATTTATGAAATTCACATTGTAAGCGCCTAGGAAATGGTAAGCTTTACAGATAAACAGCTGAACTGAATTCCAATGCTTTCTCTCCTTGCTCCCTTTGTGTGTAACGAGCGTTGACAGCCTCTTCTGACATGTCCTGAGAAGCCCTTTCACTGGTGCTGTTTTCATGCCTTCAGATTGATTTTTAACTGAAAGTTGATTTCAACTACACTTTGTTTCGTTATTAGGGACAGAAATTATACAGTATGTCCCAGAAGGGCAAGTGTACTGAAATACTCTAGCTTTGAGTTTGTATCAATACATTGGGATTTTCCAAGGAAAAAATCATTAAAAGTTATTTTAATCTAAGGAACAATAATGATGGATAGAAATAATTTAAAAATATTTCTTAAATCGTCAAACTCAGTAAACACTACCACAAGGAAGCCAATAAAAACATTAATAACTCAGAATATTTTACCAAGAATAAAAGTTTACCGGAAAAAACATCCCCATTCTACTGCAGTTACAATGTTAGGAGTAGGCCTGGGAATTACAGAACTACATAACATCTTAACTGACTCCATGCAAGCGCCTGCATTAGGTGGGCAACGCTGTAGCTGCCCCTCGGGTAACCAGCAGGATTACTGCTTATTTCCCAAAACACACGGGGTCCACACTGCATATTCAAGAATCAAACGTGTATTTCCAAAGCATCAGTGCCCATCCCTCAACAAAGTCCGTTCTAATGGGAACACACGTGCTATTCCCCACATACCTGCATGTTCCTACATACCTGCTGCCTCTCTCCCTTACATATTGTCATTTTACACTTGGCAATTTGGACCACAATTCATGTTGATCTGACAACTCCTGAGATGCCCAG
>JAOXJM010000033.1:79067656-79094506 GCA_026413425.1 Tringa solitaria
GGACAAGATGATCTTTAAGGTCCCTTCCAACCTAGAAGATTCTGTGATTCTGTGTGTTCTTTAGCGCCATAGCAGTGTGAAGGGACGAGAGGCCAGCAGAGCAGACTGGCTGGAACACAGCGGGGGTTCTCCCCTCGGCGACACCTCTGCAATACAGACCCCCCCGGCAGGGCAGTCTGCTCCCAGCCTGGGAACCCAGCGCCTGCTCCGGCCACCCCAGCACTGCCAGGTTCCACTCCCTGCAGGAAGAGCCGGGTTTTGACGGGCTGTCACAAAAATCCTACAGCAATTTCTCCCCCAGCCGCTGGTGACACGCCGCCTGCAGCTGCGAGCTGCGCGGTTTTTGTGCTTTGGTCCAAAAGGGATTACTCACCTACAGCACCGTCAGGCACAGCATCTGCCTTACTGTTTCATTTTCCCATTAACCCCAAACCTTCGGGGATGCAGAGTGACACGGCACTACACAGGCTCAGAAGATCCTGCTCCTCGGAGGACACTCAACATCTGCTTCAATTACAGAGAATATGATAAGCCCAAAAAATAGCACAACTATCAAAAAACTCACTTGCAGACTATTAGATCCCTCAGAGGGGGAAAAGAGCTTCTCTGCTGTGACATTTGAAAGCTCGAACTCAGAAACAAGTGCCTTCATTGAATAACTCATTTATTTTTAATTTCACTCTGCGGAGGCAGACAATTAGAGGGGACTCAGGCAAAGGAAGATGATATATCAGTGGAAATGCAACTTTCTAAAAAAAAGAAGAGATAATTACAGATTCACTTTGAGCCCGAAGATTTGCTCACTAGCTGTAGGGTTATTTTACTAAACACCAATACACAATCAAATACTGCATTAAAAAACCATCATATGCTGATCAGCATAACCGCTTCCAATTGTCTAATGAGTTTTAGGAAATCATCTTACCTAGAACATAAGCACTTGTTCCTGCTCAGGAAAAGATGCACATGGGGAAGAAAAGCGGTGAAGTACTGAGATTAGACACCTTCAGGCATGTTTTGAGAGAAGCATAAAAAAACCCCAATGTTTGATCCCCCTTTGTTCTTGAAATGAAAGATTCTGCAGAGTGCTTGTAAGCAGTGTTCTGTAAAACACATCATTTGCTATTTTTTCTCCATCCTCCTAACACAGACAACTCTCAAGACTCGGAGCTCTGACCAACTACTCTGACCAAACAAGACAGCAAGAAAAAAATATCAGAACCCACCGAGCCAATAAATACACACTTTTATCAGAATAAAGCTAGGGATCACCTTTTAAAGAGGTAGTATCACTAGATATACCACCATACGTGTATTTTAAATCCACTGCAATATCACAAGGTGTCCATTTCCCAAATTTCTGCTCTGCTCTGGTTTCAAGCATAGGAAGACAGACATTCTCATGGAGCTTCTTTCCCAAGAGGTGGAAGAGTCATCAAAACTACTCATTTTGAAATATTTCCCTTTTTTCAGTTGATGCTAAACTTTAGCATGAGACCATGGAAGTGAAATATTAGCACTACAGCACCAAAATCTGAAATCAAGTGCTCTCCCACTTCCACACCCAGGGAACATCCATTCTGGTCCAGGAACTGGCTGAGGGAATTAGGAATGAAAACCAAAATATTATTTCCCCAAAGGATATGCTCAACATAAAGTAGCCTGTTCTACAGAAATGGTATTAAATCCAAACATCTCATCTCTGCTCTTCAGTGCTGAACATTGTCTGTGTGACTCTCCTTTCCTCTAGCTCTTCAGTGTTGGACTAAGAAATAAGAAAGCCCTTACATCTGAACTGCCAAGCGTAACTGAGATCTGTGTATGAGTATGATCCAGAGCAAACAGGTAAGTATTTAATATTTAAATAGGTATTTTATTTAATTTAAATATTTAAATCAATATTAAATATAAACGAATATTAAATTAAATCTAAAAATTAAATTAATCTTAAATTAATAATAAATTAAATATACAATTTTTAAGTATTTAAACAGGTAAATAACTAGCAAATACTCCTTAGTGTCTGTGAAGTTCCCAGCACCATCAAATCGAAGTATCACACCTGGTAATTTATGTCCTCCACCATCTTTGCCACAGGTCCCAAGCGCAGGCATGGCACAGCCTGAAAACATCAGCTGATAGTTCTGAGTAGTGGCCACCCACCTCCCGCACCACTGGCCAGCCGTTTTAGAGCCCATTAGAGCCGGGCTTCAGGGCGGTACGAGAGGTGGCCGGGGGGAAGCAGAGACAAGAGAGACAGAGGGACACTTTGGGGACCTTCCCCTGCAACCAAATCACTGCCGTAGAGCTGGCTGTCCCCACTAAGTCCAAAGACACTGAAGAGGAAGCAAAGTGTGCTCCATAAAATATACAGAACTACCATTTGCTATCAACAGAAGCTCAAAAAGGCTCTAAAGCTCAGAATCTCTCAAAATGAGGAAAAAAAAAATCAGAATACATTCAAATAAATTATTGCCTTTTAATCTTATTTTTACTTGATTTTTAAGTATTTTAAAATAATTTAAAAAATGCAAATCTGAATTGTTTTCTAAACCCTTGACTTCAAGCAATAGAATAGAGAGTTAAGGGCATGATGAATTTCTTCATACTCTCAGATTTTGTGTGCCATTTATTTGTTATGCCACAGCAAGTAAGTGTTCATTGCACTGACATTTACATTGGTAAAAATAATTAGCCCAGCACATCAAAAAAAAGGGCAGCACTTGATTTAGTCTGAGACGTCTGAATGACTCAAGGTTATTTCATTTTTGAAACACTGATACGAGAGTTTCTGTGCTTTTAGTGCCTAGAATATCCTGGACAACCCCGTAGCACCGTGCCATCAATCCCAAATTAAAGCTGTTAATAATGTTATTTAGTAAATGCCAAGCTCCCCAAGCATTTAATTACTGAGACTTTTATAGACAGGTATAAAAGCTGCTATTGCTGCACTTCCGTTATATTGTTAAAGTCACAAAACCGCAGAAAAAAATAAGTTAAAACGTGAGTTTTAAAAACATGACAATTTCCTATTGACCCAGTGCACGAGCGCTCCAGCAGCGGGTGAATGAGAACTCTGTGGGGATGCACCGGCACGCCGAGAAGTTGTGATTTATCACACCAAATTATGGAATATTACAGGTGTTTAATAATAGACATTGGTATGAAAAGACCATGAACTGCTTTGGCACAGACAGTCTCGCAGCCATCACTCACGGAGTAAGAGGCTGCCGTAGGCACGGCCGCGCAGGAGGCAGAGCTTTAGACACGTGGATTTTACAGGTCCTGAGGAGAGGGGCTCACGGAGGCCATCAGCAGTCTTGCAAGGGACCCCGCGGGGGGAAGCCGGCAACGAAAGAAGTACAATCCTTGGCGGTTGTACGCGCTCACAGACGATGGTGAGAGCAGTGAGAGAGCCACTTCAAGAGCAGTTCCCAAGCGATGAGCTGCAGGCTCTGTTGCGCTTCCCCAGGCAAAGTTAGATTACACCTCGACTACGTTTTTTCCAGCCTGCACTATAATTCTCCCTGCTACTAGTAATAAATTGGCTTTAGGTTTTTTTGGGGGTTGGGTTTTTTGTGTTTTTTGTTTGTTCTCATCATGCTTTCTTAATCTGACTTAGCTCCATGCTCGTTCCACTCTCAATCTCATTCCCACAACCATTTCCTTTCCTTTCTTCTGAGTGTTTTTAAGTCAAGCTGTTCCCACACAAATACATTTTATAGGTAACTCTCTAAAAATAAATTGAGGGAGATTTGACAAAATAACATTGTTTAATATACTCCTTTCTTGGCAGAAAAAGGTTTTCCATCTCTTACTTTCTACCAACTGAGCAATTACACAAGAATATAATGAATACCTTACCATACTAAAAAAGGATAGCTTTTGCTCTCCTTTACCGGAATCCAGTTAATTGCAAGCACAGGTTAATAATACTGAAGAAGTTCTGAAGAATCTTCATCCTAAGATATTATGGCAGCTCCTGTTGCTGCCCTGTCATGTCCTTTTTTGTTAAAACATCAAAAATAAACTCCCTACTACAGAAAATTGTAAGCCCTGTTTTCTTGTGTGATATCCAACAATCACTCATGGAATCGTAAAAATATATCTGGAAGGTGCTTTGAGACATAATCTTGTTTCCCCTTAAATCAGAACGGGATATGTCTAAATCGCCTCCCTGAAGTCTCCACCTAATCTGCCCTCGCAGACCTCAGCAGCAGAGACTGCATCAGCTCTCAAGGCAATCTGCTTCAATACTTCATTATTCCTGCAATTAGAAGACTTCCCCTTTCATCTAACCTGCATTACTTGCCATAATTTAAGCCTTTTATTTCTTTGTTCTTTTCACTAGGGACAGGAATAACATATTTCCTTTCCAGCAGCTACATTTCATGGACGTGGAAATTATTCTCTCCTCTAGACTAAATGCTCTTATTTTTTCAACATCTTCTCAGCTCTTGCTGCTGACCCCGGGAGTGTGTGAAACTTTGAAGAGAGCAGCATTTCTTTGTGAGTAATTGGCTAAGACTAAGAATAGCAAGTATAAAACGCTTATTAAAAAGCCCCAAACAAAGCAACAAGAAACATTAATATTAACTGGACAAAGAACTAAGACGAGTACCCGGGGGTGATAATTTCCTGAAAAATAAGAAAGATTAAATTATTTATTGTAACATGCTTTTCCCCTCTCTGACTGACAGAAAATGGCCTAGAGTACCCACGCTGTGCACTCACACACCTCACCCTTCCAACCCAGCCTCACGGTGCCGTATGAAGCAGCAGTGAATTCTCTTCATTAAAGAGGACCAATGACTGAAACGTTGATAGATAATTGAGACAGTCAAGACACAATTATGTCACAAACCTGAAGAGATACTCAAGTTCAAGGGGATTCATCCACTTAAAACTACCAAACGACTAGCAGTGCTGACCTGCCAGGTCCCGTACCTCTCCTGCCCGTGCCTGAGCGAAGGCTGGTTTTTCCCGCAGCAGCGGGAGCGCGTTTAAAGAATTCAGACATGAACAGAAACTCTTCCCCAGGTGGGAGAGCAGGAGTAGGAGCGGAAGGAGGAAAGACTTATGAGGGGTTTTAATGAACTACTTCAAATTCAAACAATGACCTCATTTTTCTCCTCTGAACCAAAAACTTTGAAATTGGACAAACAGATTATCTTCTCTGTCTAATGCCATTTAAGCTGACCTTTCCATTTTATGCCAATAGTTTTCAATTACAGAACCAATCGCAGTGTATTTCACTAAACAGGGTACTGTGATTAATTAAATCTAATTTTATCAACAGCCAGAATGTGAATAGCATATTAAAGTAAGGTGAAAGAACAGCTTTGATTGATACACTGAGTTTTCATTTCTAATGCCTTGTCTCCCACTCCTCCGGTACGGAAGGGCAGGTTACACACCGCTGAACAGGGTAAGCTACTGAAACTCAAACGCAGCTTCACAGATCTGACCTTCAGCTCTTCGCAGACGTTTTTTCCCCTGTCGTATATAAACACCAAATTGATGGGTCTGGAGCTATATGCTATGTGGAAAGTTTTTAAACATAAAATCCTTATTTAAAAAAAGAGAAGACTGACATTAAAAATAACTATCACAGCTCTTTTGGCAGAACCAGCTATACCCACCTTTGCTACAGACTACTTCTATAGATTGTGAAAAGGTCTTCTTTAAAATGCAAGATAATAATTCTTTTCCAATGTGGATTCATTACTTGAGTTAATTAAAGAAGACCTTTAGTCTTCTAGGAACTAGAACCCATCCCATGTCTAAAGCTAGGTATTTAAATTGGTGTTTACTTACTAGTATGAACATTCTAATTTTCATAGGCACCCACAGCTCCTACTGGTGTCAGCACTTCAGTTTGAAATCATAGGATCATTTAGGTTGGAAAAGACCCTTAAGATCATCGAGGCCAACTGTTAACCCAGTCCTGCAAAGCCTACCACTGACCCGTGTCCCTCAGCACCACGTCTCCCGGCTTTTAAATCCCTCCAGGGATGGCGACTCCACCACTGTCTTGGGCAGCCTCTTCCAAGGCTTGACAGCCCTTTGGGTGAAGCAATTGTTCCCCATATCCATCCTAAACCTCCCCTGGCACAACTTGAGGCCGTTTCCTCTTGTCCTATCGCTATATGTAAGTGTCTTGTACTTCAGAAGCTACTGTGGTGTCACACATGAGAAGACCGAGCCCAAGAGCCCTGTAAGCTCCGCAGAGCCCAGGGCAGACAGAGAACCGGTGCCGCACTGCCCATGGCCGTGTGCTCCAGCACGGTCTCACTAATGGGCTCCACAGCCCCCTCCTCTGAGGGCAGGTTTTCCAGTAAAGCCAGAAGGAGAGCCGTCGCTGATGGCCTCCCACTGGGTCCCAGTTAACCCTGGCCCTGGTGGAGGGCTTTCATCCCAGCAGGGTCCTGCCCTCCTGCAGCTGGCGGGACTCTCCTGAGCTCTCCGCTCTGCCTTTGCGAAGTCTCTGTGCATAAACACTAAAAACTCTCCTTCCCTCGGCTGAACTCAGAACCCTGATGTTCCCATCAGATCCGATACCCAGCTCCTGGGCTCCCTTAAAGGCCAATTCTCTCTGCAACCAGGACCATTACTACCATGCAGACACAGAGGAAAAATGATATTATCTCAGCTAGCGCCATGAAGTAGCTGTTCTTTAAAAACTGACTTTTTACTGATGACTGTTACAATTACAGGGATTAATATTATTAGTCCCCTTTTTCTCTTAGCTGGGTATTTCAACACTCAAAAACCCTGAACTTTAAAATGTCTCGGGTCTGGGGAGGAGTCAAAAAGGAAACACATTAAATTGTCAGTGTAATATATTATATATATTAGAATCCATGGAGACATTAAATTTCACTTTTCATCTATGAACATTAAACATTAATGAGGTCTCAGGTACAAAGACATTAAAGTGAAACATCTGAGAGCTATGACTTGGCTCATATATAAGAAAGAAAGTTCACAGGGGAAGCTAATAAAGGTCACAACCACAGAACTACCATAAAACCAGAACATACAATAGATGAAGAAGAGAGAGATTGGAGTAAACCCGATTTTAAAAGGGCCATTAAGAAATGCCTATGTGCTTCCACAAGCAGAAATTTCATGTAAAACACAAAGAAATGGAAATTAATTGAGTACATAGTCCTAGTCAGGTATGAATTCCTAACAAAGTGATGCTCAAACTGGGAACCCGCAGCCATCTCTCAGGGACTTCAGAACAACTTGTAGGGGAAGCTGACAAACCTTGAAAAGCAGGATTCATGAAGACAAACAAATTCATATTAATAGCTGTATCCTGATGTCCCTTCTTCCTACCACATTGCCAGTTCTGGGGACTGCAATGCCTACAGCTGTAAACATAGTCATTCGAAAAAGCCAAACATACCGAGATTACACTGAAAAGATAATAAGGTAATGCACACTACTTGCATCTCAGCATAGCCAGAATATAAGGAAGAACAATATTTAAGGACAAATAGGAAAGCAAAAGATCATAGGCCAAGTAAGTGACAGCTCATTTGTTGTACATTTGTACTTTTCTTCCTCTACCACTTTACTCATACGCACAACCCCCCTCCCTATGGCTATAAAACCAGATATTCCATTCCTCAGCCCCTGAAGACAAAACCTTCTAGTTATAGAACGAAAGCCAACCTGGGAGAGCTTCTATATTTGGAGGCAGAGTTTAGCACACTTGACAAACACAGCGAGGCAAAATTCAATACTAGATGTTCCATAGATAAAAAACCCAAACTGAAAGTCACCGATCTCCCTAAATTTTTATAGAAACTAGAACTGCATACCCAGGCTATATCTAAAGATGTAATTCTGTAAAATCAGAGTTACTAGCATATGATGGCTAGCACAGCATATTCTTAATGCACATTATCCATTTCACTGGAAATTTTTTTTTTCACTTCTAAAAGTTTTATTATCACTCTTGTATACAAGGGCTTGGCACACACAACACACAATGAAATACTAACAACTCAATAGCGATTCGTAAAATATCTCAGAAATGTATTTAAAGATAGATAGGTATACAGTAAGGTCCTTTTATTATACTACAGCACTACCACCACATTAATATTAACAGTCACCAATACATGTGATGAAGAAAAATATCAATATCTACACCCTTAGGTCTTGGACAAAGCCATTTGAAGCAGCCAGTTACTTACACGAAGCTGATCAGGCCACCAGAACCCTACATGCAGCAGACCTGACTCTTTCACTCCAACTCATTTTCTGAGCAGCAAAACCTGTGCCTGCAGCAGCACTGTGCATAGTCACCTGCAGCCCCGAGCCAGCACAGGTGAAGCCTGTTAATCCTCTAATTGCAGGTGAATTATCAAATCCCGTCAGGGTGGAGGAGAAGGAATAAACTGAAGTTATGCTCTCAGCTGTGCTCAGCATGAATGATGTAAACAGATGTAAAAGAAAAGGTTTTGTTACCATATTGAGCAGCCACACCTTGGCATTCATGCTAACTGCAAATGTATTGACTTCGAGATTTCTCTTTTTTTATGGAATTTCAGAGTGCAAGCAAATCTTAACAAGCTTTCCCTTGGACACACTTTCAGCAACAGTACCAAGAACAGTTGTAATTAAAGTTTTATTTTAGATCCTTTGCTATGACAGTGTCTAACAGCCCTAGTTATGAATCATAGGCCTACTGTGCTCAGCAGCAAAACCTAGCTTTTGCCCAAATGTGTTTACAATCTAATCCTAAACAGATGAGCAGAGAAATATACGCAATGAGACAGTATCATTCAGCAATTCAGAAAATTATACTTTCAGTGCACTGCCAACTTAACTAGTACTAAATTTAAGATACAGTCACCAAAACAAAGGATTTCTTTTTTTTTTTAGTTAAGGAATAGTTACATTATTTCATATAAATTTGCCTTGTGCTCCTCCCAAGCACCTACAGGTGGTCAGGGTTTAGGCTGAGTTCCAGTGACTGATGAGAGTCAGTGTTTCAAGACCTAATGGAAGAGCTGGGGCAATCTCTAAACCTCTCTGGGATTAAAATCGAGCAGAGAAGGCTTCATGTTTTATATTAGGGACCACAGGGTGGCACAGTCAAAGCACCAGCCTTCTCCTTGTTTTTTGTCAAGTCCAGGGAAAAAGATACAGTAACTGAGATGCTGATGCCTGAACAAATACTCAGCTCCATGGATGAATAGGAAAGGTTCCATCTCCCTGAAGATACAGAGAAAAAAAACCCTAAGTTTTCAATTTCTCTTCAAATCAAGGTATCACACACTACCCTTAAATCAGAACTAGCTCTTTAGCTCCCTGATTTTTCTTATAATTGGTCTGGAAATTCTGTAAGATAAAACTGTCTTTGTACACACCCTGGTGTATAAAGCATGCCTGTAGGGTTTTACACGGTCAACTAGACCCATACCTTCCCGCCCCCTAGCACCTCTATCTGCCTCACACAGGCATGGCACTGATGGCACAAGTGGTGACACCAAATGGCACTATCACTAAAGGCCTCACGTCACTCTGCTCTTCCTGGAGAACATGTCCACAATACAGCCCTTTGTCAGGCCTACAGTTCACCGATTACCTGCATCAAGCCCCTACTGCACATGCAAACCCCTCAGAAAGTGCACCACTTGGGTACAGCAACATCTCCCCTCATGGTATGTCCTGACCACTCCTGCGGCCCCACTCCCGTGCCCCGAGTTTCGCTGTCACCCACTGCCCTGCATTCACCGCCATTGAGCACTGAGTCAGGACCAGGGCAAGTCAGTATCCGCCATTCATCTACGGTCAGGTCTTCAACTGTGTCAGATGCTCTGTCCTTAGCACCGTACACCAATGCTTTCAGAACAGCTTCTTTTGATGTTTCTGCCACCTAATTTCAGTTCAACATACAATTCTCACTGTGACAGTTCTCCTTAAGCTGACCTGAAGAGGAAAATAAGAGCTTCACAAAAAGTTATAACACAATCCTTCTTATACCAGAGGGGTAAAAAAACACCTTCAGTTATTTTTAACAGTCTCTTCTGAGATGAAAAATATCATCATTTCACCTCTAATCTATATCTAATATCAATATCTGCAGCAAGTGAAACTTAAGCAATTCATTCAATAAGCAATTCAACTAAAGCAATTCATTCAACTCAAGACTCATTCAATTTCTCCAGCAACTGCTGTAACTTCTTTTTCATCCATTAACGTTTTCTACATCTCTTTAAAGGATGGGATCATCCTTTGAATTGGTGCTTGATTAATCACCAGGTGCCCATAGCCAATGCATGTGTAGAAAGGGAAAACTCACTGCAGAAAAATCTTCTGGAAAAGTTTTACTTGAATTTGTATTGCTTTTTTCTGTCAATGAATTATTACTATGTGAAAAAACTGCGACTCTCCAGTCAGAATTTAGATAACCATAGAGTAATCATTATGGATGCTGTACTAAAATATTTTTCACAAACACTGTATCTCAATTACTAAAGTGCAACTCGATAGAAAATAATCATAGAATCACAGCATTGCCTGGGTTGGAAGGGACCTTCCAGATCATCAAGTCCAACCATCTACCTAACACTGACAAAAAACATTACTAAACCATATCGCTAAACAAATAATCACATTGCGGTCATTCTTTTAATGCTTCACAGTTTTTAGAATGAGTGGGTACATTAAGAAACTGTATTTTGTAAGGTACTTTTCATACTGAAACGTCTCATTGGACCCCCCTGGGGTCCGGCAGGGGCCTGGGCCTTCCCTCAGCACCCGCCACTGCCGGGCTGGGCCCATCCCTGGGCCTGAGCCCTCACCTATGGCCCCACGGGCCAGCCTGGCCACCCTGGGCTATGTCCCACCCTGGGTTCCCCTGGCTGGTCCTGGCCCTGGCTCTGACCCTCTGCTGTGGGCCAGTGGCCCACCCTGGCTCAGACTGGCCATCGGGCTCCTGGGGAACAGCCTGTCCCTCCTGCGGGGCCCCCGCAACTCCCTGCCCAGGCCTGCACCAAAACCATTCTTCGTTTTCCCAGTTCAAAAGGCCCAAAAAAACAGCTTTCAGTGTCTTTAAAAAGCATCTAACTCACCAGAAAGCTGGAGATGCATTACCCACAGAAATGCACATCAGTGAGTGGGTCGTTATATAATGCGAAATAATGCTTAGCATAATGATGGCTGAATTAATTAGTTGTTACATAATGTGAAGCAAGAACCGCATAAAGTCAGCTAAAAAGTCACCAGCTAACTGTGGCCACACAACTTAGCGTTCCTCTCCTTGTGTTTCAAGTTAGAGTTTTCTCTCTGGGGAAGTGGCTCTGGAGACCTGAGTGCCATCCATCCATCCATCCAGTGACACCCATCCCACACCCACCACCACCCATGGTCAAGTTGCTCCTTAAACGTCAACTAAAAAATACGCTAAGCCTGGGCTGAGCTAAACCTGGGGAACAACAGATGGAGGCCGTTTTCTGTGGCTCCTGGCCCAGAGGCTTCCTCAAGGTGCCTCTGGTGAAGCCACGCAGGCAGCTGACTCATGGACCCGACACGAATCATTTACAAGAAAAACACCATACTGCTAAGGCCATAATGTGCTCGATTAAATTAACGTACCTGAAAACAAATGCCATCAACAGCAGCCTCTCTTTGTAGAAAATAGAAGGCTACAGCCAAGCAATACTATCTACTGAAAAGACCACGCATCACAGAATATACTTGCCATAACACATCTCACTCATAAAAAGAGGAACATAAAGTAAAATAAAACCAACAAGGGAAGGGAAAATCATGAAGAACAATTGTTTGCACTGTATGTAAGTCAAACCAGTACTGAAAACACCTGTCCTCCCTCAAACAGATCTAAATAGCAGAGGTATTGCTAAACAGGGCACTACATGGAAGCACTGACAACTGCTGCAATTTGTTGCTATCAACAGGGTAATATTCCGACAGGGTGGATTGCAGCCGATTAAGGGTGACAGGCTGTATCTGCACTAATTCATTTAAAAGTGCCTGGGAGTAATTTTGGGAAAGGGAACATGGCTCTTCACAACTGCGAGCCGTGAGAGCCGTCTCTGTCACACTCCTGTCCCTGGCTCAGGCACATTCCTGCGGTGGTGGCATTCCCAGCACCACTGCCCACCATCGAGGCGTCCCGACTGCAACACCAGGAGCTGCATGGCACGGGTGTTGGCTGCACCAACAGAGCTGGACACCCTTCGTGGCAGAGTTAACAGTCTGGGGTATTCCATAGGAGAAAAGCAGCACTTGGACAGGGCATTAACGCAACACCGTCAAATCCCAGCTGTCACACTGTGTAACCCAGTTCCTCTGGTCTAACAGTTCCATTTAACGACGTGAGAAATACCAGCAAACTCTGTCATACCTGCAAAATACAGTTAACTGAACTCACGGCAAAAAACTACAAATATGTCAGCTTTAACACTTGTAACTTTCACTTTTAATCTGCCTAATGCGGGATCCTGGCAATGCCTGCTGCTAAGACCAGGGGCATTGCTGGAGGCAGCAGAGCACTGAGCGGCACACAAACACAGCTCCATTACTGCACTTCAGTCACAAGGCTCGGGCCATCGGTCGGTACGTTTCAGTTCAGGTACAGTAAATACACATAAGAGACACAGCAATAGTATCTAAAATTGTAAAAAAAAATTATAAATTGATCTACAGAACAGTCTTTGCAGACATAGAAGTAAAACCTGTCATTACATAGCTTATCACATATTGGTAACTACTACAGCTTGGACATTTGTTAAGTGAAAGGAGAGAGAATTATTAAAGAGCCAAAGGTGTTTCCTGTACCTTCCTGTTACCATGTTGAGCACCAGCACCACGACTGTCAGATGACAATAGTTTAATCACAAACACAAGCATTACAGCTGCTCTACAGTCAAACATGTACGCAGGGAGAAGAAAACCTCCATGGTGTGTAACTTACTCCACGTGCCACCTCACTGTTTTCTGCTTAATCCTCCCAGTTCAGCGTAACAGACACACATCTGTACACATTTGTATCAAAGCGGCAACCTTCATTTGACGTTAGAGCTGCCGCTGGAGAAGTGTGACCTATGTTTCAGGAAGGCATTTCAGCCATGAGTATCTGTCACAGGTGAGCTGCCAACGGGGTATTGGAATGCCTGTCACCTTCTTGCACGGCTTAAGTGTCACCAGCAGTGACTGTCATCTTCACCCTTTAAAAGCAGGTTTTTCTAAAGAGCATGGCTGAAGTGAGGTGACATAGGAACGGAAAGAAACTCTATTAAATAAAGGTCCATCTCTGGGTTAACCACCATTACCCAAGAGAACCTGTAGACACAAGAAAGGTCCTGCCTGAAAGAGGAGCTGGTCTAAGGAGAGAGGGCAGCCACAGACAGGAGACCCTCCTGGATTTGGTCACTTTCCCTGCACATCCAAAACTTTCATTTGCCCTGGACCCTTCCATGTTGGGCAACACCCTTGCTGCTTTTTTCCCCGTGGTATGTTAGCCACAAGGGATTATACTGCATGATAATAATTGCTTACGGGCATTGCGTTCTGTTGGTGCCTATAGAACTGGCGGTGGGGACAAATGTTCCAGATCCTATGCGGCTTGGCATCCAAAAAATATCTTCCCAGAAGGAACTACATTAGCCCATGTGAATGAAATAATTCCAGTCCGGTGCAGTACCTTCGTGTGGGGAAGACACGGGAGATGCCCATACGAGCACCACACCCTTTCCTACAGGGTGAAAATGCAGGAAAACACAAATATGCCCAGACTGCAGCCTCAGAGTCCACCGTCCTTCATCCTGGGTATCAGGAATGAACATGGAGGGTGCACTGGAGCTTAATTCAAGTGGTGTTGAAGAAGCGTTTTTATAAAACACTGTCAAGCACCTTAGAAAGTATCTGTGTTTTAACTGGGTGGCATGATAGCAGTGTTATCTTTAAAATTATTCTTGGCTTTGTGTCTGCCTGTTTTCCTGCAAAGCTGCCACCTAGAATTTTCATCAGCTTTTTAAATTTTTCCCATAGATCCAGTTCTTGGGTAACAACACACGATTTTCAAAAATGCTGGCACGCTGCAGAAGTCTGTTTGTGTGTTCAGCTACAGTTATTACTCAAGGTAAGTATCATCACAACTCCCCAACACACTGCAAGTGTCAAAAGACAGGGATTCCAGAGAATAATGAGTATTTGCTTTTAAAGGAGAGGGGGGAAAGGTCATAATTATGCCAAAATATGCTTCATCCACAAACTTGCTTGCAAGCAACCTAGCTGACTTAAGCTAATGCAGCAGTTCACAAAGGCCTTGTCAGCTTGCAGAGGTCCCCAGAAGAAAAATAAATCTATCTGTGCTAAAAAAAGGTGGAATTTTTATTCCACTGTTAAAAGAACTTTATTTTTTCTCCAAAAGAAAAAAGAAGATATTTTTCTTAATGCTGTAAATGTAATATAATATTAACCATCAGAAGATGTAGAAGTTTATCTTAAAATGACTTTAGAGTTGTAATAAGAAACCCTAAGTCTTCTCTAGACAGCTGTAGTATTGGAACGGAGCTACTGATGATTCATATACTCTTGAAAGATTTTTCATGTTTCCTTTGTGGCTGCTCCAAAACAGCAAATCTCAGCCAAGCCTCACAGCAAACTCTCACAGAGACTGACTTCACCCAAGGGATGAACGTTGTATCTGTGATACCCTCCATACGCTGTCCTTATGCATTTGTTTCTACACCTGTTTTAATCTATATTTGTTTAACAAGCTGAAAAGGATTCTTTTGATCCTAAATTCCTGTTGAATCTCATTTCTGCATGGAGAATACTGTGCTTTCTGGGACTGCAAACATTTTTAAAGTCAAATAACAAGGGGGGGATTTTTTATTTTTAGAACGATTTGTTGATTACTTTTTTTTCCAGAGCAGATAAATAATTAAAAAGCAAAACTACAGAGAATTCTGAGCACACACACAGGTACATACAGCATTTAGGTAGGTATTATTAAAGTTCAGCTCCATCCAGAAAGAGAAATTCTGGTGGGGCAGAATAGAGCCTGGCTGCACAGTATTTTGACCTCTATTTTTTGTGACACGCTGAGTATCTATTAAACCCAGATAGCGGCACTCTACACCGCAGCAGGGTCCCCTCCTCAGGGAAGGTGACTCATCCCGGGGGGGCCCACAGCACCACAAATCACGGGCACTGCCTCCATCTGTTCCCTGGAGCACCGCGGTTTCCTTGTGCAGATGGGCTGAGTGGGACCAAGGCGAGAGAGCTGAATTTCCCCGCTGAACTTGTGGAAATGAAGACAGAGATTACTTCTAAAGGGAGAGGATGTTTTTTTACCGACACCATATGCCATGGATTGATGTCATGTTGTTATCAAAGCACACCCTTGAAATGTTATTGGTAACTAGTGGTGAAAGGCCTTATGTGTATTCTCACAAGTAATGAGGATTCTCCCGTCCATGAATTTATCAAGCGTGAGCTGATGAGAAGGACCTCTAACCAAGGGAGGCCGGTATGGTATCACTCTGGAGGAGGCACATCAAGCGTACGGACCTTGAGGATGGTGCTGATCTACATGTTTTGAGAAGTTTAGCCAATTTGGCAGGAAAGGGAAAATTCTGAGTGTCCTAAGGTGAACTACTTTCATTATAGCACTAGCAATCACACCCATAGAGCAAGAAGACCCTTGCCCAGGTGAAGACTGTTGATAAATGTTTCTTAAGTTATGTCTGACCTTTATTTGTGATAGTTACTTGCTGTCATACAGTAAGTCATTGAATCTCAGTGATTTTGTTCCAGGGGTACATATTGTAAACTATCAAAAAAATTGTAAATAAAAATTGTAAACTATCAAAAACCTACACGTGATCAATGTTTATGGAACTATAAAATACACATTCTACTTCTGCTAGAGTAAGTGATTCATCATTGCATTTTTACACAAGAGCTTTCTTGTGTTATTAAAACTGTTATACCTTGTGACAAATACATGAACTTTTAAAGATAATAAAGTGTGAATATTGATGATGAAAATAACGTGTATTTCTGTGACAGCAAGCAATCATAAATATAGTCATCTGACTGTAACCCATATTAATTACACTACCAGTTTGCATTGCACATCCATATTTCATTTCTATGTGCTTTTGTCTAAACATTCAGGCTAAATAACGTATTCCTTCGTCGTGTCATAGATTTTTAAGTTTAATCTCACCTAGTGTAAACGGGGCGCAGTGAATGATGACTACAGGTAGGACTGCAGGAAAATGACTGATGACTTTTGTACAGTAGCTAAATGATTGTCACAAGCACTTTTCCGTGTTGCAGGGAAGAAGAAAGGGACTCGTGCAGCATTCAGTGATTCTCTGGGCCTGCTGAAGTCCATCACCCCGGGCTCTGGCAGTGGCCTGGGGACCGACAGCGAGAGGCCACCTCCTGCAGGTCCCCCCCATCCCCATCCCCACCCGCAGCCCAGTGCCGGGAGCCGCCAGCGGAGCCCATGGGCAGTGGGTGCCCCACAGAGCACAGGGGGGGAGAGAAGGGAAAAGGGTATTCCCTGGAGGTGCTGAGAGCACGGCCGAGAAGAGAACATACAGAAATGCTATTTCCAATTGAGACTTTTCTGTCACCTAGAAACTGCTACCCCTGCTCCTGCCATTGTCACCAGGAATGTTCCAGCTCACGTGGTGTGAAAACGCAGACAACTTTGCGTGCAGACATGGGGATCAGACACCTGAATATTTATCCTTTGTTTTCCCCCTGTTCATTGCCTGAAACAATGCAAAATAGATTCCAACTTGCTTGAAATGGAAAAAAAATAAAAGTAAATAAAAATTATAATGAACCCAAACCATCTAAGGTCAGAGGTGTCAAAATGAACCATTTTAACCTTTCAAACCCAAATTTGTTCAGCCCTGTTTTGCTGCTGTGCAATCTTACTACTGATGCTGGAATCTGAAAAATAAGACTAAAATATATTCAATCAAGGGGATTCCAGAGTTGAAGGAGTCATTCAAAGCATCTTGATTTAATTCATAGGATCCCCAGATAAGATGTGGACGTCATGAACCTACCTGAGGTTGACTACATTTCTGTGGGCTTAAACCTAAGAAGGGAAGAGAATAACGGCAGCAGATAACCACGTCTGGCTGATGGAACCCCACCTGACTCAAACAACCTCTCGTGTACTTCAAACCAAAAACCGTACATTTCTATTATTAAGTGCACATACATTAGTAGTAATACCACGCGGGAGCAGGTGTAGTAAGAGCTGCAGGCAGAGGAAATATAAATAGCGAGCTGGTCACTAGTGTCAGGGCAGTAACCTTGGAGTGCCTTCTAAGTGTCACTGCGAGATAACTGCAGAATTTCACGGGAGGAGAAAAATGGCACTTCAGGCTTTTTTGGCTGAGGTCTCTCGGTCACAGTGCCGCCGGGAGCGAAGCAGACGATAGAGAGCACAGCCCTCATCCCTCAACCCCATCCCAGGGCCCGGCACTCATCGGGCTGGACCGCAGGAGGGTCACCCTCCCCATAACGAGCTCAGACTGGCAAGCTTTTCCCGTGGTCTTCAAGCCATCAAGGTACACCACCACCTTTACCAGAATTCTGCAGAGGCCTTATTTCAGTCTCTGATAGCATCACTCCACTCTCCTGAGAACGTGCCCCTGCCCTCAGCTGTCACATCCTGAACGAGCACAGCTTCCCACCCCACGCAGATTTTATGCCATGAAAAGAAATGATGCCTTTCCCTAAGTACCTCTACCTTTTGAACCTCAGAGCCTTTTGATTCAAAAATTTCAGTTGTTTAGCCTCAAGGCATTTTTCTTATGATAATCAGGATGTTTTTCACACTTCTACCTAAAAACTTCAAGTTAAAAATTCAGGCTGGTCTCAAAAGTTACATTTGCTGGAATGAAAACAAGGAGAAGTGCCAACTGCAGTGCTTCAGGTCCTCTGTATCAGGAAAGAATCGCTCCGTATTCTCATTAGCAGTTCATTAGAGATTCTGTAATTAGGTACCTTCCCTGGTACTTCCAGCCCTGCCCAGCACAGTAGGTAAGACACTGGTTTAAACTCTTAATTCCTGTTAACATTAGCATACAAGAACCTTCAGTATAGCAAACTGAGGAAAAAAAAAAAAAAGACTGAATAATTTTAGGGGATTATCTACGGAATAACACTTCAGGGAGTGACACCATAAACCTACTGAAACGGGATATTGGGCTGGGTTTTCCGTGGGGCACAGGTTCCAGCCCTCGGCTTAACTGTAGGCCTGTCACAGGGACTACTCCTGCAATTAGTTACGTCTTTCAAAGTACGGCTCAACTCTAAAAAATTTCTGTGTTAGAATGTCAGCTTTTTACAGCAAATTACAGCTTTTGGATTATAATTAGACCCTGCTTCCTTACTTCAATGGCAATAATTATAATTACCAAGTTTTATTAAGAATACTACTTGCAGGGTCTTATGAGCAATTGAGTACATTACGTTATATGATTTTTTTTCTGCAGCAATAACAAAGTGACTTGCAGTCAGTTATCAATGCCTTCATCAACAACTGAGAACTGGTATAAACATTCCATCAGCGCAGCCAATATGAAGAAAACAGGATAACATCAATGTTAGAAAGGTTTTAGCACTTTTAGTGAAGACGATGCAACAGGAGCTCAGGGCTGCCCGGGGAGCCTTATTCTGCCTACGATGGAGACATCGCTTCCAGAGTGGGGCTTCTGGGCACTACAGCAATCCTAAAAATAAAAAAATTGAAACCACCAAATAGGTCAGGAATTACTTTGCCCACGGCAATAATTTAACTGGATTCCAGCATCTTGGTTTCCTATATCCTAAGAAAGAAGCCTTATTTTCACGGGTGTTTCCAAGGTACCTCGTCCCAGGTTATGAGTTTGATTTCCCCCTGTTTCCGAGCTCCCCCCTCTCTGTGGTTCCAGCAGCTTGCCCGGCAGCAGGCTCTCTCTCCCAGGAGAGCTTTCGGTGCCGGAGCCAAAAAAGAGCTCTTCCCTGCCGGGACAGCATGTTTCCTGCCAGCGTGGCCAGTAACCCTCAGCATCCAGTGACTCCGGAGCTGACGACAGGGAACCGGGTAAATTGCAGCAGCAGAGCGGCTACGGGCTTTTTCCCTCTTACCTGGAACACAGGAACTGAATGCAAAATGAGCCAAATTTTTAATGAGCATTTCATTTAAAAAAACCCCTTTCTTCATATGCTCATGTTCCCATGCAAAGTAACAACCACCTATGCACAACCTGTCCAGTCCATTCGTGCATTGCACTGTTTAACACCCGTGAGGATTTCATGGTCTAGAACGGGAGGCAGCAGGAGGGCAGCGGGGGCTGGTACCTCGGGGCCTGGCCAGCCACAGCGGACTCTGCAGGTTCTCTCCTGAAGACCCGATAGAGCGCGGGGGGAGAAGGCACAGGGCTTGGTTCCCGGCAGTTGGGAGGGTTACACCTCACAGCAGCCTCACAGCAGTGTGCACGGGGGGCTTCTTCTTAACCAATCTCCCAGAAAAATTCTCAGGAAAACGGGATTCTATGCTTATTCACACCCTGTAACTATGATATCTTGCCATTCGCAGTCTCGATTTTTACTAATTTAAAGGTTTTCTAACTCAAGAATTTTGACAGAATCTAATTATTAAAATAAATAATCTGTACAAGTCTTTTTAAAAGCAGAAGAACAAGCAGAGGAGCTTAGAATCCAAATCAGTTGTGTGCAATTAAACATTGTTAGTAGTAAAGTTTTAACTAAATTGTTTCAAAGTGAATTGTTGTAATAGAAAACAATTTAAGATAAGGCATCATGAAAAATTACAGATCTTTGCTTAAAACGAGTAACATTTCTAAAAAGAAACAGGGCTCCAAAATAACGCAAAAAAGAGACTAAAATTGTCAACTGCAAACTAAAGCGACATTATTGCCTTGCATGATGCCTGGTGAAATTAGCAGTTTCATGTAATTCACGTTTGCAATAGACCTTACATTAAAGTAAACAATGCAAAAGGCACCAATTTTGGCCTAATTTTGAACCTGTAAAAAAATCGATGTCTTCCAAAGCCTTAGAGCAAACTGACAGAAACAAGGAAAAGGAGCAGTTCCCACCTCTTCTATGGCTAAGGAAACCTTTCAACTTTCCTCAACTAAAACAGGGGCACTCCCCAAGCACGGCAGGTAACTACCTGACTGCCACGGCCAGGCAGGAACCCCGGTCTGTAGGGTGTTGAAGCAAGTCAATAATGCTAATTATCACAACCTACAACATGGTTAAAGCCCCCTCAATAGCAACTAGACATTTAGGAAATTATATTAAATACATTTCTTTTTACAAATTAAGGTTCTACGAGTCCAAGCAGCGTAACATTTGAAATGCAGAAACCTTACAAAGCATGGCTTCAGACACCCCCCCAACAGAAGCACAGAAGGGTTAAATAAAAACTAGTGACTTCCTGGCTGAAGCTCGGGGGGAAGGGGTAAGAACCAGGTTTGCTAAGTTTGACATCAGTAGATTAGATGTATCATTGTCAAAGCACTCAGTACATTTAAGGACAATGAATAATAATTATCGATGGACATCAAATTTTGCTAGAACTTACCCCTGGAACTAGGCAAGGAAAAGAGCCAGTTGCCTCCTCTGGGAAGTCATAAATACAGACAGATGCTATTTCCCATTTAAAACTATTTTGAGATTCCCATAGCATTAACATTCCAAATAATCAATTTCAAGTGCGTATCTCTACTCCTAAATCAAGTGAGAAAACAGACATCTCATCTCTCCCAGATTAAAATTCATGCTGAAGGAGCTACACCTTGTAGCCTCATCTCCGTCATACAAATAAATTTGCAGCCTCATCTGCAATCAAATAACCCATCAGCCAGTGAGGTACCTCCGCACATTTGAATATATACCTAATATTAATGGTTCCTAATGGCTCCGGAGACAAGGGCAAGACCGGCAGGACTGATGATAAATTTCATCAAGTTGAAATAATTTCTCTTCTACTTTTTCCTTCCCATGTCTACTGTGGCCCTGCTTAGGAGGCAACTTTATTCTGGCACTTAAGACGCTTTGGTGCTGTTTGAAATGCAAATGATCTTCAGCGTTTAATGACTATTTTTGAATCAGATCTTGTAACATGGAGAAAAGGGGATTAATTCAAAATACCTCCCAAATCTGATTTCCAGCAGCACAGGTGAAATCAAGACTCCACTAAGTCATCTGCCTCTTTGTCCATATTCCAACTCCAAAAATTCAGTGAATTTCAGTGAAAATTCATCCCACCCCTCCCAGTGCTGCCGTCACCAGATCATCGTCCACATTCCCTTCCCACTCCTAACTCCTCTGCTTCTGCTGCCTCTGCAGCTCCAGCCCCAGCTCCTGTTCCCATACCAACCTCCCAATCTTACCAGATTCTATGCCTATTTTCCTCCCTTTTCCCACGTCTCTCTGACACAGACTCCATGTGCCCCATTTGCACCTCCAAGCTCCCTCAGCAGCCACCGTGACACTCTTCTCTCCATCCTTCCCACCTACTCGGCTGCAGGATTCTGCTCTGATGCTCCATGGAATGATCAAGGTTAATGATGCCAAGTGACAAATCTTTGAAGATCTGGCTACATTTCCATTGGGAATACAAAAAGTGGTATTATTAAAAGTCTTAAAACTTGTCCAAATTTGGGCCTATAAAGCAGACAATAACACAGATTTGACAAGTTCCCCTTCTCCATGATTACATGATCACCTTCCCATGTCAAAGCAGGATGACAGTATGACGATTTAAAGTAAAATAATATGTATAAATAAGCAAAACACTGTTTTCCCTACTTGAGGTTTCTGAAATATGCATTTTGCTTGAAAATCTTCCAAATATTCAACCTGATGCAGATACCTCACATTAGGATTTCCAACCACTATGCCTTATGCCCAGCAGTGTCATAAACCACTTAAAATTGAAATCTACATTGAGAAATACTGAACAAACTTAATAGACGTTTCATCAGTTCTACTTACAGTAATTGAGTGCAAAATTCTACAAAGTATTAGAGTATAAACTGTTTGAGCTAAATCATGGAAGTCTCTAGATTGCTCTATTACAATATTAATTGTTCAAACTCACAAAGGGAACCTCCTGTCAAAAATATTCAATTAGAGATTTAAAAGTATTTGGCACAAGAATGCAATTATTTTCACAAAGCAGCACACGCTTATGCCATACAAATCACTTGCAATTAGCATTTCTTCACTTAACTAATTTGCTGGTTTTAATGATAGGGAAGATTATAGAGAGAGTTCTTTCTTCTACGCAGTATTTCAAAACTTTCAAAGTTTTGAAGTCCGTATGCAATAATGTGTATTTTTTCTTCAAATCAAAGCTCTGAACTGAACCAGGATCCTGAACCGGGGTCCTGAGCTTCCTTTGAACCCGGCTCTTCCCACCCGTGTCTGATCCGAGTCTCCGGAAGGACTAGCACAAAACCCCAAGTGTAAATCCCTTGTAAAAGGGGGGAGGTGTGACCCCAGTCTCTCCAATTCTTCAGCCAAATTTTCTAAGCAAGACCATTTTACACCACCTTTTCTGGCAGCTCTTTTCTCATCAGCTCCCTTAAGGACATCTCCTGGGTGTCACCAGGGCAGAGGGGCCAGGAGCACCCACGCTGCACGTCCACTGTGGCACAAGGGCAGGGACTGGAAGGGGTTCCTGGCAGCCCAGCTCCTCTTCCATAAACCGGGGAAATCCCGAGAAGCGGCACATTTTCACCTGCTACAGCTCTGGAATTTGAGACTCAAAATCCAAAGGCGTTTTTCCTCTCAGTACAAGGCAGGTGAGGTATGAATACATTGACATTTAAATGCTTGATTTAGATCCCTGGGGGGACATTTAGGCACCAGCATCCCTCTTGTAAACTTGTCTTTTAAACGCTTTGAGATTTACAGACAAACAATACTTGTTATAATGAATTTGGAGAGTTTAATAATAGTGTCATCAACTAATCTGTTTAAATTATCTGAATTCCTTCACCCAACTCTGCTCTTCTCAAATGGCTTCAAAGCAGACCTTGTATTACAGAGAATCACAAACACTCCCAATTACTGTGTGCATCTCTGCTTTTAAAAATAATTAAGCGACTCTCTTGTTCAATGCACTCCAGATCACAAAGGCGAAGGGACTGCTGTTCCCAAGAATAGATTCATTGTCCTGGAATAACAGACAGAGCGAAAAAAGAATTTGTTTCTGAGCAAGCAAATTACACAGTAAACACAGAAAACCCTTCCTAGTTTAAGAACATCTTAAGAGGTTGATGAGGAATTAAAGCGCGTTTTATCATGTAAATTATTTTACTGTTACTTGTATTAAAAGTAAAGCCCAACTTCATGAGATCTCCAGTTTGGAACTCCAAATGCTCACAAAATACAACCAACCAATTCTGCTGGTGGGGAAGTTCTTTATAAATTTGTGAGATAGCCAACTGTCAAAAGCACTAAGAATAAACCTCTTTCCTGATGTCTTTCACTGTTTAAACTCTGTAATATTTCCTACAATTAAATAACCCCCCTCTCTAGGATCGCATTTCTTCACTGTGAGAACACAGGTAAGATTTTCTCTGCTATAAGCATTTTCAGAGGTACGTGGCACTAAACAGCTTAACTCCTCTTCAGTTCCTTTGGGAAGAACAGAGACAGGACTGAAAGGCTCGCCCCTCGGCAGGGACTCCACGGGAGCCCTTGGTTTGCCTCACACGGGACGCCCGAGCTGCGCGGGCAGGTTGGGAGTTACGAACGTCAGACCAAAGCGTGGGGTCTGACGATAACAACCTTATTCCTGACACCGGGCACTTGCTGGCATCGTCACTGAAAGAGTCAGCGTCTTCGGAGACGAGCACAGAGTTAGCAAGCGAAGGGCAATCAGCATCGTTAAGCCAGGCAGCTATTAATAAACTATTGAAAAAAAAAAAAAACCAAACCCAAAAGCAAACCTGTAAACATGAGATGAGATTTCCTGGAAAGGAAAATATGTGTGAAGTGTGTGGGGTGGAAATCAGCCTTCACCTGATCTATCTAGATATATCCTATTGCTTTTCTTATATACTCGTTTGTCACTCATATTTTTAAAGTAAATAACTATAAATGATAAATAATCACGTATGGTGCAGAAGATAAAGCCTTTATACAGATTTCAGCACAACCATCTTAAGGAGAGCAGGGAACTAGTATGAAATTATTATAAGAAATAATTAAATGACACAATTTAAAGAAATTGGACAGGGCACTGAAAGGCAGTTCATAACAGTGAGGTTAATGAAACCAAAATATAATTTTCCAAAGGAAGAGGTTATATTTCCTCACAATCCCAAGGGAGGAAAGGGATGCAGATGTGGTCTACGTGCACACCTACACGGTCTCCCTCTGCCTGGGCACTGCATCTGTACGGAGTTCTCTGGTGGGGCAGGACCCACCGCCCGGGCTCGCAGAACCCAGCTCCTCCAGACCTTCAGGAGCTGACGGCGAGCGAGCAGTGGGCTTGTAGGACCCGGCTGGGGCTGGTCCAGAGCCAGCCCAGGGCCCAGCAGCACTAACCTGCTATTGGTACTACTCGTCCATGTCAGCTCGGCCACCCGTGGCCACCCACCAGGGCCAGGACTGAACAATGCCACCCCAGCTGACAACCCCACCAAACACCTCCTGGGTCTTCTCAGGAGCAAACCCATCTGCCTCAGCCTGAACTATGGGCTTACTCAAGTGTTATTTTAAACTTGGCACTAATAACTATAAATTTTAGCAGAATATGAAGAACAGAATAGCCTGAAAAATACGAATTTCTCATGGTTGTGATGAGCTCACCAGCTGCCTATCCTTCACGCTACTTTACTGTATTCACATCGGTTCCAAAGCACTTTGGAGGGAATCCAAAGAGCTACCAGATGCTGTTTGCTGTTCCCCAAAGAGAACCGCAGATTATATCATAATAACAGACTGCAAATCAGAATTAAAAGTGATATATCATAAATCCCTTTTTTAGGGTTCCATTCAGCGGCCGGGGATTTCCAAATGCGATTTTGTGGTTTTTTAATATCTGCTAATATTTTCTTTGGTTTTCCACAGCTGGTTTCTTTGGCTGCCTCTCGAGCTGGCGGCAGAACATCCTCCCTCCTGCCGCCCTTTGCGGCACCGGGGCCGAGAGACGGCTTGACCTCGGGCTGCCGGCCCCGGCAGAGAGCGGGGCGCAGGGTGCCAGCCACCACGGGGGTGCAGGGTGCCAAGGAACACGGGGGCACGGGGTGACAACGACCATGGGGGCACAGGGTGCCAAGGACCACAGGGGCACGGGGTGCCAAGGACCACAGGGGCACGGGGTGCCAAGGACCACGGGGACACGGGGTGACAACAACCATGGGGACACGGGGTGACAACAACCATGGGGGCACGGGGTTCCAGCCACCACAGGGGCACGGGGTGACAACAACCATGGAGGCACGGGGGTGCCAGCCACCACGCAAGGGACACAGCATTAGGCACATGGCGGCCTGGCACCAGTCAAGAGGAAGGTATTTCATCTCACTCCCACCCTAAAAGAGACACTTTTCACCAGGAGCAATGGACATTTCCAGCTGATCTACAGGCAGCAGCCTTCCAAGCCGGTCAGGTTTCTGCATTCTGACCATAATATTTCAAAATTTAAGGAGCGTGAGATCCACCCACAGATCTACCAACACTTGGTCATATTTCACTGGAAATATTGGTCCATTTATCGTATATTTCCTCATCAATGAAGAATTAAGGCAGAAATATACCAAAAACCTTCCCTACTCATAGCCTTTCCCCAAACGACAGAGGTGCCCAGACCCCTCCAGCGCTGAGCTGATCCTCTTTACAATATTCACCCAAATCGCTCTCTTCTCTCCCAAACCCGTGGCCCTGAAGCACCAACCTGCTGTCCCACCCCACCCCAGCACCTCACAGCCCTCCCTGGGCAGAGCTCCTGGAAAAGCACCCCGAATGGCCTGGGAAGCTGCCGGATCTCTTTGCCCCACCTCTGAATTAACAGAAACGACGTTCCTCAGCCCAAAAGGAGAAATATTTTTTTTCTGTTTCAAAATTTCAAGAAGAGATCGCTTCTGCTCTTGGCATTGTGACACACAGCTCTCCTGAAAGTACGACCCGTAATTAGGTGGGTAATTAGCAAATAGGGGGACTCCTGCCCCCAGAGAGCCCGGAGGCTCCTGCTGCCATTCCCACAGCAGCCCCCCCAGGCTGATGCCTCAGTAACACCCCTTGCATCCAGCGGCAGCAACAGCAGCCCCCAATTCCCTGTGCGGGAGAACCACAACGAGACACAGGCAAACTCTGAATGCACTAAGACTAGCAAACCCTCCCATTTAACTTAAATGTCAGGCAATTTTATTTTTTTAAAAAAAGTTAATACTGGAAGACAATACTGCACAATAGCTGCCCCCCCCCCCCCGGAGCCAGTGCAGAGGAAGGGACCAGCACTGAACCTTTTCTAATCCAGCCCGTAACTGCTGCAGGAGCTCTTGCCCATCTCCATCACAGCTTGATTTCCTCCTCCTTTGCAGCAGGAACAGATGGAAGACTTACATTTTAATTTACCCGCTAAATGCTAAGCTGACACAAAAATAAAAATTAAACTTAAAGCACAAAAATTCTTTGAAATCCCTCTTCCTGCAACTGCTGAGCCACACACCATGTCTCTTCCTCTTTCTCTCCTCCTCCATGGCCTTCTAATTAAACTTCTCATTTTGAATAAATTCAAGATGGCAATTCCAAAATTGATTTCCGTCATTATTCTATTTTATTACTATTTTA
>JAOXJM010000033.1:79094709-79108298 GCA_026413425.1 Tringa solitaria
GTGCTGAGGGACACGGGTCAGTGGTGGGTTTGGCAGTGCTGGGCTGATGGTTGGATTACATCATCTTAGGTCTTTTCCAACCAAACCGCTTCCGTGATTCTATGATTATATCTCCACCACCTTCTGTATAAAACCATTTTGACCTTCATAGTCCAAGTTTTCCATGACATCAAATCTGGTTTTATCCAAATCTCCACTTAACTCTTGTAGTGAAATCTCCCTGAAAGCTTGTTGTTTGTTAGTGCTGACCTTTCACAACACCCTTCTCTCCTGTCTTAGGGAGACAGGATTGTGGGGATTTGGGGTTTTTTTTGGGGGGGTGAGGGGTGGTGTGGCTCTCCCATACTATTATGGTCATTTTACACTTCACCATCATATACTGCATTAAAGTAAATATGCCCCCTCATCACAAATATTTCCAATATACTCATTAAAAAACCCCAAAACACCACCAACAAAATAACATTCCTATCAAGAGATCTGAAAGTTACTCCGTTTGCCAATTCAAGTGAAACGCACGGGTTTCTCTCAAACCCGTTAACCTGTCTGTCATTTCCAAACTACTAGGATGTGCTTCTTCCAAAACATTGTATTTTATGATTTGTACTAATGATTCCTAAGTAATTAAATGTTCCTTTTGCATAAGTGCATCATGTATTTTTGAAAAATAATGAGTCAGGTGTGGGGTGAAGACAGAGGACTAACACTAATATGTGAAGGGATTAGTGACTGGGTGACACATTTGCTTTTTATAGAAATTAATCTAAGCTGATCTTTGCTATCTGAAATTTCTACAGAAAAACCACAGCACGAATCCTTTTACTTTATCAGAAATGCAACAATATTGTGACAGGCAAAGTCTACGGCAAATCTCTAGCAAAAATAACCTATTACCTCCTTCTGGTTCGTTACTTTTCTCAGCTTTTCCCTTCAAATATGTTACTACGGCTGCCAGTTGTCATGACATATTATTTATGAGGCATATGTCTTTTGTTAAGCACTGTTCTTTTTATCGATTTTTTGACAGGTTTTATTTACTGCCAGATAATACACTAGAACATTTTACTGGCATCGGTAACGTTAGGACAGTAAATTAAAGCATCTTGATAGGGAACTAGAGCCTAGAACTTAAAACCATTGGAGAATAGTAAACTTGGGATAATTGATTAATTAAGAAAATAAAGCTTTCTGTATTACAAAACATAGCTGACTATTTGTGACAAGACATGCCAAAATAATAATGTCAAAATGATCAGTCTGCATCAAGAAGAGCATCTCCTCATAAAACAATGAAGGATGTGACTAAATACATTATTATTTGATGATTTTTTGTTTCTTCACTCCCAATACTTCAACTTCAACTCATTTACTTAAGAGGACGTTAAGAACTTACACTAGCCTATAGACATAAATGAGGGCAATTTTACTTAATTGCATCAACACACCAATCGTGCCTGGGTGGAGGTTTATCTCATTATACCGCTTCTCTCTGATCTGCGCCTGTGGTATCACATGAGGATGAAAAGCAACAGCAGAGAACACACACAAATTCGTACCAGAGGTCTAACAGAGATGGTATAATCCACGTAGGAATCTGCACAACCATGACATCACCCATGATGCAGGCCAGCTCCATTAATGGCAGAACAGCTACCCTAATTAATTGGCTCCTCACCACCCCCACACACACTTCAGACACCCCCAGGAGCCAGAAAAACCACCCTGATCTTTGAAATGTTTTCATAAAGCCACCCCCCTCCCTCCCCCATGCAAAAAAAGCACCCTCAAAAAATAGGTAGACTTTTCTGGCATGGTATTATTATTCCGTTTACTTGTTCCTTTTCTTCTTTTATTCAGGTGGATACAATTAGGCCAGAATTAATTAGATGGAAGAACTAAAGGGATAATAAATCTCTTCACAGTTCTAATGCAATTACTTCAGTTTAGGAAACGGTCTAAGCAGAAGGTTGAGCTACCTCAAACTCCATCTAGTTTCGGAGGTCTTACAAGGCCAGGAACTGGCTCAATCTCAAGACACTAATTCCATCTTTCGGAAGCTCAGTATTTTCCAAAACCTCTTCCTTGCCTGGAAACGAACTCGCCCCAGAGCTCTGCTTGATGAGCTCGAGCACTTGTGTGCGTGTATTTATATATATATATATGCACACATACACATGTGCTCAGCAAACAAACAGACCTATAATTATGACATCAACTTAAAGACTTTCAGAAAATATTTAATTTCACAATGGAATTTTGAAATCCCCAGAGCAACAGAACCGCTACTGCTGGGTACAAGGCAGTGGTTGTGAATTTATCGAGCCAAGTTCTCCGGCTCTACCTCAGCAGTTGCCATTTGTGGGGAAGACAAAGGAAATTTGTCTTCAAATTCACCCAGGAATTTGAAGATTGATGAGTTCTTGCAAACAGCCTCTTTCAATCTCCTCCTGGTCTTCCCCCATGCACCCAGCCAACACCCACGTGAAGGTCTCTTGTGATTCCCTGATGTGAGGCCTGTTAATAGCTTATATTCTGGTAAATGCCATTTTAAACCTTTTTTCTCTGCTCCTCAACAGCAAGTCTGGGACTACAGAAGTAAGAGACCAAAGTGGGCCATCTATTCTAAAACTGCAGAATCTCCCGAATCGCCATAACTAGGTCAACATTTCCTACGCATTCCAATTTCCTTTTGGATACCGACCTCAGCATGCTGATAAATAATTAGTAATTATTAACCAACTTCCTGGCTTATCCAACGGAGAGCAATAAACTTCTCTGGAGGACAATTTGGAGCCTTACATTAGGCTTCTGCTCAAGAATTACTCTCTGGAGAAGCGATGTTCTCTTCTTCTCTCATACTTTGAAGAGATCCTACGGAGATTAGTCCTGTAATTTGGCCTGCTAAATTAGATGCTAACCATCACGCCGTACTGATACCTGCTCCTGAGCTTGAATATAGCTCAACTCCACTTCCATATTTCAAATGAGAGTTTCTTGTGTTGCTTATCTGCATTTAAACTGTTCTCCAAGGCAAATAAAATTGTACACACATTACCTTTACACGGACATCTTGTTAAACATAATGATTACCATTAATATCTCTTACAGCATTGGTACTTTTTAAATGGCTCATAGCTCCATAATAATCTCATATATCATGTCTGGTGACATGCTCAATGATTCAAGTTTACTTAGGACTTAAAAAAAAGATGAAGAACTGAATAAATGTTCTTATTTAATACTCATTCAACTGATTCACAGCTAGTGGTGTTATTACAGCTCCAGAATTAAACACAGATAAGGCTATTCTCCAAAAATTTAAAAAAAAAAAAAAAAAAAGTCATTACAAGTTTCTCAAAGCAAAAAAGTTTGGTAGCTCTTGATCAAAATATCTGAATCTATAGATGATCTGTAATGTCATAGAACAACCTGAGCCTCATTTACTAAACCTCAAAGAGGTTGAAGAAAGAGAAAAGGACTGACCGATTCAGTGAGAAAGAAGTCACTTAAACAGCCCAAGGTGCAAAAACAATTAGCGAAAAAGAGTGGTATTATTAGACCCAAAATATTTCTTCTCTACTGCCCATGGCTTCCTGGTAAACTACAAATCCATAATTTATGCATAGAAATATTTTTTTTAATCATAAAAAATACTTCACAAGAGACGCAACCCCAGGAGCACACAGCCCTGTCCCAGACGAGAACAGAAGTGGCAATAAAGTGGAGTCCTGTCCAAGTCACTCCTCAGAAAGCAGGAGGAGCGGAGGGGCCGGGACCTGGGGACACGAGGCTGCCTCTTCTCCCGGGCCAGCCCCAGCCCTGCTGCAGCTGCATTTGCAAAATGGGATGGCAGGTTTGCAATTTACAGCCTGATCTCGGCCATAAAAATGTTTCAAAGCCGATCTAAGGATGCGTATGATTTATTGCCCAACTGTCATGTAAGTCACATTAAATTAAGTAGTAATATATTTCATTACTTTCTCAAGACTAAATAGTCCCTCATATATTATTCTACTGGAAATAACAGGAATAATTGAATCCTTGACATAAACTCCATGAGAAACATGAATATGGGGATTCCTCATCTACATGCCTTACACTTAGCAAACTATGGACAGTGAGAGGTCTACCTCGTAGCATTCACCTCCTGCGCTGTAGAGTGTGTGAGACATCCCGTAACCACCAGTTCCACCCTCGGAATGATTGAGAACCCCTCCCGGAACAATTGGACCGGGACCTAACATCACCAAGGGAGAGCTGTTCCCTTCTCAAATTCTAAAAGAGAAAAAAAATCAGTAACATGGTCAGTTAGAAACTGACTAATTACGCACTGATAATGCAATAACGTAATATAACGTTTGGGCTTTGTTCATAAAATAAACTAAATTTGGACTTGATGATCCGGAAGGTCCCTCCCAACCTAGGCAATTCTAAATATTTCCAAGTTTTTCAGTAGTGTGTCATTACTTCTCCAAGTTCACACTTCACGCTGCAATCTCGTAACTCTCAATTAATGTTCCACGGGACCATTGATTTTTTTCCACGTGCAACAGATAATTTTTGAAAGAAATTAGGCCTTCTTCAGATTGATGCAATCCCCTCATATAAGGCTTTT
This sequence comes from Tringa solitaria, assembly GCA_026413425.1. Classification (NCBI taxonomy): domain Eukaryota; kingdom Metazoa; phylum Chordata; class Aves; order Charadriiformes; family Scolopacidae; genus Tringa; species Tringa solitaria. Next base: position 79,099,325 of record JAOXJM010000033.1, read on the forward strand.
TCTGAGTAGTGGATATGGCAATGACATACTGAACGGCCCCATCTAATCACTACAGAGTGAGGTTTTAAATTATTTAGAGAGATTTTAGAGAGACAATAGTTTCTGATTTGCCCAAGCCCAGAAAGTAGGAAAGAAAGGCAATTGTAATAATTTATTACAATAAAGAATATAATAAACTTGATTTTGGATTCCCTTTCTTTCCTCTCCGTTTAAGAGATTTTATTTTGAAGAGGACTGCATAAAGCACGAGGGCTGGAAATTTTAAATGGAGATTCTCTGCCTGCTTTTCCCAACGCGACCAGGATTCATAAGCAACGAGAGATGAAAACCTGCTCAAAAGCCGCGCCTCCTTGGTTCTGGGCAAGGCCCCGGAGGTACAGAGCGGGCACCAGAGACGCGATTCATACCTTGGCCCTGACGCCCGGCCCCGACCGAGGGCAGAGAGCGCCGTTTCCCACCCACCGCCCGAATTTATAACCCCCGGAATATCTGGGGTGTGGGTGCCGCCGCTCCACAGGCGCTCAGCCAGCCGCAAAGCACCACATCGAACGTCGCAGAGGCCTTCACTTGGGCCCAGAGATGGATCGTCCTCTTCCTCCCTCAGCCTTCTGAATCCAGCCCCCAGCCCGCTGCCGGGCACAGGGACGGGGCAGAGCACCCGCTCCAGCTCAGCTCTAACTTATTAAAACATAACAACGAGCAGCCATCAACGGCAATTACTGACAACAGCCCTGACAAACGCTGTAGGTACAGAAATTGCTCAACTGTCGTGCAATGTAGTAAGTAAATGAAGCATATCAGTTTCTGAATTCAAAAGATTATATTCTTTCAATAAGAATATAATTTGTTCTGATCAGAAACAAGCACACATATTTTTCCTCCTTTTTCTTCTATTAAGAGACATCATCTTTACTAACTCCTTTGTACTAATTATACTACATTGAATTTGGTTACGTTGTATTAAAGTAATACATTAAATAATTTCCACAATTTAAAGTATTTCTAAATTGGCTTTGACCATCTCGTATTTCAAATATTTAGCGTCTGGAACACTTTCAAAAGGAGTTGCCACTGATGTCGTTAGCACTGAAGCTGTAGGGGCTCTGCCTCTGAGCGCCCTACCTACCTTCATTAGAAGCCTGCAGAAGAAAACTGAGTTATGATTGATAATTTTCTCATTGAGAATTGGCCAACAGGAGTTAAGTGTTCCCATTCATACTAAGGTTTGACAACCCTTTCGGTGTAAAAATATTTCCTAATATGCGGATCTGGGGTTCCGACTCCTAGCCTGGTCCCAGTCCCCGGAGCACTTGCCAGTTCAATCCCCCTGAGGATACTGGTTTCCCTTCTTGCTCTTCAGCCCCCGCTGCTCCCGGGGCTGCCTGGGCAGGGTAAGGACACCTTGCCATCGGTGGCACGCTGCCACAGGGCAGGTGGCCACGGCCTGGGCTGATGATGCTGCAATAAATACCATCATCAGTTCCATACTAAGGAATTTCAGCTCCAGCTGTTTTTCACAAAGGTGCGTTTCTGAATATGTTGAAGGTAAAAACCAAAATCCCAAGGAATTTGGAAGAGAGAAAGTATACCGGCATCCTGTAGGTAACAGCCAGCTCCTGGAGTGTTGCTCAGACTCTCCTGAGCCTCCTGTTTCCCCGCCGGCGTTACAAACTCACGGTTTTTAAGCCAGCTCTAGGAAAACAGTGGCTGGGAATTCACATGTCATTGTGGAAGTTTCATTCTGCAAATAGCGATGCTCAAAGTTGCTTCTTTTGTGCAGGGTAGTTTGGAAGCAGTTCCTCTAGAGATTAAACGTTTGGGTTAAACATTCATAAGACTCTTCATCATCTACTGAATTTTTGATTGGAGCCGTGCTGCCCTGCGCACCGTCTAAAAACATTGAAAAATTGGCTGGACATTTCTAAATTATTAGTTCAACCGAGAAAAAAACAACCCAGAGTCTTCTGATGCCTGAAGTGCACACCGCTCACAGCTAGAAAGCAATTCCGTGTGATAAGTGCAAGTGTGAAATGAATATGAAAAGATTAATGAAAACAATGGAAAAGTTTTGGAGGAGCATTGAGTTTAAATTTGTTCTGGGTACAAAGTACGTAATTATAAGGCCTGTAATCTTCCTTCTCTGTAATTATATTCTAAAAATTAGCAGATAATTAGTGCTAAGGAGCATTCTCTTGTATTCATTTCTTACTACATACTTTTTACAACATTCTCAAGTCATTACAGCCAGGGAAATACTCCATCTAAAACCTTTGTGTTCCAGCCTTGGTGCGTTTCTCATGACTGAAGACAAGGAGGGACATTCCTCCTGCTTCTGGAGGTTGCACTCTGTGTCTCCTTGAACATCGCCTGCTTTCGGGCTCTGCGCGTGGGGTTCTCTGTAGGTAAGGACTGGTCAAAGCTGGGAGCTGCCGGCAGGTCCCCGAGCCCTGCCCCCCCGTGTCCCTGCCCACCAGGGACCTTCTGTGCCACCGGCGGGAGAAGAGCTCCAAGGTCAGTCCGGATTGAGCGTGCAAACCGGGCTTTAGCTTGAGAGAGGCACAAGAGAGGCTTCAGAAGGCTGTGAGACAAGCCCCCAGACTCAGCCAGGGGACACTAAAGGCAATTTCTGGGGGCAGACAGAGGGGCTGGGGTGCTCCCACACTGTGCTCCCTCCCGCTGCCCTGCTCAGCCCAGCCGGGGGGCTCCTGCCCCACTCGGCCAGCGCTGGCCCCGAGGACCAGCCGCAAAGCCACACCACTGGGGTTGTGCCACGATCTCATCGTTCAAAGTGCTTTTATTTTCTGAAAATATACGATTGATTCTAACTAAAAGAAGGGTGATACTGTACGGAGCTTCTTTTACCAAGGAATTCACAAATTAATGAAAATTTTCATTTTCTTTTTTGTTATAAAGCCATTGTGCTAAAATCTGCAACTGAAAAAACCATTCCTATCAATTTACCCTTATGAAATTAGCGTATACTTTTCCACGTAATTCATTCAGCAATTCCCTTCCTAACCAACATTTTGTGAGACTTGGAGGTGCTTTTCCAGGTTACAGCGCAAGAAAGAAAAGCCAAGTCCAATTCCCCTCATACATCTTTGTGACACGTCTGTTATTGAGCCAGTGGTGTGCAGCTTCCTACTGCTGATGGAACAAATGTTTACCGAATTTCAATTATAATGAATGTTTTAGGCCACCATAATCGCTTAACATATTTGTACACTGACCATCGCGAGAGAAGGCTACAGACCTGTCTGTTTAAACTAACCAAAAATAAAGCAATACAACAGAAAAAACCCTAGGTTTGAGTGCTGTTGTCTCACTGCAGGTTTTTCCCAGGAAGCTCACGGGTCGGGCAGGGAAGTGGTGATGGTGTGAGGAAGAGGAAGGTGGCTGTGCCCCCGGTACCACTGGAAACTAAAGGGACAGCCTGTCTTCTGCCACTTCGGAAAAACACCAGCCCCAGACAAAGACCCAGAGAGCGAAGTGTGGGAGAGGAATTTAGTATGCACTTTGTAAAGCCCTGACATTTCATAGCACATTTGATGAGCCAAAGAGAATATTAAAGTATTGACCTTTCCATTTAAATCTTCGGCATAAAGACAGGATCTGGCCTTTATGATAAATTTCTAAATTACACTTCAGTCCGAACTTCTTCCTCGCATATCTCTTTGTTTATTACTTAATTGTTTAACTTTTGCCCTGCCAACAAGTACAGCCACTTAATAATCATGAGTAGTCGAGCTGAATTAACTGCACATGCAGAGATACAAACAGTTACACAGGTAGGAACATAGAGTTGGCTTTGAGGCTTTACTATTATTAATTATCTACAATGTTAGGGTACAAGCTGAAAGAAGTCAGAATGTACTAGAAACATTTTCACACTGAAGGAATTAAAAAAATAGTCACGCAGGTCTGGCAAGAAAGAAGAGATGCTGTAAGATAACGACTTATTGGATTTTTTTTTTTCTATTTTCTATTTGCTGATTGCTATGAATTTAATTTGGTCACAGCCAGATCAAAACTCCTCTGCATGTAGGCGCCAGGGAGTGTCCTTGCCACAGGGATGGTACATCCTCTGCCATAGCAGGATAGCACAGCAGCCTCGGGAAGATGTGAAATCACTGGGAAAGTCCAACGCAGGGTTTTAAGAACTCGGGCTAGAAAAGAGGGAATGGATGACGTGCCAGGGACCCACGGCCCTCGGTGGACACTGAAATCCAGGAGTAATGAAGGTGAGCGGGGCCTGAGGAGGCTCTGAACAGAGAGAGACCAGGAAGGGTGGTGTGATGGGACCAGAGGTGGCTGAGGTGGAGAGATGTGGCTTTGAGGAGTCCATCAAGACTGAGGACCAATAAACCATTGCAATGGTATCGTGCTTTACTGACCCACAGCACACATTAACCTGTACCAAATCCTTCTAAAAAGGGATAGGCATGTATTTCAGATGTGGGGAAATTACCACTTTACCGACGTATATTGTATGCAGGATTATCATTATTAAAACTCCAAACTTGGAATTCAAAGTTCTCTCGAGTGTTCAGCACCACCCTCTCAAACATCATAAGCAGAAAACTCACTATTCCCATGCTATTCTGCTGAGTTTGGCAACAATAAATTTAGCAGACCGCGGGCTAAAAGGGGCTGGCTTGGATTTACACCTTAACCCCACTCCTAAAGTCCATCTCCTCTTCTCCATTGACTTCAGAGCTGGTAACACCTTAGATACTTCCCGAGAGCCCTTCCCGACACTGCCAAGGGACAGAGGGAGGAAACATGCAACCGGCAAGTGTTTCTTCTGGATTTGCATTCTCACATCCACCCAGTTTTCACAACCTCATCCTTATACAAAAGGTCAAACGCAGCCACCGGGGGAGACTGTACCTGGTGACTCGTGTCACTGTAATGTTGGTGCTCCACTCGCTGGCATGACTGATGAGCTATCTCTGCTCAATAATATGCAAATTAATACACTTAAACAAATGTTGCTTTCTTAATAATACGCAAGATTAAAAAGACCTGCCTATGGTGTATCTTCCTAATTTTTCATGTTACCTGGGTATTTTATTGTATTATAATTACTAAAGTTAGTACCGTAACATACTCGTACGAAACAGCACGAGAATGACCCAGGAATATCTACACATGAATTTAAATGCCTGCCGTTGAAAGAATTAAGTCCCCTCCTTTGCCGAGTTGTACTTCACTAGGAAATAAGCTAAAATCTAGGTCCTTCTTGACATACTACGGTATCAGACTTGAGGCTGTGTGTACCGCGCTGCTACGGAGACAGAGGCCTGAAGGAAAGCAGCGGGTGTGATGCGGGACACGTCCCCGTGCCCAGCGGATGCTCCGACACGGAGCTTTTCCACACTTGGTTTTACAGCTCCCTGGTGCTGCCTCTTCTTCCCCTCAGCCCACGGTACCTGCAACTGCTTCCAGATACACTGGCATTAGTTTACAGTTCATTGAAAATGAGCAAAACCCCCGTGTATTTCCCACTGCTTTCCTGCGCGCGCAGCCCCGTCCCTCCTCCCCTCCCTCTCCTGCTCTTTGCTGAAGGCCCCGGTGCCACCCGCTCCCAACACGACCCGCAGGACCAGAACGTCAAGCTCAAGAGTCTCCACCAGAGTCTACTACTCCTTTTAACAAAATCGCTTGTAAGTTCATGAAAAGTGCCTGTGCTTTGCTACACTCGATTCACAAGAGAAGTAAATAAGATGAATTCCATCGAGGACAACAGGTGGGACGAGTATGCAGATCTTTTCATCCTATGTAATCCATAATTTAAGTTTAACAACCTTTCTCGAGGCAGAAACAAATTCCTTCTGTTCCTTTATCAGAAGCTGAAGGCCAGAGGTGAAATAATCTGAGTCAATCGATAAATACAACCGAGGATTTAGGGAGTGACACCCGGGAGAAGGTGGCTTTACTGGTGGAGCCGAGGGGCTGGTGGCAGATTTAAGAGCCGGGCGGGATTACAATAAATTTGTCTTCAGCTCTGGGCAAAGCAGGGTAAGAAATACTGGAACGTTCTATCCCCTGGCGCCCTATCCCTCACCCAGCTGATGGAGGAGCCCGATTAGCATTCCTTATTTAGAAGTGCCACGGCACTGAAAAATGTCTTGATCATCGCACATCAGACAACAGTAACGACAGAATGGCCGGGGTATTTTGAATTTTGATACATTACCTGGAATATAATACATTGCTTGTGTGACCAAGGGAAACACTGGGGCACCTGGGACCCCAAGATAAATGCAGTTACCCAGCACCTTCATGCTCTCCTTGACTTCCCATCTCTGGGGCGCAAAGTCCATCTTGAACACTGCTAATACTGATTGACTAAATGCAAATTTTGATAATCATCAAAGCTAGAAACTTTGAAGGAACAAAACCAGCTGATATAAATCACTTCAGTTTCAGTGGAAGCCATGGCTTAATTTCAGCTAATGCCGGGTGGGAGTTAATTCTCTGGTTTCCACCGAGAATATGAATAACCTGAAATGCCACTTCTGCAACGCTTATGCATATATAATTTTATGAGAACTCTTCTTGAAGTTAATGCCAGTTCATTTGAATTTATATACACATGCACAAAAGTATTTAGAGAATCAGCATTTAAGTCCAGAAATAACACTAATTATTGATGAATGGAAACAGCCAGGACGGTCACATTTCGTGGCTACCTTCATCGTTATTTATGAATCTTCACGTTTATTTCTTAATAAACACGAACAATTTCCTCCTGCCCCTCTCTCTCAAGGTTTAATTATCTGTGGCACTGACCACAATGAACGCATCCAGTAAAGGTTCTCTTGTGGTAACATACATGTCTGCAACAAGTCAATTGCCTTGCTTCAAAAAGTCATTTTTAGGGTAACAAGCATATTTTAAAAAAAAACAAAAACAAACAAAAAAACCCAACAAAACCCCCACATTTTTAGAAGCTACAAAAACATGTATTAGAATCCTAGAGCAACTAAAACCCAAATAAATTACTGTGAAGTGAATTCTAGTGATACAGATCTAAATCCTGTTCATGTTTTAATCTAACATGTTAATTAAATTAAAATCTAATTGTAAAAAAGTGAATTTCAGTTTGCTTGAAGTTTTGATAGAACCAGAGCTCCAATTGCAACAAAACCCATAGAGAATTCAAATATGGAGTTTTTCACTTCATGGGAAGACAGGGAAATTAAACTAAGGAGAGGCTGTACCCTTTCCCATCTGGATGTATGGCTGTAAGGGAAGCTGTAGGTCAGACCCTGTGGCCCTGTCATTCTACCTAAATACTCCTGAAACCCAGGAGCTTTGTCAAAATCTCAAGTGCCACAACACAGAGAAAACTTCTGCCTGTTTCTATATGATCATTTACAAAATACATTCTCTCTGACTTAAAAGCACGTGATCATTTGACATCTATCTTAAAGATGCCAAGCTTCTTGGCATCCCACAGGTTCATATCTAATTTATAACATGACCTTCGCTGTGGTCCAAACAACGCATTTTCTTTAAAACATGCTCGCATTCCAACCATCACCTCACTTGGAACGGGCACTGGAAGGAGTTGAGATTATTCATGTTTTTTCAAGTCTCTTTCCCATTCTCTAAGGTGTATGAGAAGTCATAACGGCCCCAAACTCCACAGGGCTTCATCCACCAAAGGAATTCCTCTATTCCACGCTGCTCCCTCCTTTCAGAACACCACCCTCTGCCATTACCTTTCATTTTCCATACAGACCCACCCAATTACTTCCCAGAGCCTTTGTCAGCTTCTCCCCTCCTGCCGTTAGCAATTCGGTACCAGCGCCAGCCCCACCTGAACCTCTGTTGTTCCACAACACTCTGACTTCCTCTTCAATCTCTTCAAAAAGCCATTTCTTACACAAATAGATCATCCGTCTGGAAAACAGTTGCCTGTAGTTTAGTTTTGTAGTTGTCTCTTTGATAACATAAATTAATATTCATGCTATTTTAATCCTATTTACTATTTTAAGTCATTAGTTTCAGTGCTGATCAGGATTCCCCCCCCCCCCCGGATTCTAGCATATTTTCCATTAAGGTACTATTCTAGTCATTTTAATAAATAAGAATGCAATTTAAATCAACACAGTCGAGCGCAATGGGAAAAGAATACTCTCACTCATGAATTACATTTTCTGTAGAAGACCGACGTGGAGATACATGTTACATGTTTGTGTATGTGGCTGAGTGTGGAGAAGAAATCACAAGTCAGATTCCTTCTAATTAAGTCATTTTTCCAGCTGACAACTGTCAAAGCCATCCCAGAAACCCATGAATATTAAAGTGCTGTTCACTGGCACATTTGGCATTTTGAAGCTGGGCAAATAGAAGTCATGAAATATGAAAGGAGTGCCCCACGTCAGTCTGCAGGAAATGTTGCCATTAAGATGATGTATGGGAAAATTCCCACCTTCATCTTCTGGGAGTACTATACTGTATTTTCTGTATTACTTTGCTTCAAAAGCATTATTAGTGGCTGACAGTCTTCCTTCTTTGCCTGAAAGAAGTTTATGAAACGTATTACAGTCAAGATTTTAAATGCCTGTTAATATTGATATATGTACTTATCTATAAAAAGTGCATATTTTTATTTATAATGAAATTCTCTGCTGAGAGAGCATTCTAATGCAGCTCTTTTTCATATCTACTAACAGTGACACAAAGTCATTAGATTAGTTCTAAAAAAACCTCTACAATTCTTTCCAATTAAAATCCACCATAGAATACAAGAAGAGGAGGGGACTTTTTTACTTTGAAGTTCAGACTTAACTTTATTTCTGTTGTGGTTTTCCCATTTGTGATGAGCAAAATTCTCAGAAAATGTAAATTCTCATCACACAACACACCTGCTGGCCTCCAACCAGCAAAGTGCTTCAGAAATTTCCCGTGAGGGTGGTGAGAGCCTGGCCCAGGTTGGCCAGAGAAGCTGTGGCTGCCCCAT
>JAOXJM010000033.1:79130941-79146069 GCA_026413425.1 Tringa solitaria
CAGAGGAACCCACCCCACAGGCAGGACAACCATGGGCACCACGCTACCATTAACAGAAGGGTTTCAGGCGTGAGCCCCCAGCAAGGTCCATAGCGCTGTGGGTTTCCACCACCACCTCTGGAACAGAAGTGGTGCTGAGACACCGGGTTTTAAGGATAAAATGCCGGCTCTCTCCGGAGGTGGGGTGCAGGGAACCCATGTGGGCACCCCGACACGGGCAGCGAGCTGGGACTGGTAACAGGCTCTGTTCTTCCTAAACACAACCGGGGGGGACTGAGAAGGCAGATGCAAGGTGACAGGAATCAGAAGGGACTCAGAGCTGCGGGTGTATTTGGCTCAATAATTAGAAAACAATTTTGGACAGCATTCCCTGATTCTTGCCTCATTCCCTTGCTTCTAAGAGGCAGAAGCACACAATTACCTAGATAGCCATTAGAAAATTTAAACTCTTAAACTATGCATCACCGAACACTCTGTTCCCACTGGCTACCAGAAATCCGCCGTGTTTAATTGTGAAAAGAGATTATTTGCCCCCAGCAGGCAGCTGGCACAGCGCACCACGAAGGTCTGGTGATCCCAGACGTGCTCTCCGCACCGGCTGCAGCTCCCAGATGGAACTCCTGAGCTGGGGGTAAGCCAGTGGGCACCCACACAGATTTCAGGTCCCTCAGCCCGTGATGTGCTGTTTATTCCGGCAGAGCTGGACCATACAAACCGTAAAATAAAATGCACCACTAGATGTAAAAAAAAAAATATATACACAAAGCCAGAAACTACTCAAGAAGCGGGTATCACCGTGACACGTGCTGCCCAGGGGGACGGACGTGAGGCAAGGAAAGGGTGTCTCAGCGAGCACGGGCCGGGGACCAAGGAACAGAGCATGGGTTTGTGCTTCTTTATCATCTGAATCCGAACATCACCTTCCATTCAGCAGATTTCCACTCCTTAAGCTCTTTAAAAACCATTGCTGCCCAGTAGAGTCAAGAGTTTGGGAAAACTAGCAGAACATGTTCTTTTTTCTTTTTTTTTTCTTCTGATAGTACAGAGGTGAGAAAACAGCAAATTCAGCTGCCTGCTTTCATCATAATTTCATATTCCTAAGACCTCAAAAGAACATAATTTTTAGGAGGAAGGCATTATTTGATTTTTCAGCTCATTGATTTGTCCCATTCAAAACTTCTAAGGGTTCTTACAGTTTTTTATTCACAAAAGGCATTACCAAAAAAAAAAAAACCAAACCAGAATCAGTGTTATTGATATATGACAAGCCAGCAGATAAACTCATTCTCAATACACAATAGATTTTCCAAATACCAACATTCATCAGACCTGCTGAAAGACATGATCTCTAAGTTTTAAAAAGCTTGACAGAAAATATCATCATCTGAGTCTTCTCACAGTCAGGTGGTGTGAAGTTAAAACTGTAGAACTGTTCTGTAGAGAACTAAAACGTTAAGACCTAAGTTGAGATTTTCCTGTTCTCTACCAACTCACATGAAGACGCTTTTCCCTTAAATCTTTATAGGAGCATATGAGTGTTCTCAGCTTGCAAACTGAACGCAGGTGTATGCACAAACATGGAAGGCAACATCGCACTCTAAGGGGGCTTCACATCTAAAGCACAAAAATTAAAGCTTGCATTTTGGGGGAATAAAGTTTACGCAATCAGAGAGCACAACTGTTAACGCTGGTACAGCACGGTAGGGACTGAGCGCCACACTGGCCACTGCTCACTGTTTGCACAAAGAGAACCCCCAAGAGAAGTGTATGGTCTAAGTATGCATTTAGAAGCCTACCCAATGGCAAGATACAGAGATTTAATCAATTTACGAGGAAAGGTTAAAGCACCAGAGAAGTCAGTAAGAGCGCTTATGTGCTTAAAACCAAACAAGTTTCTACCGTGTGGGGGCTGCCGTCTCAAGACACAGACACCCAGTGACCAGTTCTCAGAGATTATACGTCACTAACATTCATCTCCAACAGTGTCCTCCTCCTGGCTCCCACAGTGTCCTCCTCCTGACTCCCACAGCCCTATCAGCCACCGAAAACAACAGAAGAAAAGTATCTAAATGGGAATTACTTTTTACTGGGATGAGAACCACCAACTGAGGTGTCATAAACTCGGCATCCACAAAGCCAGTTTTCCTACTCCTAGGTGTGACAGAACTATTAATAAAGTCCCTTTGCACAGATGAGCTGTAGCGAAGGAAAACCCTAAGGATTATCAAGGTCTCAAATCCAATCCGGTAGGTTTTGCCTCAAAACCTTCCCCAGAAGCAATGACCCGTGTAGCGAGGGAAATTTCTATGTTTCAGATATAGCTCTTACTTTGCCAACAGCTGGGCCGAGAGAATGCTTAACAACGGCATTTTGGACAGGAGCCCTGGAGCTCCAAACGCCCGGGCGCAGAGACCCACAGATTCTCCCTGGTCCCCCCCACACGTTTTGTTCTTGCTTGGTTACAAGTAGAGGAGCAGAATACCAAGAAGCACCCTCTGTTCCTAGCCTGAATGACACAGCCTCAGCGTTCTTTACAGCTTTTTTACAGCTGATCGAGGGTTAGGTGCACCTGAAAGCCCCACAATCCACCTAGATAGCCCTAAGGAGCAAATTTTGACTTTTGCTGTGATTTTGACCGTCAAGATTTTGCCACTTCACCGGACGGTTAAAGGCCACGAGACTGTGCAAAGGCTTGAACGACATCATTAAGAAAGATAAACAGTGCGATACCATTTGGCAGGCACATCTGGAGCTGCACGCGCCTGGAAGTGACCTTTAAAGGTCTTGCAGTGCCCCCAAACACACGTGCACCACGGAAGAAAGGCCACTGACTGGCTCTGACTCTGCTGCTTGGCAGGAGATATTCCAACAGTCTGCTTCTGCTACTCAAACACTCATCTCAAACACTCCATAATGTGCTTGATATTTAGGTATCAAAAAAGACACAGAAATACTTCAGTCTTGGTGGTTTCTTTTTTTCTTTTCTTTTTTTAATAAGAATATTGGCAGTTGTTCTGTGAAAGGTATCTCCTAGGGACATATAACTAGGAAACTACTGTGTACCATATACAAAAAGTTTCTCTAGGATGGTCATGGATCCATCCATAATGGATCCACCATCATCCATCCCTCATACATTTGAGTCAGTTTTCATATATACAAAAGTTACCAACAGTATAGATTTTCACGCCCTAAATCTCCAAAAACTGAATAAAAAGCTGTGTAATCTCAAGGCTTTTAATATTATGCAAATGATTTATCCATTTACTTTATTAATAAAACATCATTGTGTTACATAGAGACACATTTTGCACTTCTGTTTTTGAGCTATTTTTAAATTAGGTTAGATTTGACAAGGGACTATTTGTGGTAATGCGGTAATTAAGATTTGAACAGATGTCAGCAATAATAAGGGACTCAAATGAGGTGTAGGGAGATAAATGCGCTCTTTCAGCTGCGCTGGCACACCAGGCGTCACGGAGAGGAGAAGCCAGCATGGCTCCAGCAGCTCTTTTTTCAGGAGAGCTTCTGGAAAATTGTCCAGTAACTCGAGTTTTCTGATGTTATTTCACATCATCTTTCAGACTGCCTTATTCTTAAAATAAACTACAGTTCTATCAATATTTCTGACATCATAGAATTTGATGGATACCTTATAATTGCATGACCGTTAAAACAGAAATTATTATCTTTTGTGCTATTGATCATCACTTCTAAAAGGATTCTATATCTAGTTTTTCTTATTCTCTGTTATTATAGGTCGCACAAGTACTTAATGCTGTGAGCAACAACTTTCAGAAATTATGAGTTAAATTCACAGATGGGTCTGAGTCCTGGCCAAGAGCTTTAAATTCAGTTCCAATAAACCAGTATTTACGTTTTGAGAACTAAACTGGAAAAAGCAGCAGATAAATTCATCACTAGCTAACAAAGATGAGGAAAGATGAGTTGATTACTTCATTTGCAGCCGCTCGTTTAACCTTTATCTCCACTGGTAAATGCAACTGGTCACAGATTGCTACTAAACTCTTAATTGCTTTCTCCATTGCTGATCTTTTTTCCCCAAGGTCACCTCAACAGAGTTTGCACTGAGCCAGAGAAGAACCAGCATGAGCATCTCTCTTGGTAAGGAAGCTTGTTTGGTTTTTAAAACTCTCTTTCAGAGAAAACACCATCTAGTTCTCTTTTTGTTCCATTTCTCGTGACACGTTTCACAGTCACACTCCTCCTGTACCAGAGTAAGAACCTCTTGCAATTATTTTCATGTCTCATTACAAACTCAGAAAGAAAATCCATGAATTTGATCCATAAGGGTTTATGCAAATGTATTTCAACCTATCAAGCATCCATTATACTTTTAAAATAGAAAAATAACAATTTGTCATACAATAGAAAATCGCCTCATTACCATGCAACAACTGGCATGTGTATAAACAACAACCTCTCTGCAAACTAAAACAACTCACACTTTTGACCCCGTGATCATTTATACTCAGAATATACGACAAAGTCATACTTAATACACTATTAAAGGCTTGGGCCCTTTAAAATAGTTGTTGGAACTTGTTCCTGTCTTGCACGGAAATTATGCTACGCAGATGAGATTATAGGCACTATTAAGTAGAGTTTCATGACTCTATGCAATTTCTGAAAATAGAAAGCAAGCTCAAATAATATTCGCTTAGAATATTAAACAAGAGTTTTTAAAAGAACTTAAATATGTAGAAAAAAAAGGAATTTCATACAGTACTTAAATTATTATTAGCACTAGTTACAAATGAAGATGAGAACTGGTTCTTACGCACAACCTTTTCTGTTTCTTTTAATGGGCAACAACTTAAAGCATGTTAAGAATGTGACAAATGTCAGAAATACTGTGATCTGCCTACAAATATTCTAGACTATAAAGGACCTGAAATATGAGCACACTGTTCTGGACCCAAAAATACATCCTGGCATGGTGCCTCAAAACAATTCTTGCAAAAACTATCAGAACACCCCACCTGGGTCTGCTGACATCTTCTGCTCTTACAAGGAACCCAAGGCCCTACAAGGGAAGAGGCGGCCAAAACTCTATCATGGAATCACAGAATGGGTTGGGTTGGAAGGAACCTTAAAGATCATCAAGTTCCACCCCCCTGCCCTGGGCAGGGACACCTCCCACCAGACCAAGTTGCTCCAAGCCCCCTCCAACCTGGCCTTCTATGAGGGAGATGGGAAAAAAAACCCACACCTGTTCTGGAGTACACAAAATAGGTAAATCTAAAACTGTGTCTGGAAAAAGATGCAAAAAGACATTTCCACATCACATTCCTCTGCGACAGCCTGCAAACGCCGTGGTTGCACAGGGGGTATGACGATGTTGGCAGAGACCCCATGCAGCACGGGCGATGCTATGGGCACGCAGAGCAAAGTACTGAGAAACAGTCCTGAGAAAGGAGAGAGAATAGGACTAAGATCTAACTCCACCAAAAAAACCACCCCAAAGCCCCAAACAACAAAAAAGCAGCTCCTACATTGCAGCCACGCACACCACGGCAAGCAGTACCAGTCTAGGCAGAGCCTAAACTGGGAAGAAGTGCCAAAAACTGGCCGTATATTGTCCATTTTGTAAGTTTTTGTGAATGTGAAAACACGGGCAGGCGGGTGCAGCACGGCCAAAAAGGGTAAGAAAAGCACCATCAGTTCAATGAAGTTCTTCCCAGGAGAACTGGACAAATACTGCAACAGAGAACCCCCAGCTTCTCGGTGGGAGCGGGGAGGGGGTCTATTCCTTTCACGTCTGACAGCGGCACAGAGTCCCCCGGGGGGGCAGTAGCCACGGGCAAGCTGGGAAGCACTCCCTCCGAGGAATTACCGAGCGTGGTGAAACGCAGGAAAGAGCCTGGGCTGAGTGACACATCGAAATTCAGCTAAGCAACAATTAGTTTGGATTTTTTTAAGGAGATTATCACTGCTAAACAGTGCTTCAGCTGAAACATGGGAAGCCAGTGAGGCAGCACATTTGGGCTCTCTCTTAAGGTCTGCACGTTACTCACTTTGCAGCCGAGGTCTCCAGCCCCAGCGGAGTAATGGAATCATTTCAAAGCAAGATTTTAAGTAGTTCTGCGTTTGTGCAACTTAACTTAGTTCTCCTCCTTACAGAGGACTGAAAGCTCCAACACCCGACTCACCACCCAACTGGAAGTCACCCTGCCCAGGAGACAGGACACAGCCCAACTCCGCCAGCCCTGGTGGGACAGCGGGGAGTGGGTGTGCGGGCACTGCCGTGCACCCCCAGGCTGTCTCATCCCTCCCCACCCGTCACTGCACACACTGGGCACCTCTGGGCTCCAACAGGTCAGTGCTGGGACATCTGGTCCCTCAGCGCCCATCTCACTGCCCTTTGACTGTTACTATTCTACCAGTCACTCTGTTTTCAGCAAGGTAAAGGACTAGTTTAGACAACTCTTGTTTCTCTGGCCCCCACTACCCACAGATAAGCCATCTTATCTTTTTGTTCTCCTTCCCAATCCCAGTTGAATTCCAGCATCAGGATTCCCACCTGGTAGCATTTGGGCATCAGCTGCAAGCCCACAGAATCCCACACCGATCATCTTCTCTTGCTTTACTCTGTCACATTATTTTATTTACTGCTAATTATTAGTAGCAAGACTACTATGGCCCTTCCAAGCCTCCCCAAGTACCAAATACTGCATAGTACTGCAGCTTCTTCTGAAGAGAAAAAAAGAAAAAAAAAAAAACCCAAACCCAAAACCAACCAACAGCTACTGCTGCATCAGTATTTAAGCACATGTATTTAAAATGTCAAGACATGTAGTAATGTCAAAATACCCGTAGTGCAGAACTTCATTTCTCATTTGGTATCATGTTAACCAGGTATGGAAACTTACATTCTGCATTATCCAAACTATGCACACATACACTGGAAAAAAAAAAGGAACCATAATCAGCACAGTTCCTATCACCTCCAGGTTAAAACATGAATAAAATAATTATAAAAACAAACACACACAAAAAGAAAAGGAAAAGTGATTTCTGGTTTGTTTCCCCTCTTGCCAAGGGTTTAGTGGAATACCTTAGAAAATTTGTTTAACTCGGTCCTGTGATTTTGAGGAAGTCTGCTAACCTCTAACCTCTGCCAATTAGTCACACACAAAATGTTACTACTGCAGCATCTCTCAGAAATATAAAGAAACATCTCTTACTTCCCAAAAACGATCATGGATCGTCTCATCATTCCCAAGGACAGCGTGATCCTCTGGGTCCTCCACGGCTTCCATGGCAGTGCCTGAATTTCATACACACAGCAGCGAGGTGTGCCCGGGGGCTCCCCGGATGGCCCAAAGCGGAGTTAACCCCGAAGGTCTGAAGCACGGCTGGGTGCCCAGCGGGGGCTGGAAGGGGCTTCTCCCCATTCCCAACTGCACTGCATCACCCGGCCATTCCCGGGCAGCATCCCACCCTCCCAGCACATCCCCGCTCACACCAGGAGCACCAAAGGGCAGAAAGCTCTGCATGGAGAGCTGAGCACGCCCCACAGAAGTTAATTAAGTTCAAGGATTTCCAGCTGGTACTGATTTAGACATCTGATACAGTTGCTGAGGCTCATAGAACATTTGTTGAAGTAAGCCAAAAAGTGAAGGTTGTGAAGACAACAAATACTCTTAGCAGTGAAAAATGCTGAACTAGAACAATAGCACTAAAAAGAGTTTGCAATTTTAATTAAGCAACATGACTTTGCCTATGAAAAATTAGAAATTTGGTGTCTATGCGATATTTCCACAGACTGAGCTTTAACAGCTCTATGTACGATGGCTCCAGATATTCCAGAATGAGCAACATTGTTATGAAGTAAAAGACTAACAATGATCTTCACAAATTCTGGCAAACACAGAAAATTTCTCTGCTCTGCTCTTCTGTGTGCCAGGCACAGCGCTTCGCCTCTCTCTTGCTGTAGCCACCCGAGCGCCTCGGGAAGCCAGCCTCAGCCCGCATGAACCTGCACTGACCTGCCCTCCACCTCGTGGCAATTACTATTTTTGGCTATAGTTTTGGCTGAACGTGGCACTAGGTGATTAAGATATCAGACCACCTGTATGTAAAACACTCTCCCACAAACACATCATCTAGGAAAATCATTTTTTTCTGATTTACATACTCATGGTATTGAGAATAATAATTTAAAAGATACGTTTCCAAATATATCCGCGAAATTGTCTTTTCTGTGAGCCTGTTGGCAGCAGCAGAAGAGCAGCCCCAGCAGCGATGCAGTGGAAGAGGGAACACACCTGCTTTACGTTACACTCGTTTGCAGCTGAAGGACAGTAACGAGCTACAGGAACGCTAAGCTCAGAGATACGGCCTCAGCAGCACCGGTTCACACCTACCAGTTACCCATCAGAGCAAAAATACAGCGTGGAGCAGGAGGGACCTATGCTGAGCACCCCGCATGGAGGGAGAAGAAAAGATTTTAAGAAAATGGTTTTATCGCTGTTTACTAGCAAAGAAAATACACAGAAAATGTTTTCTTGTTACAGGCTGATGACAATCTAGGGTTTTCAATTATTCACAGCATTACTTCAATGTCAAAGAGAGGGAGGTATTAATGTTTGATTAGGTTAAAGGAGTTTATTCCTGCTGACAAATCTAACTATGAGCCTGACAATTCCTTATTTATGTCCTGTTAAAGTGCTTGCATTTTTTAAAGAGCTTTCCTTTACCATTCACACTCCTTTACACCCCGTGTTGTGGCTGCAGGGTTCTGTGCAATGACCACGAATGCTCAGTGGCCTCTTGTACCCAGTAATACCACAGCCACACAGCCCCAGCTGAGTTCACAGGTTATTTAACAGTGCAGCACGGGGATATGGAAGACACCCGAACAGTCCCACCAAGAACGCACACCACATTTTCTCAGATTAGCCCTGAGAGTCCATTTGTCCTCATTAAACTGCTGCAGATGGCAATGACTGTGTTGGTATTGGCGAGACTCCTGTGATTGATTCATCTCACTGACGCAGTAAGAGACCTCACCCCAGCATTTACCTACAATTGTCAACTCCTAATGTTGGTCCGTGGCCTCGTTAGGCAAATACACAGCCCTACTGACTGCCTGAATTCCCAAAATGCTTTCGCAGTTTTTCAAAATTTCTTAGACACTAACTTGTCTTGGAATAAAATCAGAAGCGTTCTTGTGGAAGTTTATGTAGTAAAGATGGGGAACCAAAGAGAAGAACCTATGGTTGTTTCCACAAGTACTTACATTTACAATATCTATCTTGAGCTCTGCATTTTGCAGGATGTTCAACAATTGATATGGAAGAGGGAACGAATAACATCATATCAAAGTTTAATAATGATTTGCAATTCTTCAGAATAACAAAAAGTAAAGCTAAACAGAAAAGCACAAGTTGCTAAAACAAGAAACACAACTGAATATTGGTAGGAAAGTCAGATGATAATTCTTATGATAAGTTTTAAATTTGTTGTTATTTAGGGATTGTTAGGGAAAAAAAAAAGAAATTGCAATCTGTTTGCAGTAGAAGCCAAAAGAATAACAAAGCTTGTGGAATTATTATAAAGGAATAGAGAATAAATTATTAGGCCACTCACTATATGCTTCTATGGTTGTTGAATACCTTCAGTGTTCAACAGTATTCCTCAGTGTTCACACAATCTCAAAAACATCTGGCTAAACTAAAATTAAGCTAAAAACCTTGTACAAAGAAAGGCAACAAAGGTGATCAAGGGCATGAAAAGCTTCCAAGAACAGCTCCAAGACTCTTCAGCTTAGTGGGCCACAGAAACCAAAGAAGTTGAAGAACAAAATACTACTTATTGTTTCTCATGACGCAAGCTGTGAGGGAGCACCCTTAAATGGAATAGGAAAAAAACCCACAACCAATAAATACTTTCCCAGCCCTCACAGGAACTGGGAAATCCTTGTTATTTTGTAGATTCAGTGTGTTTCTAGAAATCTCAGCAGAAGGACCACTGAACAGACATTTCTCAATGAACATTGCAGTTAAAGGACTGTAAATATTTCATTTCTGCCCCTGAGCTATAGCCAAGGATGGTGCCTGTTCCTGAGAAGTTTATTTTGGAGGAAGGATCCCTAGGAAGGCCCTCTTCCAGGATGTGCCACACATCAAAGGCAGTTTATATTCCAACCAGCCAATGCAGGACACCATGGAAGCCAGATATATTAAAGAGTTATTAAAGATGAATAGTGGTGAAAATTCATCAGAAGGCAGATATACTATGTTTTGTAGAAACTTGTTTTTCCAGATACTCCAAAGAACAAAAGGAAAGGTTTGAGGTTACAGAAGGTAACTGAAGGACTAAAATCCCCTCCAGATGCGACATTCCTACACAAGAAATTTGACTATGCCTTCTACTTTCAAGTGTTTCTACCAGATTTCTTTTCAATGAAAAATGAAAAATTTCTCATAAAAATTATCCTACTTTTTCTATGGGCATCTTAATGTTTAGAGGATAAAAGATGATCCACATAAAGCAGTGAAGTGAGTAGAAGTCCATGCAGAGAAAACTCAACATTACATTGGAAAGAGAAAGGTTAATTCTTTACCAAAAAAACCTCCACTACCAAACCCATAAATTACATTAATTTGTCCCTTCATGTTAGCAATTCTTCATTTTTATGGGGTGAAAAAAACAGCACATCTATCACTACATTTTGTAAATAAGAAGCCAACTGTAAATCCTCAATGTCATCCTGTACGGCACATTTTAGTTAGGGCCATAACTGAGCAACTGCTGCTCTGCTGCTGTTCAGCCCGCTAGAACTGAATAAATATATAAATAAAAATACTTGGGCTACAATAAAGAAACTATGAAAACCCTGAAAATTTCTATCTCCAAAGCAAACATTGCTTGGACAAGAGATTAATTCAAGCCACCAAGTAACCAATAGCGTTTGACAAAATTTTGAAATAGTGGTAGATTTTAACCACGACAAGGACGGCGTTAAATAAGCCTACTGTGAGGAAGAAACTGTTGACCTCCAGCCTGGAACACTGCCCTTGGGAAGAGCAATCTGCAAACTGCAGCCTCTACGCAGGACGTGCCACTGGTGCAGAGACATCTGCTCCCCTCTGCCTCTGCCAGCAAAGCACAGAGCAGCAAAGCACCTGCAGTTGCTATATTTGCAAAAGAAAAAGGAAAATTATTAGTTTTCTGTAAAGACTTTCAAATACATCCAGGAAATCAGTCCATTCTTAATTATATCTATTCTGTCAGCTAAAATATGGAGTAAAAACATCCTGAGAATTGGCAGAGTAGTCCTCATATGAGTCCTCAATATGAGCACCCAAGGGTACAGCAGCTAAACTTTAGGATATATGACATACAGGATTTGTAAAGGTCTGCGACAAAGAACATACTGTAAGATAACATGAACAAACCTTGAAATCTTGATTCAAAGATCACAACCTGATTTATTTTTGAAAGGACAGTGATAACAATTTGCTTTATCTATGATCTCTTCATTATATATTTTTAAAGACATTATGACACTTTAGGTCTCAAAATCTTTCCCTATAATATAAATAATCATAATATAAAATAAATATATATACGACTTCTGTCTATGACATGCCAATGATATTAAATGAAAGTGTGCTTATCTTCGAAGAAAACACATTTCTGTAAAAAATAAAAATGACCTTCAACTCTCCAAGTCCACAGAAGAAGAAAAAAATCACTTACAAAATAAATCTTAACTGCACGGAAGTCCTTGCCCTGTGCCGGGAGAGCTACTGCCGCTGCTCCAGCCAGGGAAGCACTGAGACAACTGGGCACGTTTTAACACCAACTCCTGTGTTGTGAGTGAATATTCTTAGCAAATTTAAAAGAATGAGCATGTTTTAAAAATATTTTCTTCCAATAAAAAAAAAAGGTGTATGTTTCCAAACTTGTTAAAGAGCTTAACCATGCTAAATATAACATACATTTTCAATGCTTCGATACTGAAGCCACAGGCATGGACAAATTACTATATATGCTACTTATTTTACTTTCAAATTGAATAGTTCTGTAATGTCAGAACAAATAAGAAGACTTTATGCAAAAGTTTTATTTCCTAAGACAAGTACCACAGGCTGACTCAAAACAACATCTACTTCTTTGTTTATGTCTCCTACTGGTTCAAAAGAAATAAACAAAATATCTTTCCCATTTACTGTCACTTTCACAGGAAATTATATTTTATTTTTAACCTTAGTTTCCTTGTAATGCCTTCACAAACAGCACAAGAAAAAGGAAATACTCTTTTATTATTTCTCCCCAATGGAGCAACTTCTTTCTCCATCTTCTCAAAAAAAACCCACCCAACAACAAATGCAAAGAAAACCCAACAGCTGCCTCCTCAAACCACGTACACAAAAAGAGAAAAAACAAAAGCACTTGAAAACGGGTACAAATGACAAGGTTCAAGCCTGGGTACACAGTTTCACAGACATCTGAGTGATGTTGAGGTTTATTGGTGCCAGTTCACTGGTTCCTGCATTTGCACTGGCCGTGCCTCATCTACAGACACCACGCGCTGGAGCCCTGGCTGTGATTTGGCGGAAAAGGCTCTGACCCACAATCTCTTGAGGGCTGTTCCAGTAACAGCCACCACCAAGAACAACAAAAAATAAACCATCATTGTCACTTGGACCTTTCCCTGTTGTACAAAAGGTTGTGGAAGCCCCATCTGCCCCTCGGCACCAGCGAGGGTGGCTCTCTGCCCCCCGCCGGGACAGCCCCGACCCACAGAGAGGGGAGAGGGAACGGAGTGGGGGGTTTGTCACCTCCAGGGACCTTCCCACGGCACAAGTGGCAGGGAGGCTGCTACAGCCCAACTTGCCCCACTGGCCCAAGAGCTGAGCCTCCCTCCTGAGAAGCAGGGTCTACCTTATGGCACTGGTTCATGGAATTGTAGAATCGTTATGGTTGGAAGGGATCTTTCAGTTCATCATGTCCAACCATCAGCCCAGCACTGCCAAACCCACCACTGACCCGTGTCCCTCAGCACCACGTCTCCCGGCTTTTAAACACCTCCAGGGATGGCGACTCCACCACTGCCCTGGGCAGCCTCTGCCAAGGCTTGGCAGCCCTTTGGGTGAAGAAATTGTTCCCCATATCCATCCTAAACCTCCCCTGGCACGACTTGAGGCTGTTTCCTCTTGTCCCATCGCCTGTCCCTTGGGAGAAGAGACAGACCCCCCCCGGCTACACCCTCCTTTCAGGGGTAGTAGGCAAGAGACTACCATCAGAGTCACAGGAGAAGCCTCCAGCAGCGGGGAGCGGGGCCGAGGCCCTCAGCTAGCACCAGGGCGGCAAACAAAGCTCCACAGTCAAACCCAACAGGAATCGCACGAGGAAACCTGGTTTGCAACCACAAATTGGTGCTAACACTGAAAAACACTCTTATTTGTCATCTGGAAACCACACACCACAGGATCCTGGGGGGAAGGCTGTGCAGAATAAAGGAATGTGGCTTCATTTGCCCTCACAAAGAGCACTGAACTCTTTCCAAGGCAGCGATTCCCCACTCGGCAGGGGAGCAGGGAGGCTCCTGCGCAGGCAGAGCCGCTTGGAAATCACCATTTTCTGTGTCCTCGGTAAGAGCACTCCCGCGGAACAGCCCTCCTGCTGCTAAGGATAACTGCATTTCTGGACACGTCACACGAGGAAGGCAGTGCTCTCCAGACGATTTGCTAATGTGAGAATAAAACTGTCAGATTGAAGTCCATAAAGTTTCTAAAGAGCACTGGCACTTCACATCCAGTGGTCTCCCGAGACACGGGGTGCAGCGGCCACTAACGCTCGGGCAATCAGGGAACTACCAGAGCCGTGTCTCTATCTCTGTGACCAGCTCCCTGCCCAGGGCCCTGCTCAATCCCTACAGCAAGGGCTCTTTACGGGGCGATGAAAGGAAAAGCCACCGACCTGCCCGCACGTACACAACTCTGGAGAACCCTTCTTCTGGGAACGGCCAGAGCGCACAGGGGAAAAACGTCTAGAACAAAATGTCACAACTTTGGTGTTCACAACGGGGAACAGAGGGATTCGTGACCAGCTCACTACTTTTGAAAACGGTGTGCAAGGTGTTTGTTTTAGTTTGGCAAACTTACACCAAAAAAAAAAAAAAAAGGTGTAGCTTAACGAGAGGTTGAAACCTGCCCGTCCTGTGGCTACGTCTGTGGAGCGTGCAGATGGCACTGCATTTTGGAGGCTTCTCGTTCCTAAATCACCTTCTGAAGTAGGCACAAGAGGTTTATGAGTACTCACACCTACGCCTCTGTTTGACTCCATGCCGGGGGTTGTTAACACAGCTCAGCATCCCACGGGAGTCTCGCTCCTCTCTCCAGCACCCAGCCCACGGGGGGTCTGTCACCCTGCGGGGACTCGGGGCTGCTGTGGTGCCTCTGCCCACCTCCCGCAACCCCCTGCCCATAAAGAACTGGGATAAAGAGACACTGTCAGCCCCGACTCGGAAACCAGATTCCTACAGGGGAGTAGCGAAAAGAAAAAAGAGTAATAATTTGGGTCCTCTAAGATTACGCCCTTTGTCAAATGCACAATGTTTTATTTGATAACGTTAAAATACCCATTCAAACAAGCCACCTTGTGATGCCATTCAGCCCATTCTGGATTTTGCACTGCTGAATCATTTGGGCTTCAAGCAGAATGACAGAGGGGTTAAATCACTACAACAATGAATTTAAATGCCTCCCAAAACCTAGGATACCTTGTCAACTACACTTACATGTTTCACCAGGAGTAACAATACATTTGAAACCTGATTTTCTTTTTCCAATAAATTAGTGCCACAATAATAATTCAAGGAATCTCTTGAGTAGAGAGAGACATGTTATAGCCTACGACATGTACGTGTAGAACAACATTGCTTTTTATGTAAGGATTAACAAAAATTTGATAAAAAAAAGATTATTTAAAAAATTAAAGTAATTTTTCCATATATATACATCAGGTACTACTCCTCTGATAACCATATTCCTATTAATGAACTGTACATTAAATTATTCCAACATCCCACACTAAATATACTGCCAGTCTCAGCCAGTCACCAAAACTAAGAGCAGTACGTCTGTGGGTCT
>JAOXJM010000033.1:79151672-79170120 GCA_026413425.1 Tringa solitaria
ATTAATCTCATTTTATCCTGGGGACTAAATCTCGGTCCAGACAGTCTGAATCTATTTGTGTTCCTGAGACCCTCGGTTCTGGAGGCGTACGGGCAGTCAATAAAGAAACGAAGATGAAGTGGGGACAGAATGGAATTTAGATCATCTGGATTTACACGGAAAAGCCCAGTTTTGCAAGCTGCTGTGGGCCACCTTGATGACTTTGAGAGCTCAAGCCCAAGGGCAAGGCTGTTTCAGCAACGCGTAGAGAAGTGATCCACCGCAGAAGTCACACTGTCCCTAATCAAACCCTGTGCATTAATCTATGGAGAGAGAACACTTGACTGTGTGGTTGCCTTCGAGACACTGCTTGCCTCTCTTCACCATCAATACCTCCTAAGGAGTACTCAATGACACAGACACACATCTAAAAAACGCCCAACAATCTGCCACACAATTTGGACATAGTTTTGAAGGGAATCATATTAATTTTTTTGTCTCCAATTTTAATATAATTTATAAAATACACTTTTAAGGTCAAGGATTAGATGGGCAAGAGTGGTCAGAAAGAGCTAGACCAGGCAGCCAGAAGCTTGGATTCTTCTTGGTGACTGGGGGCTTTCAAAGGGAGCTGAGCTCAGATCAGGTGGGCTTCCAAAGGCAAGGCAACGAGGGGAGGTCCTCTGGAGCCACCAGTCACCTGAACAGAGCTGGGCACAGGACCTTCATCTGAATCCCCCAAGCACATGGAAAGCTAGAAGAGAGGACAGTCTTTCCTCTGCGGCCCCTTGCAATCAGATAAAAAAAACCTACCTGAACTAATCCTGAAATCTAAAATTCTTTTTTTGATCACATTCTTCTGGAGACGTAGCAGTGTAACTCCATCAGCCTCGGGAGTTCTGTTGAGCAAGTCATTATCTGAGTCAGGAAGAGAACCTGAGGTTTTAATCCTATGTTCCCTCATATTTTCCATTTGTGAGTTAGAAAGGCATGTTTTAAAACAAAGAGAAAGAACTACTTCTGATGTCAGAAACGGCCCCGATTTCTACCTTTTTCAGAAAGAGAGAGATCCAGTTGCTGAGCTCTGGGGAACACCATCTGAGGATACACACACTAAGTCAAGCACACGCTCTTCCCCTGCTCAATACCCCTCAGAGATGACATTTAAATTTAAAAGCCTGTATAATCCAAAAAACCTCCCAGTGACTGTCAACTCTGACTAGAACCTCATTTTTTTAAGGATACGCATTTTTTGTGTCATACAGTGATGCTGATTAGAGTTATCAGATGACTAACGAAATCATGTCAAATGCATGATTTAAATAGTTATCAAGAGAGCCTAACTTTATACAAGGATTAACTATTTATGCATGAATACCAGAAATTCCTATCCAGATGTATGGGTTCCATAACCAGTCCCCACCGAACCTGCTGATGGGGGGGGATCACCCTATTGCCCACCTGTTTCTTTTACTTTTCTCTGACCTGTGGACAAGCCCAAAGATGTGTCCCCTCCAGCCTCTCTTACATGTCACCCCACAGGCAAATTATGGTTTGTGACATCCTCCTCCTCCCTGTCATGCTGGTGACACTAAGCTGTATCACTCTCACGATCGCTTCCTTTCAAATATATTCCTGGTTCTAGAAAATTCAAATGTATCTGCCCATTAATTATTTATGTATTAATGCTTGGCACACACATTAAAAAATCCATATGTATAAACCTTCAAACAGACTCTTTTTTGTGCTTTTTTGTTACACAGTCTACCTGGAAATAAAGTTACCCATAAATTTAAAGACACCAGGAGAAACATTTTCCTCTCATGGGAAAAGTCTTATATTTACTTATCAGAAACACTGAGAGTCCTGGATTGCCAAGTAATCCCTGGAGTCACAAAGCAACCCCTCCAACCATATTTTGACATGAGTGAAGACTGAAAAAGTTCAGAATTTTGTTTTGAAAGGAAAAGTCTGCAACCAGCCATCTCAACTTGCCTTTGATATTCTACAAATACCAGCTCATTTCTGCAACAAAGGAGCATTTTGCTCACAATGCAAACCCGCCTGCACCTACTCACAGGGTTTGAAGGCAGAACTGCAACAGCCAGCCGGCTTTTATCCCCCTCAAATTTGTCCAGAGTAAGGAAGATAAAACCGCAAGTTACAGAAGCGTGAGGCCAGGACTGGCTGGGTGCTCACGGCGCGTCCGAGGCATCCACAAGGACTCTACTCTGCAGTAGACTCTCACCTCCATAACGATGCCAATACTGAACTGGTGATGCCGGCGCGGCTCAGCCTGCGCGCCTGCACCACACCGCATTAGCAACGGGGTGCCACCAAGCCCGCAGGACACCAGCAGCCCCACCATACGAACCCATTAGAGATGTGAGAATCCCCTGCCTTACCAATAATGACATGAGATCAGTAACGACGTGAGAGCCCGTGGGCACGGCCGGGATTAAACCAGACTCAAGCCACCAGAGCACATTTCCATCCTGTTGGTCAAATGCTTCAAGGAGCGGACGCTCCATCCCCACTTGCTCCTCAGTTTGCAGCTCACAGTATTTCATCTCAATTTAAAGTTCTCGAACGCTCTTGCATCAAGTACCAAACGTAAGTGTTTGCTGGATCCACGGGCAATGGATCATTGGCAATACTCCTAAGGAAGTCAGTGAGATACAGCGACGACTACTTATCAGACTCCCCAAATTTGAATATATTGTTAAAAATAGGATCTCATATCACCCTCACAGAAGAGGGAAGTCACCAGAGTGCATTTTGTTAAGCAGAGAGTGTATGGCTAGAGACACTCTGCCTCTACTGAAAACAAAAAGCTATACAACACACTCCAAAACAGTAGAAAACATTAGTTCTTCACACAGCAATTCGGAGTTCATCCCCTCATTTCCAAACACCTAGAATCCCACCTAGAAACCGCCAGCAGGCAACAGCCCAGTCTCCTGTTCCCAGAAACAGTCACCAAGCCATGAAGAACATCACTTTCTCCCAGGTGGACACCCAGCTCCACCAGCCGCAGAGGCTCTGAGGCGATGGGTTGGTGTCCCCATGGTACGCTGCCTATGAGGCCACCACCACTGCAGATCCTTCCTGTCCCTGTGTCCAGGGTCCCCACCGAGCCACAGCCCCGCTGCTCTTACGCTGCCACACAGCACCGTTATGGTCTCCAGCTTCACTGGAAGCACAGTCTTTTGGTCCCAGTAATTGTTATTTATTCTTTTTCCACCAGGCAATAGAACAGGTAACAACTGTAGCTGTACCCGCTAAAAGGAGCAATTTAGTACCAGTATCAAATCAACATTTAAATTATTTCAGGAGCTACAATCTTTGTAATAATCATAAAATGTATATTATAATAAAATGTAAAGTGTATCATATAATAAAATGTGTAGTTACTGTAATTCATAAACTTTATCATTTTGATTGCCGTATTTTCTTATGCCAGGTATCGGTTATATTGAATTACCTTTTTAGGAAAACATTATACTGCCAACTGTCCTGCGTGGGGGTAGCACAGAGATGGGACAGATGAATACACAAAGAATTTACATACATCCATCTATATGAAGGCATGTGAGCATCACAGGTGAGACCTACACTACATCGCACATGTGCATACACACGTCTTACACACAGTTATTTAAAAACTGCAAACTTAAGAACTGAAAAAATGAGAAAGAAGCATCTGTGCACGGAACAGAATCCCCTTCTTTACTCAATGTCTCTGCCGAGGGGAGATTTTGTCCCTTAGGCAACCAAATCTCAGGTTTAATTTAAAGTACTGTCCTCAGACTGAACACAAGCCCCTGGAACAGGAAATGAACCACAACACTGGTAATGCCCTCCTTATGTCTTACCCCTCATTTGGCAGCGATACTTCTTAATTAACGGATCTTGGGCACCTGCATGTATCAGCCACACCAGTCTCGTCCTGAAGAAAGCTGGCAGCTGTATGAAACCTGTATCACAGATATTCCTCTGCTTATCCAATATAAAAACAATTAGGGACATTATAATCTCATCTCTCCGTTATTTTCTCAAAAATAGGCATATTTGGAAACTCTCCAATTTTATAGTTGTCCTGCTTGCAATATTTCTATACAATAACGGGACTGGGAGACACCAAGTTTAAGCAGAGACTAAAATGAACTGAACTTCAGGGGAGCGTCAGGACTGTGGAAGAACAGCTGCTCCTATGAAATCTATTACAAGAACCCAGCGATTTGAGAAAATTAGAAACATAAGAAATAAATGGCTATAAAGAATCATTTTAGCAATAATTGGTAATCAACCGATGGAATTCATAATTCACATTTTGACGCTGCAAATTGCACGGCAGTTTTACACAGCTAGTAGAGAACGATGAGATCTTTTAACGTATTTTATTAACCATTTATTAACAAGATCTCAAAAAAAATTACTTCCGACTTAATGAGTTATTAGCATGACTTCAGATTTGCAAAGCTTTATTTATGAGCTACTGAACCAACTCAATCTTTCAGTAAATCTTATGATAAAAATAAATGTATGTTATTTATATAAAATATAGAAAAAATACATTTATTTATAAAGAAATAAATAAAAGGAAGCCCTTAAAACGGTAAGTCCTACTGCTTTACTTAAGATCTTATTTTCCCTTATTCAGATCCCTACAGGAGCTAAGCTCCCAAGTTGAATTTAAAAATCAAGATTTAGTTATCTAAGGATTGTTTGTGTTTAAACCTCCTGTGCGTAAGGGATAGAGGCTACTCCCATTTCAGCACAGCTGGCCTTTTTCAAAGGTAACTTGCCTGTGCCCAGAAGCAGTAGCCCAGTGCAGCCCCTGCTCTTCATCTCAGTTTCACAGGAGCTTAGGAAACATCAATTATTTTTACCAACGATTGTCCATAAATATGTGCGTACACAGAATAAGGTGATTCATTAAAACTTTTTAAAAACTTTCCCCAAGCTGTGCTTTTTCAGTCAATAGTTTATTGTATAAAAGAAGCATTATGAATAATTTTAAAGCCTACAATAGAAAGGACTATAAAGATTCACACTTTATACAGAGAGGGTCACTTTCTCAAGATTAAGACTTTTTGAAGACATACAGCACATTCTATGCCTGCAGTACTAGGCATTCACTAATAATTAGATATGCTTTCTCCACACCATATTTTTCCCACTAAATTGAATTAAATGCATTTATTAAGAAATAGATTCAATATCATTTCAATTAAGTGGATTAAGGAAATAATTAAACAATGGTTTAAAATGGTGGAGCGATGACGTGGAGCGATGAGATAACGCCGTTACTGATCTCCAGTCACCACCACATCACCGGTACGTGCAGTCACTTGGGCAGCACCGACTCCAGCACCTCTGGCACCTCAGGTGGGTCGCTGAGGAAAATAGCTCTTATCGTCATCAAAGAGGTCACCGCCTTGCACCGGCTGGCGCTGTGACACTCCTGTGACACAGACTGGCCCCCATCCCCGGGCTGAGCTGGAAAGGGGCCGTTTCACACACGGGTGTGCTTCCATCACAGCGCAGAGCAAATGCAATTTTGGGTCCTGCTCAGCTGCAGCAAGGGGTGCAGTGCCCATCTCTGGCCCAGAGCTCTGAAAGGAGCCGCTTTCAGAATCCTCAAAGATAAAAGTATGGGGGTTTTATTTTTATTTTTTTTTTCTTTTTAAACTTAAAATTTCTCAGGCCACCTTTCATCAAAAATGAGACTTTGCCTCACTTTGAAATCAGCCGGAGAAAATCCTGTGCTTAGGGGCAAGCAGGTTTGGAGAGGCTTCATCAGCCAGGAGCCCCAGAGAGCCCTTGCTCCCAAAGGGCACGTGCAGCGACCAGTGCATGCTACTGGGTGGCACTGAGATTCTGCCCAAGCGAGAAAAGCACACCCATCTATAGGAGCTCAACATGAAAGAAAAATGGACTGTTACTTGTCCAAGTCTCTGCCGCTATTAATATTTTAAAAAGTTAAAGATCCAGCATTCAGAATTACGACGACAAGTATGAACTACTTCAAAACGCTACATTTGCCAGAACTTCTCCAGGTGTTCCTCGCTGCTTTTAGCAACCGCTCTCGCTACAGCTCCTGATTTCAACGGCCCCCTTTGAAGTATTCAGGAAGGAGCAGAGGCTTCCATTACAATTTGGTTGAAGACAAATTGCTGATGACTAGAAGATAAGCACTGTGTCACACTTGTTAGTCCTTAATGCTCAGAAAACATACTTTTTCAAATATAAAATGCAGTATTTAATTAACAAATTTAGATAAGCCTGAAATGTGGAAGGCACTTCAATACTGCCGGCGATCACTGCGCTGATAGCGTTGCATTAGCATGCACAGCTGATGTGTTCACTGCATGCAAAGCTCTCTGCTCTGCTGGGATACAGATTATCCTTTGCAGAGGTTTTATTCCCCCCCACCACCCCTCTCCAAACATGAAGGCTGTATCTTTAATTTTTATTGAAAGCACGGTGGAATTGTCTCTCCACTGGTTTTCTCTACAAACCTGTAAGATAGTAGACACCAGAAGTAAGGAACAAAATTCTTACTGGGATCGCCAGCCAGATCTCTCACTGGCCATCAAGTCAAATTAGAAGTTTCAAGACATTTTTGACAATGAGCAGATCACATTCATGGATTACAGTTTCAGAACTCTGTTCCTTTACTATAAACGTGTAGGCTATTGTCTGGCTGGGGTTTTATTTGTTTGTTTTTGCAATCTGTGCAGCACTGCAGGGACATCTAATTCAAACAACAGAGAGTTCACATCCCCAGGGAACTGCTACAGTATCTGCAGGCAGGAAAAAAGCACCTGCTTGCTATGAACGAGCCTTCTAAAAGAGGTACGGAAAGCACAGCCCATTTCAAACTGAAAAATAGACTTTCACTTCAAAAAAATATAAATAATGAAGCAGCCTTTACTTACTGAATAGGCTTCAGTTAAGTATTTCCACTCGGGGGGGTCAGGGGGAGGTGGGGAAGAGGGAAATCACATGGCAAAAATACCTAAATATTATGTGTTATCTTATAACCTTTTAATATTTGTATCTTCGCTCATGATAGCTTCAGTACACCAGGTGCCTGTCTCCCTCAGTCACCCCTCTACTCTCAGACAGCAGTGACACGACCAGGAAAAGATCAAGAGAGAAAGGACAGAGCGCTGTGAATTGCACAAACTGCAGGGATGATATTCAGAATAAAACTGTTGCGGCATCCCAGCTGATGTCTGCATAAAACCCAGAACTGAACCCTTTCCTCGTTGTCCTCAAGAACAGGAATGCAGCCCCAATTAAAAGTCCTACATCTGTGGCAACTGTGAGTTAACACTTTTTTTTTTGCCGTTTTCTCTCCTCCAGAACTCATTAATGCACTGCCGTTACCCCTCTCCTGCGGATCATCTTGAATTATCACAGCAGCCAAAATAACTGCCTTATCTGCAAAGTCCTTCTTCTATCTGCAAATTTCTTCTTCTTCTGACAATTTTTTATATACTTCAACAGTTTGCAAGATTTTACTATGAGTACCGTAGATTCATTTCTAAGTGCCTATAAAGAACATACTTATTTCCTCACTGGAGTTTCTACCTAATCCAGATTACAAATTACAAATGCATTAATTTGCTTGTTTCTTTCTTTCCTATCTTGACTGTCACACCTAATCCTGTTTAGGATAAACTAAATGACTCTACGGGCTCCAGGGACTATATTGCTTAGACACGGACTAAAAATGACAGAATTGCATGAAGAGCTCTTCATGCAGACACAAAATTCTGTGTTTCTGCTGGGCCTTCTGTTTCAGTGCTTTCACCTGTTATGTTTATTTTGTCTTTGTCTCTTTTCCTGTGAAAGCAAAAATGTTTAATCTTTTTGATGTAGTCCTCTGTCCAACCTGAAAATTCTGCATATTTCAGTGACTCCTTTACGTCCCTACTGTATTTATAGACTTCTGCACACAGCATCTTCTGCCACCCAGCAGCGCTGGGTAATGGGAGAAAACACCTTCTCGCTGCCTCTGCTTTCCCTGGGAGATCCCAGTGCTCCAAACACACCTGCTCTAACTCCAACCCCTCTCCAGCAGTTACGTCCTTGGAAGGCAGCAATCAGCATCACGTATGCCGCTTATTTGAACTTGAGGGAGCAGAGAGAGAAGTTTAACTATTTGCTTCAGCGATAGGACTTAAAACCATAGCTTCTGTAATACAGTGTATCAAAAATTACATTGCAACAGCAGATAAATCATTAAAGAAGCTGCTACTAAAAGACCAAACATTGAAGAATTTCTTCTCCTAAGAAGATTCACCATAAACTGTTCAGTTTCTCCTTAAGCAGTTTCTGAAGTCCTTCCGAGTTTTAAAATAGAATGCTTTTTCCATTACATAAACTGTGCCAATAAACACTTTTGCTCATGAACAGGATGTCAAACATCAATTATTGTAAACATTCATTTGAATTTCCACCCCCGCCCCTCTGATGGTTTTCGCATTTTCTTCCAGGTTTGTGGAATCTAACAGCAATTTTCCCTGAGCTCAGCTACTGTGATAAATTATTGAAGATTCACAGTGAAGAGACAGTTTCTCAACACATTAGAATTAATTCTGAAGTCAGTAAAATTACAGCACTTTATAACACTTAACGCCTGGTACAGGTGTTTTAAGTGTTTACCTGCAACTTTGGATGTCTTTGGAATATTATTTTTTTAAAATTGAAAGTGAATAGTATAAAATCGTTAAGGCTGTCCCAATTTTTTAAATAGCTGGAACTTGTGACTCTGCAACCAAACTACAACTAGCAGATTATTGGAGTAAATTAAAAAATAAGAATTCAAGATGATGA
This sequence comes from Tringa solitaria, assembly GCA_026413425.1. NCBI lineage: Eukaryota > Metazoa > Chordata > Aves > Charadriiformes > Scolopacidae > Tringa > Tringa solitaria. The sequence goes on from JAOXJM010000033.1 coordinate 79,160,502, forward strand.
TCATCTCAAGATGAGATAGTTTTATGACAAGCCTCCTATTACCACTTACTTCTTTCTCTCAGCTAACATAAAGCGCATTTATAAACAAAATAATTACTCTGTTTGGAGATGCCAAACATTAACGTCTGTCCCAGACATCCTACACATTAAATATTTCTGTCTTCTGGGTTTCAGTTCCACAACAGCCAGAACCATCCTGGACTCGTTCCTCCTCTCTGGCATTCAGCATTGCGGTCTCTCGTGGCTGGGATGTCGCGCTCAGTGCTGTACAACACTTAGTACACAAATATAAAGTCTACCATGCTTTTCCCCAGAAAAACAAATGAAGAAAAGGGAAACAGAAACAGGGGGATGAAAAAGGGCAGGAGAGATGGCAGTTACTTCTAATATCAACTGGCAAAGGCTCAAAGTACCGCTGTGAGATGTCGGATACGCTGTTAGAATGTAACAATACAATACATTTGCTACAATTAGAAAGAATGCCAGTAAAAAAGCACGGGTTTGACTGCATAACAAATGTAATTGTAAGTTTAAGTCTTGAAAATCCACAATATTGCTCTTTCCCACAGGCAAACATTTTCCCGTGTGTTATTACTTGCAGGTAGTTCCCCAGCAAGAGGTCTCCCCAGTGCACATCTGAATGAATACCTTGGATTTTGCTACAAAAAGTGACTCTTGTTTGTCCCCCCCCATCAGTCCGGGAGTGACCTCCTTGTGGCGAGACGGCAAAGGCACAGGCTGCATTTCCAATCGCTAATTAAGGCCACAATTATTCAACACCTGACCCTTCCTTCATGGGCAAATCTCCCTGTGAGCCTCTGGATGGAGCGGGACATCTTCTCCCAACCCCCACTAAAGCACAAACCCTAACAGTGCAAACCCTTTCCTTCTTCCCCTCTCTTTGCATTGCACAAACTGAAATGCCCCCAAACACCCTACCACGAACCCCATACGAAAGAGCTTTAAGGATATATAATTACGTAAATCAACCAGGTATTCACAGCACGTCCTCTGCGAGGAAAGCTCCGGTCATAAGCAAACAGTATGGCAAATGTTCCAATCATTTAAGAATAATCTAAAGATTTGTAGGAAAGAATGTACACTCCAGCTTGCTTGAGCTGAGGTTAAGTAGAAATTATCAACATGTGATATATTCAATTCAAAATAAAGTTAAATGGCTTGGAAAATATACCCGTTTTGATACGTTCTGTAAAATATTTTGTTGATTAATTCTTTAATGCCTGTTTCCCCCCTATTGCCTTCCCAAACTGTTGGTGTGGAAGAAACATTTCTCAGAAACTTCCCTCTTGATTTTTGCTATTTATAACAGTACTTGCAACAGTGCAATTAGAGTATTTAGTGTGTATTTTCAAACACTAAATAGAAACAAGCCAAGCAATCCCGAGAGAAAATTGCTTCACCTTCCTTTTGGTTCCTTCTTCTTTGTCCATGCCCTCTGCTGAAGGTCCTGTAACCTCCTTTCTAGAGGAAAACTCAAAGGCACTGTCATTTTCTTTCTTTTCCTCTCTTTATCAGTCCCAGGCACCTTGGGCTTTCCATTGGTAATAAACATGTTTTCTTTTTTTAGGAAGGATTATTTCCTGCAATCGCCACATCACCTTTCTTCTGCCGTCTCCTGCCCCACCACTTTTCCTTTTGTTCCCTTCCCACCGGCTCCTTTCTGTTTCTAACCCACCCTGACTGCAACACAAAATGAGTTTACACTCAGAAAATAAATCTCAGCAGATAACCAGGTTATTTGGTATACAAACATGCAAACCACACAGGGTCTTAAGGAAAGTATCACGCTCAGCTCCAAGCAGCTAATTCTTACTAAATGCGATACAGTTCTCAGATCTTTAGAGGAAGGCAGGAATAAAGGATGGAGACATCAGTTTGTGCCTCCAGCCAGTTAGTTTACGCTACAGTCTCATTTTATATTTCTTATACTTGGTTTTTAGAAGTACATTTTTAAATGCAAGTCCACCAATGTCTCTCTGTCACCCACAAAAACCAGAATAAGCCAGTTCCTCCCCTCAGCATGCTTTGCCAGCAGCTCCTCTATTCAATCCTTAAGACACACTTCAAGATTTTCCTTTTCTCTCTATTTATTGCTACCCATATTCTGCTTTTTCACAGTTTCTGGTACTAGCACTGCAAAGATGCAATGACTCCTCAAGTACCTTGAGAAAACAATACACATTCAGGTGATGTTCTTTATATAATCTAGCTTACATTGGACAATAACACAGACATATTTAATGCAGAAATCAATAGCACAATCCAATCACTTCAGACAGACGTAAAAGAGGTTTTCTGTAATGCTGACCTCTGCCATGGAGAGAAATAAAGGAGGGCACAAGTCAAGACGAGTACAAGTTACCAAGAAGAACACAGTACAAATAACCCTATCTCATTAAGTTAAGCCCCAAAAATCAAAAAGTCTGGCTACCTTTTAAGTTACATCTATAAAAATCAGCAATATCAAACTTGGCTCCTGTGTTCTCAACAGTAATTCATAGCTTTTGCAAGGAGGACTTACCTACTTTTTCTTAATACAAAATATGTCTTTCTAATGCCAAAACTGGGAAAGAACAGGCATTGGTCACCCCAGCTTTTCAGGATGAAGTTCTCCCTTTACAAAGCTGACCACCCATCTGCATTTATACCTCTATGCCTTTAACTGGGTCACCCAGAAAAAAAGACACCAAAGGGGCATGGCTCCATTTATGTTAAGCATCTTTTCAACATATTAGATCACCAACATCCAAAGAAGAATCCTATGAGAATTCAAAGGAGAGGAGAAAAACCAAAACAAAGAACAAAAAGAAACTTTTTAAAATTAGTAACTTCCGGGAGTTACAAAACGCGCAAAAGATGGATGCTGCTCTTGCTGGGTGGGTGACAGAAGTGTTTGCCTTCACCGTGACTGAGCACAAGGCTCTCCTCATACAGACATCACAACCACTCTTGCCCCAGCCTGACCCTGCTCCGCTCGCCCTACACCAAAGACGACTGAACCTGCAGCTCTGGAGCCAGCCCCGTTACCGACTGCACCGACAGCACGAGCAGCAACACAAGGAAAATGCTGCAGGAAGGAAAACTCACTTTAGGACGCTTTCATTTCTGGCCTACGGGGCTCCGGAGTGGGAGGCATCAAGGCCCACCTCACCTTATGCATGCAAAGTTCTCCAGCCACCTGTCTGAGACCTCAGGAGATGATGCTGCTGCACCTGAGCTTCACCAGAAACATCATCTGGCCTTCTTGGGGCCATACTTCTTCTGGCCTACAAGATCTTTGTCTAACAAAATCTTGTATAATAAGGGCCAGCTAGGAATCTGTGCTTAGGACAGCATTAGTGTTCCCTGGGGAAAAGAAGCCATGGAATTTGTTCCAAGTTTAGTCAATTTGTTTCAGGATCTTCGAGAGCACTTTGTTAAGGTATTAAGGCTACAGCAGAAGAATGAGAACAACAGGAGCAACCCCTCATGAAGAAAAAGCTCTTGGAAATACCACTGGGCACTGGACCTGTCCACTAGTTACCTGTATTTTCTGTAACAACAGCTGGCACTCGAGCCCAACTCACGGTAACGCCAAACCGCTTCGTGATTCAAAGGATTACATGTTTTGCCAGAACTGACATCACTTGCTCAGACTCTGATTTGAAACTAGCTTTTGTAAACTGTGAGAAGCAGTTCTTTCCTTGCAGGCTGTGAGAGGCTGGGACCTTAGAGCAGGAGGGTCACAGCATGCCCACCGCATCACAGCTGGTGTACCGACATCTGCTGGGGTAATTTACTGGGAAAGGCAGTTAATGTGCTTAGAACGTGGGATTAGTGCCACCTTTTTTAACTTCTCTGCAACTGTTTGGATGAGATTGATTTGTTGTCAGTTTTTTTCCTCATCTTTCTTGAAGGGGATCTAAAGGGAGCTGGGGGGAAGAATCCCTGTACCACACCGGGATCTTCCCCCCCCTGGTGACATGAAAGCAAGGTTACCTGCAGACAAGCAAGCAGCCAAAACACACACCTGCCCCGTTTGCAGGGAGCTCACCTGAGTAAACACAGCAGAATGCAATTCCCAGAGCAGACACAAGCCAAGTCGGGACAAAGGCACAAATCTCATTTTATCCCATCAGGATAAAATTCTGCCCAGGGGTTTTCCATACCTCCTCCAGCAGTGCCAAGCAGGGCACACCTCCCCAAAGCTTGGTTACATAGAAAAGAACATTACCAATTCCCTGGCACTTCGTATTATCTGGCAAACCATTAAACCACCATCTTACCTAAGAACTGCTTGTATGTAATCATAATAATGCTACTATTTTCTAGAGCAAGACCTCCTCCCTTGAGTAAGAGATTACTGCCGAAGCCACTCCAAGGCCCCACACACGCGGAACGTGCTACCTACGTGCACACACAATTCTTCCTCCCTGCAATACCAGCTCTTCCCAAATGATAATTTTCTTACAGTGCAAGATTAAAAAAAAACAAACACAAAACCAAAACAAGACCCAGTTGAATCATAATACATTTTTTTTCTATATTTCCAACAAGAAGTATTTCTAAAACAAAACGTTTTGCTGATTTTAAGGACTGTGAAAGCTTGTGTTTTAAGAAAACATTTCTGGCTGGACTCTTTTTATGGTATTTTTCCTCCTTGCTTTGTCCTTTAGCCACCGGGAGCTGAACAACGATGAAGAAGTGAGCTGTTAGTGAGCTACCAAACACCATCCACTTGCATGGACACTTTCCTGAAGATCCTGCGCCTCCAGCAACTGTTGGAGTGATGAACAATGTGTTCATAAAAGGTAGATAATTAATCAAAAGTCGAATTTGCCCCCTGCCTAGTGACTGCAGGTACCGAGTCTCCCCCCGGACCCAGAGCACACTTCTCATACTGCCAGGACACCCAGGAGCTCATTCCAATACTTCCAGCTACTGGAGCAGAGCAAGTACAGAGGGAACAAACTGGTAAATCTCTCTCCATCACTGCTGGTGTAGTTTCCCTAGAAACAGCTAACTACAGCTAATGAGGAGAATGAATGACTCAGTTCATTGTATGAGGATTTTTTTCCTCCTTTTCCCCTCAACAAAAATCTCACCAGCGTTACAGAGTTATTTTCCATATTGCTATTTTGCTCATTGGAAAGAAGATGAGACAAGTAAAAATGGAAGCATCCAAAACCAATAGTGAATGATATCCCGAAATACTAATTAGTGAATATTTGATATGACTGATGATATTTAAGGGACTGTATTTTTCTCAATCCAATGGCAATAGTGTTTCACCTAACTTACACTTGGGGAGTTTCATTTCGCAGCATTTAACCTGACTTCTTCATATTCTGATGTTCCAAAGCTCCCAATTTCAGACAATGACTAAGGAAAATATAAAATAAACAGATTCATCTTCCTTTCTTACTACAACAAGAAAAAAAGCCTTAAGGTATTAAACCAAGTTTTATTTTATAAAAACACCGAGTTATCAATCACTGTGACTGACCTGGGCATTCTTTCTGTCTAGAAAGTTTTGCTATTGGATTGCTTAACATTTTAGAAAACAAACAAGAAATATGAATCATTGTTTCAGTACCAGGCAGCAACTATCTTTCAATCCTTGCTAACACATGGGAAATGAATTCATTCTTTACTGAAAGCACTGTCTTACTCCACCGGGGCTGTTTGTCAGTTCCTCCAGAGTGACACTAAATCAAGTTGGAAAGCACTGTAATGTAAATCACAGCCTAATTTACTTGTCACTGTGTTGTGACACTTGGTTAAAAATGCTTTTTAATTGCAAGGATAAATTATACATTAACAATTCTTAGTGGCAGTTTCAATACTGCATCAGATTATTTCGCTCTAGAGAAAGGAGCTGAACAACAATGCAACCACAAGCTGTGACAGAATATTTCTATTGTTCAGATTGATGGTGTTGGTAGTGTTGCGATGATGAGTTCTGTCCCCCACAAAAACAAAAGACATAATCAGTCTTTTATATTCAGTAACTCATAAAGAAAAAGTACTCTCTTTTCTTGAACCTTTCAGATCTCTCCAGCTTCTCGCTTGCAAATTATTAGTCAGACTCCCTGAAGGAATATGAACTGGTTCTCAGTGATGCTGAAAAATAAGCTTCTCTCTCTTCTATCATCTAGGACGGGGAAATGATTGAAGATAGAACAAAATATTTTTATTTTTTTTTTTAAAAAAAGGAAGTTGTTGAATAATTGTGAGTGATTTTGAGCATCTCCACCTCTGGGATTGCAATTCTCCCAACACAAACAAGGTTTTATCTGTTGGAAGCTGGACTGGAGCTGGCACCTCCTGCAGCCAGTGGCCAGCAAGCAACGACAAGCTTCTCTGGGCAACCTGGGCCAGGCTCTCACCACCCTCACAGCAAAGAAGTTCTTCCCCACATCTCATCTCCATCTCCCCTCTTTCAGGGTAAAACCCTTCCCCCTCGTCCCATGGCTCCCCTCCCTCATCAAGAGCTCCTCCCCAGCTTTCCTGGAGCCCCTTCTGTGATTTACACTGCTAGCAAGCTGCCCTCCTCTTTACCAACTTTTTTTAATGATACAGAGAAGATCGAAAAATCAGGAGGCAGATTTCCTATAATAATTAGGTACCTAAATACCATGTAGAAGCTTAGAAGACTTTTAAAAAGTATATAACCATCACTGAAATATGTAAGTGCTGACACCTAATTCACTAATTGTGTCCTGAAACACAGTTGGTCGGTATTAGGTTGTAAATTATTGTTCCTGGCACGCATAGTAAATCTGCTTATTAAAATTCCCTTTCTGAATATTTATGCAAAGTCTGCAACCCCCCATGCATAAGAGATCTGTATTATCACACAGAGTAGCTTGGCAGTTTCAAAGAAACCTAACATAATTAAATCAAACCAAATCAGAAATGAAAGAAAGTACAACCGCGCAAGGGGCTGACACCCTGAACTTCCACAGAGCTATCTAACTGTGGCGACAGAAGCAGCCAGCATAGTACAATGCCAAGCTCCAAAACACTGATTTAGAAAGTCTTCTAAAAACACAACTCTTGTTTGCATTTTTAATTATGTTGTCCAGCTAAAATCTTTAGTATTAAACAGATTGTTAATTGAGCATTTCTGTGGCGTCTCTACTTTTTGGAGTATACTTCGAGTGTGACTTCAGAGAATTTAGTATTTTGTAGGGTAGAAACAGCATGGGAACCCTCAAGACACTGACTCAGCTGACTATTACCTCTAAAACTGCTTAATTCACTTCATAAACTGGTCAAACATAGCTTTCAAGGATTCTTTACCCTTTTCTTATTGCTTTGAGGGGCTATTTCTGCACGATTTTCACTTCTAAGGACCTCCTTCACATTTCCAACTTGTCGTGTTCCTGAGCAGTTTCTAATTTTTGGGGCTCTTTTCTGCAGTTGATCTGGAAGGCTGAAGGTCGGGGGTTTTCTTGCTGAGTGCTAAACCAGGAGAGAATCTTTCCATGGCCCCCCCATGTGCTCACCCTCCCCTCTGGGTACCCCCTGGCTCCTCGGCAGGGTGCGGGCAGAGGGGACCAGGGCACAGTGATGCCGGCAGGTCCTGGGGCTGAGCTAACACCTCCCTTCACCTCCTCATCAAATTACAGTCACACTCCTCTTTCTGTGCTGAATCACATCAGTAGATTGCAATTATTTAATGCTCTGATGAGACTAGGTGTTTTCATTCAGCTGTCGCTTCCAGGTGATGAGCTCCCTTTTTAGAGAAGAAATTCTTAAGCTCTAGATAAAACACCTCATGTATTTTTGTAGAATACGATTTCGTTTCAATTCCTAGCTCCTTACTTCAAGAAATTTCAGTTCTTTGTACTGATGAACCAGCCCAACTTTGCAATGAAATTATTAGTATGATACAGCTGTAGTGGCTTGTCGGTACCAGGGGCAGAAGCTCTGTGTGGGTCACTTTCAGATGTACTTCCACATTGTCAGTTTTCCAAACAGTTTTGACTGGAACCTACAGATGCTACAGAGCTTGTGTTGTATGAATAAAGGAAAAAAATGTGGAAAATTGGAACAACATTTGTAGAAATCAGGTAACTCTCCCTCCCCACAATTCTGAAGCCAACAACAAAATTTACAGTAAAATCAGAACATACTATCGATGTGTTCTATAGAGAAATCAAATCTCTTAATACCAATTTGACAGTATTAGAGGAGTTGTAAATGGCTGCGTATCCATATTGAGAGTGGTTCCACAGCCCTTTATTATGAAACAGAGATAGATAAAATTAAAAATTAAAGAAGTATAATAATTCAATCTCATTGGGAATTTTCAAAATGCTTTCTGAATAACTGACTTTTTTCCCCCCTGGGGAAAATTTCAGGTTGATGTAGTAGGAAGTGGAAAATTTATATATTTTTTTTTCTTAAGAGTTGTTAAATTAAACCCAAGTATTTTAGATGACCAAACGACCTGAAACACTTTGTTTGGAGTCATATCAACTTCAGCCTCTTCCTTGCAAGTCTGGCAGTATCACCAGATGCCATATTCCATTAACTGATGCTTTAAACTCACTTTTTTAAATTCTCTCTATTTTGAATGCAAAAAAGCATCAATTTTTCCCATTACAAATTTTGTGAAGATGTTTTGAAGTACTTTGTTAAGTATTGTTAGCAAGTTTCTGCCACTTGCTTTTCTTCCACTCTTAAAATTTGTCAAATCATTGAAAGCCTCATTACTCAATGGCATATGTAAACTGCTTTATACAGTAATTCTGGTGTTCTAGTAAGAATTTCTAACACAACTTTCCATCCTTACTTGAAAACATCTATTTCTGTGTATATCTGGATATATTATTTACAGGTATATTCTGACAATTTTAGGTTTGCAAAATGCAAACCATGAAATTTGGGTAAAATACTTCAATTAGACTGATGGAACTGAATTTAATAAGAGAGAGAGATAAATACATCTCCTTAACATAAATGTATATGTGTGTATAAGTATGTTAAGAAACATAGACAATATTTGAATTCAGTGCCTAAACATATTTCTTTATTCTAAAGCGCTCATCATATTCAGAATTCCCACCAGAAGTGTTTTACTTGTTCAGTACAGAAAATAACCTTAAACTGATGCTATTCCTGGCTGCTGGAATGCCATATTTACAGAACCTAGTTGTGCTGATGTACTTTTAAAAACTAAGGAGTTTCTCAGCCAGTGTAATTTTTTTTAGCTCCAGTGGCTTAAATTACAAACTACAAGAAGTTACAATAACGGAAGATCACTCACAGCATGTGTTCTTTGCCTTTTGCTCCTTAAACTCAACCAAAATTTTTCTGACATTAGCCGTGGACCAGTAGTTCAATTTTTATTTTTTTTAAATGTTGCTAACTCTCACAAATTTGAAATTTTTTAAAAATTTAGAGTTGACAGCTGTAATCACAAGGAATGTTAATAATGGCCTCCCTGAACTGCTCGGAATAGACAGTGACAAAGATTAATAATGAACAAAAACAATTAGCAGCAGGTCCAAGTGTAGTGAGTGCCCAGCTTAGGGAGGTTTAGTTTTGAAGTTTAGAACTGGCCTGATAAATCAGCCTTCTAAATGCTCCCACCACAGCGATCTCTGCT
>JAOXJM010000033.1:79185697-79198512 GCA_026413425.1 Tringa solitaria
GCCCAGGGCAGGGGGTGGCACTGGATGGGCTTTAAGGTCCCTCCCAACCCAAACCCTCCTGTGATTCTAAAACTAAATTCCAGGAAAGCTCTTTAAAAACACCTTTTCTGTTTTACATGTACTGCTTTGCATTAGCAACTTCTCATCATGCTATTCACTTAAAAAAGAAAAAAATAGGAAAGGGAAGAAGAGATGAGCTTTTATCTCCACCGGTTACTGTCAGCAGGCTCCTAAGTGGTGTTCTGGTAAGCACCTGGCAAGTCCTCGACCAGCTCAGCCCATAGAATCCTAATGAGTAAGGTTTCCTGTAAGTAACCTCTACTGAGGCAGGGGAAAGGAAAAGATATTTTCTTTATTCTTAGTTGGTAAGATACACATTCCTGTGGCAGACTCTATTCATATTGAAATACAAAATACAGCCTTGAAATCAAACAAAGTTCAATACTGAGAAAATGGGAACCATTTGGAAATAGCAAAACATCACGTTCGTACCTATATTTACTCGGGAGTTCAAGTTACAGAGGAATGAATGTACAGCTCTGCAGATATTCAACAGAGTAATTTAAATATTTCCAGGCCACAATCTTCTCTTTATATGCAACGTATCAATATAGGCAAACATTTCCCTTCAGTACTTAAAAAACCAAGCTTAAAACGAAAACCACAACCCCTCCCAAGCTGTTCCACATCTACTGACACAATTCCACCATCTCAGACTGAAGACGTTCCTTATGACACTCCACCATATCCAACATGTCCCTGCTTTATCCTGAGGAGGAAAAATTTAACACTGCTTAGGAGAGAGAAAAAGAGAAAGTGTTGCATAAAGATTAGAAGCCAACTAAGTCCCTGGGATCCTACTGCCAGCACCTAACAGAGGATGGACACGATGGGGATCGGCGCCCCTGCAGGTGTCCATTGAAGTTTAGAATCTTGAAATCGTGCCTTTAGTCTCCCTCAAGTATTAATTGATGCACCGAGACAAGGATTTACAATAGGAAAATGCACCCTGAGAGGGTTCCACTCGGGCCAAGGCGTGTGTTTCTGGGTGTCACACCTCAGCCGTGCCGGGGAGCCGCCGCAGGGAGCCTGTCGGGCACCCACTGCTCTCTCTGCCTGCTCACAGCCCCCCAGCGCCCACCAACTCGCCCTCTGCCTCCTCCCACCCCACGGCTTGAGCTCCTAGCAGCAGCCACCACGGGTGCCTTGGACTTGCACGTCATTAAAGAATGACTTGTATAGAAGTCATACCAAAAGGTCCATCTAGTCAGCTACCTGTTTCTGACAGTGATCAGCAGCAAATCCTAAAGACAGACACAAATACGTGGCAAACAAATGACTTTGCTTCCCTACAACATCCTCCCAGCCTCCAGCAACGGGTGGTTCAAGGACTTTGCCAGCCAGAGGTTCCGTCTTCAGCCCTAATGGATTTTTCTTCCATGAATGCATTCAATTGTTTCCTGAAGCCCTGCAAGCTTTTAATAGCCACGGTCCCTGGTTCAGAAAGCTCCACAGCTTAATCACCTATTGCACGCAGACCCGTCCCTGTCGCTTGGTCTGAACCTGGGTCACTATTTAATTTAATGCCATTATTTCTACTGAGAGTGAACAAAGGGATCCCTGCGTATGGTTCCCATGTTCCTCTCCCCTCAGGTACCTGTCGTACTCCCGCTCCTCTCACCAGCCCTGACTTAATTCAGTCCCCCTTGAGAGGTATCTTCCCCACCCCACCCGCAATGACTACCACTGCACAGGAACTGCATGCGGTATTTGAGAGCACACGATGAATTTACACAGTAGTCATAACAATGTTATCCTCTTATCCTCTTGGAAATGAAAGCTAACATTTTCATAAAACTAATATAAGCATCAAGAGCTCCTTCCTGAGTAGCAATTACTATGTCAAAAGTTATTGCTGTATATGTAAAACTAAGATTATTTATTTCCCCATATACATTATTTTATATTTATCCACATTTTACTTCAGAGGGCTAGATGGAGAAAGACAGAAGATTACGTGGAGAGATATTTAGCGATAGCAGTAAAATTCTGCCTGTGTCCTACCCCAAACTTCCCATTTTTTAATTCTCTCTCTCTTCCATTATATAAACTCTGCCTATTATAATGAATCTTCCAAACACTGGCTATTGATCCCACAGACCATTTTCTTACGCCCCCGTTTCCTAGGCATAGATCATCTTAATCTTCAAGCACCTTGGAAGTACCTGAAGCTAATAACAACCCCAAACATAAAAGGCTTTTTATTCTCCTTCCCGTGGTTCCTCTGAGGCAACTGGAATGAATCTTGCCGGTCTTGTTTTACGTTTTGTTTCTCCTCTTAAGTGGTGTGATGTTCAGGATCTCTGCTGAGCTCCTCAGTCACTGGCAAACCACTGCCCTCCTACAGCAGGCAGAGGGCTTCATTTTAAACACCGGTTTTATCCCTCTCAGATAGTTAACAGACCTCTAAACTAATTGGAAACATTGTTCTGGGGAGGCACATATTGGGTTTATTTTAAGCAAATTCCTACAAGTCCTGTGTAGGTGAGCTATCAGGCCATGACTGGAGCCCATTTTCAGCTCCTCTTCCAGGAGACCAATTTAACAAAAAACCTACAACCACAGCCTGAAGTTACTGGTGAAACAAGAAGTTCCTTAGGCTCCCAAAGCACAGCCAGACCTGGGAAGTCCAACCTCTTTGAAGGGTGGGAAATGCCAGTTTCACTGAAATGAGATTGTTTTACTAAATTCTGTTATTGAGCTAATTTTTGTTTGTTTGTTTAAATTTGCAGCATAAGCTGCCCATAATATTAAAATCTGGTGGAGAAATTACAGCACACCTCTGCACAGAAAAGCAGACTAGATTAAAACTGGGAGATATATTTGGGATGTGAAAAAACCCATCCCTGCATTTTGGAAAATATGCAATAAGCTCAAGTCTAAAGCAGGACAAAGCAAGTAACACTTTTTACCTTAGAAAGGGCAAGAAATACAGTTACCTGCGCAATAACGAAGGATGTGAATTTTACAAGAAAAAAATTAAATGCACTGCTTTTACAAATAAAGCTCTGGGAAATAACCTGTATTAGAGAATTCCCCCAGCCTGCCCCACAAATGACAGTGATTTCCCACTCATGGTCCACAGCCGGGGGTAAAACACACTCCCTTCTCCCCATCTTCAGCCCGTGGGACCTCACAGACCTCATCTCCAGAAGGAGCCTCACTTTCCTACGTGCAAATATGAAGCACACTTTATTCATACGTTTCAATTGACTGCAACATTAAAAGTCCCCGGGTCATGTTTGTAGGATGCAGTTAACATAAAACTAAGAGCTTACTGCAATCAAAATAAAATATTCCTCACTGGCACTGCTTCAACAATTGACCTAACCTGCAGTCATTTTAAAGCAGTTTAAAATGCATCATTAATCCAGGGTATTCCAAAGTAGCTTTACTAATATGCTATAATAAATTAGAACAGAGAAGCAAGGTTGCAGTTAGCATGCATTCAAAAAAATAATAATATGATAACAGTATATGTCAGAGATGCAGATTAGAGCAACATGAAAGAGAAAGCATAGGAAACGTGACAGCAACGTGACCTAGGAGTTCCAGAAATATGTATGATGGGATATATTTTCCTTATTCTTCTCCTGGCGGAACGTTTTCCCTTCTTTCATGTTTCCTTCCTTTCACTTCCATCCTAGCCCTGGCAGCTCCTCACTCGCCATTACCATTAAAAGAGCGTAGCTGGTGTCTCTAACACCCACATCAGGAAATGGGAGGTTAATCTGCAATACGAAGGAGGTTACTAAATGGAAGAGAAGGTTGGTCGTTTGATTATTTTAGATCACAGGAGGCAGGAGAAAAGCAGGTTAGCTGAGTGCAGTGTAAAAACGGCAGCCTTGGGCAAGTGTTCTTTGATCAACGGTGTGTGGTCTCCTGAAGAAACGCGTATCCAAGTCCATTGTCTAAAGAGCAGAAGCAGCTAATGGGAAAGATTGGAAAGAGTCAAGGGCAGATATGAAACGAGCCAACATCTTTATTGCCCACATATTTCAAGACTTAGAGTGGAAAAAAAAAAGTTCAGTAGATGGTTTAAAGTTATCAATGTTCAAAACCAAACATAAAGCCAGCCCACATACAATCTGTGCATAAAGAGGAGGGGGGAGACAAGAAACAAACCAGAAATCCACATTTTTTTTTAAAAAAACACAACCTGGGAAATGCCAAAGACACTGTCAACTACTGAATTTATACTCTTAAACATACACTTTCCCATCTATTTGCAAGGTGTCTCACAAAATCATTCCATTCCTGCTAAGATTGTTAGAGCATATTATGTCAAGGAAAAATAGAGTCCCTCTCCCTGTAGGAAGCAAAAACTGTCTCCTCACTGTCTCCTGCCCAGAAGCAAACACATACGTACCCATACCTCTGTGTGTGTGTATATATATATATATAAAAACAAAAGGAGACTCTCAAAGCCCACGCTAATAACCATTTCTGAAGAATCTGGTCTACTAACAGTTCCTTTAAAATGCCCTGAAGTCTCAACGCACTGGATTTTAGTTCTGAGCTCAACTCAGAAGGGATTTTCCCCTCCAAACTCCCCAAACAAGGGTTAGGGCAGGAGAAGGGCAGGGCAGGTTTCCCCAAGACTCTGGGGGTGGCAGCGATACCCGTGTCCCGGGCTGCTCTCCACCATCCATCCCTCAAGCACATCACCGCAGGTGCAGGAGCAGGTTGCTGCCTAGCAGGATGCCATCTCCTTTTCCCTTCTCCCGGCATAAAATACAGTTTTTTTCTTCATTGCTTCTGAAGGAGACATCTGTTGTGCGTCTTGAGCACTTGAAGAAAAATTCCTCTCTCGCTTGTTCATATTGAATCTGCTTCAACAAAACCACCCTTCTCTTCAGCAGCCGCTCCGTTGCTCTGCGTGGGGTCAGCAGAGCAACCACAGCTCTTGGAATCTCAGAGCAGTAATTTGCTGAGACACCACTTCGGTTTTGTAAAAAAGGTAAGTCTCACGTCAATAACAACTCTTTGTCAGGCAGTTTCTGTCCCTGCTGTGTACACGGATGGCTTAAACAGCCCCTGGGCATCTTCACTGCTCTCGGTGCACCCCTCTCCTCATGCAGCGAGGGGACGGGGAAGGTCACACCGGGCTGGAGACCGCGTTTCCATCAGGTTTGGGTCCCAGCCCTCTGCAGCCTGGCTGCTTCCCTGCTGGAGCTCCACCAGCTCCCTCTGCCCAGGGCAGGGCTGTCTGCAGGGCCCAAGACACCACTTCCAGCCTTGTTTTTAAATTCCACTGGTATTTACAGGCACTTGGAGGTGAAGGCAAGTTCATGTTAGCAAAGCATGGGCTAATACAAATGTTCCAGCTGCGCATTCGTTAGGCTTGTAGCTCTTAAATGGATTCATCTAGGGAAAACAGAGAGGTAAGACCACTCTTCTCTTGGACCCACTATCCAGATCAAGAGCTAATATAGACCCAAATAAAATCTGACCAGCACTAGGAGGAGTGTCCCCACATATTTGGAGAAATTCCCACCGCCTCACCATCACTGGGGATCAGTCGGGGTGCCCTTATGCGGGAAAAGGTTCAATAATCTGATGCGAAACGCTGGTTAAATATACTGCAGGAATATTTTGCTGTGAGGCTTCTGCATGCCATCTTTGAGTTTTCTGCTAATTTTTACAGCCTTCCCTGGTACTTTTTATGTCCGTCTATGCTGTGTCTCTAATGATTTTGTAACTTTAGTGGAGAATTCGTTACTGAATGTCATAAAACTTCTGGATTTACATTTTTATACTTGTGTTATAATTGCAAAATTTGATCAGCAATTTGACTGTCACTTTAGTTTATGTTGAGCAATTCTGGAAAAACAACATCCGTTCAAGCCTGTCATTCATTTTGTATCCATATCAAATGCAACTTAAAATGCAGTCATTTATCAGAGCCTGAAAAATAGCAATATATTTCTTGTAGGATGGCATTAATGTGTCTTTTTCATGCATTCCCCATGCTAATGTGAAACTACCACTCTGTAGAAAAAGCAATCTAAAAATTTCCAAGATTCAAGCAATCCAATGTAATAATTTACCCAGCAATCAAATGAGATATCAAAAACATTAAAGAAGCTGAAACATTTTTTTTTCCCCAAAGAAAAAGGCAACGAGAGAAAGAGGCAAGAGATGGAGGTGTTGACAACAAGAGGGTTTTCACCACTGAAGGGCCACAGCAGGTACTCTGCCTTTCATTTAAAAAAAAAAAAAAACAAACACCAAAATTAAGAAAGTGAATTATTGCCCTGTATCACGTTCTGTGCAAGGCAGGTGACTCGGAGCTGGGCAGCCACCGAAGGACACTGGTGCAGCACAAGATTTGGTGCAATTTACAGTCTGTTCTCAATCTATCCAGCTCTGCCAGGGACTGCCAACACCTTCCCACGGGTCAGTCCGTGTGTGCAGAAGGGAGATTCCAGGTGCCGGTACCTGTTGGAGCTATTCCTGTGGGTGGGCATCTCTCAGACCCCTCAAGGTGTGACCTCACCTTCTCCACCACCACCACGCACAGCTCCAGCAGCACCACCCAAGGGTCCCACGGCAGGCACGGCTCTCAGGATGCCCAGGACTGAGTGGCAAAACAGAGACACAAACTGCCCGGGACTGACACCTCTCTTATCTCATGCAAAGCTGGGAGATCTTAATCAAGGTGAGGCAAAGCCATGTGGGATAAAATACTTCTCTCTCCCTACAGCAGCACAGGAACCCACGTGCAGGGCCTGCATGGATCCCCCAGGCGCTGGCTCTGAACAGACACGGGGAGCCCTTGCTCTTCATCCTGTGCAGAACCTGGCACTGGCGGGCCGTAAAACCTCCCTGCCTGCCCCAAACCTTCACTTGCATTCTCCTCATCTCTACCTAATTCATGCTATTTTCAGAGAGCAACAATAAGTAAACAGGCTAAAATTTTCTAAACAAACTCATCCGTTATTCTGTTTTAAGCACAAGTATGAAAAATTGTGCTCCTTTAAGCAAATGAGCACCTCAAGTTAGTCTGATAAATCTACGCTCACACACTTCAATGAGCAACCCAATTTCTAAAGCACCTGCATTAGCAGGGGTGTCCTGACCGAATTCCGGTGCAGAGAACTACTCTGCCTGGCTCCAGCCCTTCGCGGTATCGCAGCCCGTCATAAACCCCTGTGTAGCACAGGACTCGACTCTTAAATCCCTCTTCCATCCCAAACACGGCATCAGTGGTTTCCCACTGATGGAGGAACATTTAAGTTGTATGGGCCAGACTGGCTCGTCTACGATGTCCAATTGGCACTGTAAATTTCGCAAAACCACAAAAAAACAACCAAACAAAAAAAACCACCCCAAACTACTGGCAACGTGTAGGAAACTGCCCCAGAGAGGGTAACTCTTGGGTGACCTCTTCAAGTAGGTTTGCTCTTCTGTAGTGTTTCTTTTCCACAAAGAGGAGGGAAAAGATTTCTCTGTCGAGGATGTATTTTGAGAAACTTCACCCAGCCGAGCCCATCACCCAGTGAAACTCCCCCAAACGTGGCAATTGTCAAAACCAGTTTGAAACCAATGAATCACAACAGAGCTTGACCTTAAGAACCAGTTTACACTGGAATTCTCAGTAAGGAGTCGACATCTCCTAATAAAGCCTTTTTACGTTTTAAAGAAGCATTAAAAACCTGGGACTGCTATTTCTTCCAGTCGCGTAACTTGGTCTCTTGACAGTGAGGAACATTCACAATAGATGTGGGATTTTTAGCTGGGGATTCCTGAGCTGCATTGTGTTTAACTTGTCAGCCTCCCAGTTAATTTTTTCAGCCCTATTTAAAGTAACCAAACACGCCTGCTCCTGGCCCCGCTCCACGCAAACAGTGAGTATACGCTGAGTCTCGCTGCAGTCAATAGCTATAAATGTGTGCATTGGCGCATCGCTAGACAAAGACCATAAGTTACCTGTCTGAGCGTTAAAAAAGAAAAGAAAAGAAAAAAGAAAAGCTGATTTGTTCTCGAGCAGATGGATGCCTACACCCAGGGTTCCATCCCCGGCACGGGCAGCCCGGCTCCAGCCGGGATGTGCCCAAGGCACCGCTGCAGGTCCCCGACACGGACACAGGAGCGACGTCCCCCGACATTCCCCACACCAGCAGGTGGGGAAGAAGCCAGCAGCCTGTTCCAGAGAGGGGACAAAACACAGCCTGGGTGTCCCCCAGCAGTCACCGATCAGTCCTGTGTCCCATGGCTTCCAGGGGGCCATGGAGTCCCCACGGTCCCCATCCTTCAGCAAGCCCAAAGGCTGGGCTGCAGACAGGCTTCTGACCCCGTGCTTCCATTTGCGTGACTCTGAAATGGCCGTGCTCAGGGAGAAAAGGAAACTACACACAATAGTATTCGCAGAAATGCCTCACAAACGCCAAGTTAAATGGAAAGAGAACCAAATATAGAAACCAGCCCATTTCACCCTGTAAGATACACTCTGTTTAGTAACATTTCTGAAAATTGATAGGTATGAAATTAACCACAGGAGGGCTCCCTCTGGTACACTGAATACGATGGAAACATACTGTTAATTGCCAAAAATAATATTGTATCTTAAAAGTAACAAAGGTTTTAGACCTCAAACGATATTTTCCTCAGTAGGCTCCAATATATACAGGGGGAATAAAATTACACAGGAACAACTGCAATAAAGAAGTGAATTACAGAAGTGTTAACTGTATGACTCTTAAATACTCACATGGCAAACACAGGTTGCCAACGCTCTGCGCTTTAAGGCACTAAGCTCCGTGTTGCCGTGTACGGGGGCGCCCAGCACAGCGACAGGCAACTGGGGGATAGAGGAGGCTGGACAAGCCTGGGGGGGTACAGGAGGCTGGGGGGAACACAGCAGGTCCCGGCTGCTGCTCTGGAGGGAACATGGGGACTCCCTGGGAACAGCACAGAAACACTGAGCAGAGAACGTGGGGCTTCGCTTTATCCCTGGTTTTTCTGGCTGGCCATGCACCCTCCCACAAGAGTGCAAATTAATGTCAGCAATAGTCAAGCAGCTACTTTTTTTTTTTTGTGTGTAGACTCAGGCCTGTTTGTCACTCTGTACTCTATTACCCCTCTGTTAAAGAAAACCAGAACTCTCCCCCCTCACGAGAGCGTGCCAAAAGCGACGGTGGGTCACCGAGCGAGCGGCACCAGGTCCGTGGGTCACTGCCCGTGCCCTGACACCGCAGCCAAAGGCAACGGGCATGTCTCTGTGTCCTCACCAAAACAGACTTAGCACGACGACTGTGTCGCCGCCGAAACCAACTGGAAACGCTCCGGGAAATAGAGCTAAGTGGGGAAAAAGAGAAAGTGCCGCTGCCCAGATGCAGCTTTGACGCAGCCCCACGAAGCGAGCCGAGCACCCCAAGCTCTGCCCTCGGCTGGCACCAGCAGCGGGTGAGCAGTCAACTCTCCGGGGACCCTCAGAACCCAGGCACAAAGCAGAAAACACTCTGCTCTGGGGGAAATTTAAATCTGCACCTCTTTCACGCGCTACAGAAACTAATGACTGTTGGCAAGACGGATTTTAGGCTGAAACCGCTCCCTGGATTCCAGAGCCAAAGTCAGGACTGGCCCCCAGGCTCAGAAGGTGGGTTTTGTGCCCGTTTGCCAACTTCAGTACAGCCCAAGCCCTGCGAGCGCCCGCAGCAGGGGTGAAACTCAGCCAGAAGCCTACCTTCCCTCGGGGCTTCACACCTCCTGAAGCACCCCAGTGACACCCCTGCGAGCATCTGTGACTAAGGGATGCTGCTCCTCACTCCCATTCCAAGCGAGGGGATAGGGCACCGGGAAGCAGGAGATGACAACCGAATTTACAAAGCCCCAAACGCAGCTGAAATGCATTCACCAGGGGGTTCTATCCCCGGACTGCCCTCCTTTCAGCCAGCCATGCTGGCATCCCAGAAGAACAGAACGAAACATCTCTCATGCCACTTTTCACCAAATACCTGTATTATAGGCAAGCTGCTGCAGGAAATCTGGTTCTTTTGCATGAAGTTACTTTTCGCACATTGCAAGTATATAAACAGACAAGGATAAAGCCCAACTGCAGCCAAATGAAGTAGCACTAACTTCAGCCAGCCAGGGCTGGAGGAGGATTACATCCAACGCTTGTGCTGCATCCGTGCTTTTCCCCCACACAAAACAAAACCGAAATTAAAAGTTTAAACAGCAAAATATAGTATCCAACACCCTGGCCTTGGGATTTTTGACAAAAGAAGAGATCAGACTGGATACCTATGTTACATACATTAATATTTGAGTGACCAAAAAAAAGACAAAGTAACTGTAAAAAGCGTAATCAAAACTCAAGGATACTATAACGTGTTATGGAATTTAGAAGACTTTTTTTAAAAGGCAATAAAAATACCCTATTCAGTTTCCCTTATTCCCACAGCACAACAAGGAAGACTGACGAATTAAACCAGGAATTGATTATAATTTTTTTCCTCACGTGTATCACTTTACAGTCAAACCCTATTTTATGGAGAGCTCGTTGTTCCATGTAACTCAGACCATAATATCTCTACCTCCACCCTTGAAGTTCCGCCTGTGATAAACCAAAAATAAATAATAATAATATACAGACCAAGTCTATCAAGTTTGTGAGTGAAAACCTTAGGAAAATATGACAGTTTAAAAAAAAATAAAAAGTTTGTACGGAACACTTAGAGGTTAATAATGTTTACAGAATTAACGTACAGGGATCAAAATCATTAACACTGCCTGAAATCAGGGTCGTCAATACCATTTTCTCATCTTTTAATTTTTCCAAAAGAAGAAAAGAAGAGCTTCTCTGCTCAGAAAGAGAATTTGCACGATGGCAAAAAATGCTCTTATGTAACTTCTTTGGTGACACTAGAATCTCTCGGTATCACTAAAGCGCCCAAGTGCCCTCTTCTCGTCACGGGGAGCGACACAGGCCCCAGGGGACACCGCTCTGCACAAGGACAGGAGCGGTTTGCATCATGGGCTGCTTCTGAGCATCATCTCCCCTTCCTGCTGCCCGGGCACCAAACCCCCTCCGACACCCCTGCGCCCCAGCGCCGGGGAGAGGCCGGGTCAGGAACCTCTGCTGTGCTCCAGCAGGACCCACCTCTGACCGTGTGTCAGCTCTCACCTGGCACGGAGTAACTCAGCACCCCCAGGGCAAAGAACCACTGCACCCAGTCTGCGAGTTCCTGCACCTCCTGCTAACTTAATAGGGGGGAAAAAGTACTATTTCCACCACGATACTATTCCACTATTCTAACGTGGTCGTTTCTAGTGTGACCTCATTTCTAGTGTCGTCTCAAAGAAACATACAGACCATCTTCTTACGGTTTCCTTCAGATTTAAGAGCTGAACTCGAGACCTGTATCTCAGCCCTCGTTCCTTGTGTGCGTTTTGGGCTCCAACGTGCCCATCAGAAGCCCGAAGCACCGTAACTGCAGGGCTGAGCAGGGGGCAGTGATGCTGCCAACAGGATGGCAGCTCCCACGGGGACCGCCGGAGAGCCAGCCCGAAGGTTCAAAGTGTCACTGCTCACTTTCATTGCTCCCCCCTTAGACAGTCCCATTACTGCTCAATTCATATGCGGGTGGGAGAAAAGAAAAAAAAATAAAAATAAAGAAGGTAGTAAAAAGCCCTTTTCAGAAAACCGAGGATTTAAAATTTTCTCATTCCAAGTCTCAGTGGCCCTTCATGCACGCTCAGCTGCTGGTCTCCAAGGTCTCCTTCCACCCTCTCACCCGTTTTGTTTCCCTCTGAGCCACCCAGTCAGGCTGTACCCAGGGCACGCTCCTCAGCACTAGCGACTCCGTCTTGTGTCAAGGCGCGTGTTTCTCAGAGAGCCCCGCAACAACCAGGGAACTCTTTATTTGCAGCAAACACCTTCGCTTTCCGAAACCACACGGTACACGAGAAACTGCCGAGGGCACAGTCTGCACCTCGTGAACTGAAGACAGACACTGACGATGGCGTATATTTGCTTTCAGGAGAAATCACTTCCAACCAAAATCCGGCACCCAATACCTAACTGCATTTTAAAACCCTTGGAAAAATAAAGTCATCCTCAAAGGAGGAAGCTCTCCCTAACGTCCTCCTGTAGCAACAACGCATCTTCCATTCGGCGTGTTTCATTAACCAAGTTCCCATACTTCAGAGGACTAACTTCTGTAATGGATAGCTATATTAGCAGAGAATCACATATGTTATTGTTCAAATGAAGCCGCTGACTTAAATACATCTAGTATGTGGAAAGCGCATCACATACATGGGTGATGACCCTTGAAATTAAGGCTACTAATACACCAAAATGATACACGATGCTGTCTAACAGACTCTAACAGGCAGGCTGCGGACGCGGTAAACAAGCTAAAAGATCAAACAATCCCATAATTTCTTACTAATGATCTATGAAATATTTACGTTCTACCCAGATCACACCGACAGCTCCAGCGCAGGAGCCCCGCACTGCCGAGCCCCCGGGCAGACAGCCGGGGCGCCGCGGGACGGGAGCTCCCGGACACCCCGGGACATCCCGGACACCCCGCTCCGCCGGTGCCGGGTGAGGCTGGGACCCGCGGCCCGCACACGGACCCGCGGGCTGGAGCGGGACCCGGGGGAAAACCAGCCGCTGACGCTGATACCGGGGCGGCGGCGGCTGCCAGCCGGGGGCAGCGGGAAGGTGGCTGTGCCGCCGGTCCGGCGCGGCGGTGCCGGGTGACAGCGGCCGGGCACCGGCACCGGGGCCGTCCCCCACT
>JAOXJM010000033.1:79246540-79261454 GCA_026413425.1 Tringa solitaria
CATTGCTATGTACACACTGGTCAATATTTTCATAATTTGAGAAGCACAAAATGGCTCAAATGAAGAGTGCCTGATTAGTGACTGTAGTCTTCTACACAAGATCCAGTAAAATAAGTGGTGCATGAACAAGAGATGAGCAAACTCATTTCGTGGCATCATCATGGAGGATAGAGCTTTGGCTTTGCTGAAGCAGAAAGTGTCATCTGAGAAGGTGCTCGGTACCAGAAAACTTCAATATTGAGATATTGCACTTGTTAAACACGTTCTACATCAGGACAAAGATACTCTGCAGTAAAATTTACCAACACTTACTACAACTGCAGAAAGGGTTCCACTAACACTAGGAAGGATGACGTCAGAATCAGGATTTGGCCGGAGTTTTCCAACAGTCTCAAGTCCAAAACTGCAAGCATTAAAATCCACTCAAATTCCATCTTATAGCGCAGTTTAATTACAAAGTCTTCTGAAAAAGTTTTTGATCTTAAAGTTTCTTACATATGTCCTAGTTCTGAAAAAGAAATAATTCACTGCTCAATATTGACATTCAGGCTTCTTAAAAGTCACAAAACACACATTCTTCCAGTAAATCCCCCAAAGAGCTCCCTTCAATGTTCTTAAATTTTGCCTTGCACACTTTAAAGGATGGGACTTGCAACAAAAAGGATTGGCAGCAAATATTTGTTTTCAGAGTGGTTGTGATGCCATTGCTAAACCCTGTCGCACAGAGCCTATACCCCAAAGCAACATTTAAAAAACTGGAGTAAACATAATTCTCCATCGCACATCACTCACCTCCCAGGAAAGGGCCTCCAAAACATGTGGCCCTCTGGCAGGACACATCGGTGGGGAAAAGATGATTCTAACAACAGATATCGGAAATACAGTCAGCCTGGACGAAACTAGAATACTTAACTTAGCAACCACATAATCCAAGTTTCTTTGAGAAAAACATTAAAATTCTGATAGAGACCAATGTTTATGTGCATGTTTTTTAAAATACCTCGCTTTAGAACAGCTTCTCTCTGAAAACTCCAGTTCTAGTCTTTCAGGTGGTTGGTTTGTTTGTTTTTAAAGAAACAGCTTGCTCTAGAGACCCTGGCGTTTAACAGCTCTGATCCCTTTGCCAGGTCTCTCTTCAGAACAGGGAACCAGGGATCAGATCTCTTCCACTCTTGGAGACCCGGGGACAGGGCTGGGAACCGGCTTCGCATCGTACTGCAAAAGTAAGACGAAAAATAGGAAACTGCAAAAGGGCAAATAAACAGAAGCCGGAAGGAAAATATCATATCCTTATAATGAATTGTGTGGGTTTAGAAAAAAACAATAATTTTAGGGAAAATTTAGACAGTTCTCTTATAACCTATAGCAGGCTGTGTAAGAAAGGACAAACTGTTATTATTTTATAAATGATATATTATATGCAATAATATATATTCTATTGTTTATATATTTATTATACTGACAGATCATTATTTTACTATACTTATTTTGTGTTTGTGGGAGTTTTTTTTTGAAATGGAAGGCATTTCCTAAAAGCCTGAATTATCTCTTTTTTTTTTGATCTGCAGGTTCTTACATGTATAAATAGAAATGATCAGCTTTCAAATAACGAATGCCCTTGTAAATGTGAGAAGAGAACCATCCGAGGAGCAAAAACAAGCTTTTAAAAAAATCTTTACCTTTTCCACTTTTCATAACCCAACAAATTAAGGGAGTAAATAAAACAAATTTGTAGGAGGATAGTAAGAGCCTCACAACATTAAGTATGTAAGATTCCAGTTATTTTTGATTATTTCTAAATAAAAAACAAACCCCATTTACAAATGCCATTTTAAAAAGAAAATACCCTTTGCATATATTGTTCTATGGAACTATGAAATACTTTCCAGAAAATATTTTAAAATAACTTTAATTTTGAAGGTCAAGATGCTTATAGAAGTATCTTGTGTACAAAAACTACTGTGTTTCATAATAAAAGAATATTACTATAGCGACAATTCAAGTTGTTATGGTAACTGGGTCTGTAAAAAGGGGAAATGAGCTTATAAAATGTTTAGGTATTTTTCTCTGCAGAGTTTTTATATAAAGCCTTTCTATTAAAAATGCTCCAGGAATAATTCAGAGGATAAAGTGCAGAAAAAAAAAGAACTACAAAGAATTAGATGTAGTGATCATTATTGTTCTGAACTATAAACACCTCTTATGGCTACACTCTACACATCAATGGCTATGTAACCTTTAGATGCTCTGAAAGAAAAGGGAGAGCAAGCTCAGCGAGACACCCTCTTAGCCAGGTCCAAAGTTTAAAATTTGCCCCGTTCAGGCAACTGTAATAGCGATGTGATTATCAGAGCTATTCAGGGCCCATCAGAATCAGCAGCTGGGTTGAAGCATGTTGCTCTGCAGGGGGAACGCAGACGGGAGAGGACCCCGATGTCCGGGACAAAGGGAGTCAACATCTGCCCAAGGTAGCCATGGTTTAGCAGAGCAGTGGCCACGGAGAGCCCGGGTTGGCACCGTACCTGTATTGGTGGTGGTGGTGGTGGACACGGGCACTGGTGGGCTCTAGTGCCGAGGGAAGGGGAAGCCACAGGCTCTGGACCAGACCTCAATGCACCTTCTCAAGTAGCCTTGTCCTTCATCATTGTCTCGGCAAAGAGAGTGTGGCTGGAAGAGAAGACATCGATGCTTTTGAGTGACTGAGCTCTTCCTGGTGCTTGCCAGATCCCTTGGGCTGCTGGACAACGTGAAACGGGCCTTATTAGTGCAAAATAAATAGTGCTCTACCGGGAACAGCAGCTCTCGCCTTACTCTGCTGGCTCTCGGCAGCGGCTCCATTCAGCTTTCAAGCTTCCCAGGAAATAACGTCCATGCTGAGAGCCAATCTGCCAAACACCAGGTGAAAATAAAACATACTTATGAAACTGCAGCAATCAAACCTTCTGGAAGTGTCCTAAAAAACACCAGAAAAGGAAAGAGAAATAGTAGAAATACCTAGAATAGAATACCTCTGTTTTACATACTGGAGATACTCAACTGATGGTCACTGATTTTGACCTCAGATCACACCTGATTCTCACCAAAATTATGATGAAACCAATCTGGGGGACTTTCAGCATGGGGGAAGTTAATCAAAAGAGGGAAGTGCAATAGAATACTTTGCTAAATATACGTAGTATGATTTTCTCTCTGATTTTTTTTTTTATTCTATTGATGTTGAAAAAAAATGAGTTTGCTAATCTCATTTCTAATTCAAACACCCTGGAGAAACAAAGAATCACTTTTAATTGTTGGACTACAGGTGAGATCCAGGATATATTCATATAGGTAATTTATGTAGGAGACAGTAGCTACTTCAGAAAATGGAGTTTTTGATGATTGAGAGTTCAAACACTGGGCCCAAAGTGTATTTGCAAATCTGGAGAAACCTATACACTTGTATTCTGGCTCTTTATCCAAATTTAAGGCAATTATGCATTGAATGGACTTCTTATGAAAAGCCAGGACCTTAGCTCAATGAGGAAGCATCTCCATTTCGAAGTAAATAGGGAATACTATGAGATGACAGAGCTTATTACTTCTCTGTAATTAGTACACTTTTCAAAGTGTCACCTAGCAAAGTTCTATAAAATATGCCTGGAACCACACTAGGCACCCCCACTGGCAGGTCATCGGGAAACAGAAACAGCTCTTTTAATTTGAGGAAAGTGTCAGAATAACAGACAGCAAACATTTCATGTCTGGACACACAAAGGGTGTGTTTGTAAACACGGAGATTCCAGCGTTGACGGGGCTACAGCAGGTGCTGCCCCTGGGAAGTCATCTGAGACCCATCATTCCAAGTACTGGAGTCATTTAGAACTAAAGAAAAATAAGCAGACTGCATACTGCAAGCTTTTTTAAAAAAACAAGTCACCTCTTTTCTATGAACAAATGACAACAAAAAAGTAAATCTACCACAGTGTGTCGTAGCCACGGCATGGGCTCAGAAACAGGAGAGATGGAAATCTGAAGTGTTTAAACACTAAATTTCATTTAAATGTTACAAAGCAAAATAATTATTCTGTGTATAAAACTCATTGTAGACAAGAGTGGAAAGTGTCGTATGATCTCAGCTACTGCAGGTATCACTGTTACAGGGCAAAAAATACTGCTATTTATAAAAACCGGAGAACTAAAACCTTGAGTAATTAATACTAAAACTGATGAATATTACTTTTATGTTTAAGAAGCATTTGTAGGTAGGAATCTCTGCAGATAGAGAAGCTTATCACTCTCTTTATAGCCTTCTGTAAGCTAATGAAAATGCATATCTGTTATCACTAAATTAGTTTTTTGAAAAATTAGTATTTGGAGCCCGGTAAGAACATCACTAATGCATGGAAAAATGAGTGCATTCTGCATTTATTGATTTAATTTTCTGTGTCAGAATACCACAATATCCCTGCAGGTAAACTTGTCCTGTACCTAGAATTTACTGGAACAACTTTGGACATGAGGCATCTCTCAGCTGGCCCAGAATGGCACGGCCAATGCCCCTTTGACCATTCTCTTGTCAAAGGTGGCCATATCCGTTCCTGCTTTACGAGGCTGAGGCTGCCGATGCTTTTAAGGCCATTTTTCATAACCCAAGGCTCATTCACTTCCATGGAAAAAATTTGGGTATCTGGAAAAGAGGCTTAAAATAGAACCAGTAAGTTCTGAGAGTCTGATGCTGTGGAACAGCAGATATTGTGTGTGATACAGAAACCACGAGGACTGTGTCTAGGAAGAGCCACGGCAATAGTCATTGCAGCACTGCTTTTCTTCATAAGCAGAATCATGGCATTAAATGCAGGGGGCATTCCTGGACACATATGAATTCCCTTTTCTGGTTATTTATTGGCCAAGTTCAATAAAAATTCTACCAAAAAAGGTATACGGAATGAGATCCTAAAATAACAATTCAAGTATTAACATTATTTTTCTATTAGTAACAGTGGTAAATTATAATTCTGTGAATTTTTATTCATTACTTTCTGAAAATGTTCTTTCACATTGTATATTTTAATCTCCCAACCACTAGGCCATTGTAATGTCTTCTGTAAATTGCAAATTCCACTGATTAAAATTCACTCTATTTGAACTAAGTCACAGTTATGGCATAGGTTTCCAGACACAATGATACTTATTTGTGAGCAAGGCAAAGTCTCTGTCCACATGTGTATCAAAAGCTTCCTACTTAAAGAAAAAGAGAAGTTGGCTCTAAGTAAGATGATATTTAATTTTCCTCAGCCAATGAAATAACCTATGAACTAGTCTGCTGTGCACTTCAGATTATTTTGAATCTCTATTATTCCCTTCTTGGTCTATTTTTATGTATACACAGAGTATTTTGGCTCAAAAATGCAAATATATGCAGTGCTATTTTACTGTTCTGAAACCTCTGTTTATATATTCCGAGCTAGCTGGAACTTCTTCAAGAGCCTTCATTATCTTAGACATTTTGAGAATATTTTGAAAGCTCGAATAAATTGCCTAACCACCGAATGCCTAGGGCAGCTAGGCAGTGTCTGAAGACTTCGTGAATTGAGTGACTCTTAAATTAGACATTTGCATGGTTATTTTTAATTAATCACCATATAAAATGTAATTATCATGCACTACTTATCATTCGAATAGCAGTTGGCAATTCTTTTATTTTGTAAATTTTTCTCAGAACCCAGAGTTCAGGAGGAGAGGGAGAATCCCAGAGGCTGATGTCAGGAGCAATCGGGGGTGACTTAGCTGGCTGCTGCTTGGGAAACAACACGTGCTTTATTCCACTCTCCATTGGGCAGCATTGTTTAAACTTAGAAGCAGACTAGTGTCCGTGCCCGTCACCCCTCCCGTTGCTCTGGACCATAACGTGCTCGGTGAGGAAATGATGGCACAATTACACAAACCTCCTCCTCGCCAGCCGTGGTCACAGCCCAGCACCTCCCAGGCTGGCAGCTCTCCTCACCAGAGCTGGGAAGTTCTCCCACCGCCACGGCGCCCGGAGCTGGTAGGGATGCCCAGAATCACAGACATGCCCTCCCCAAGCCCACCCACAGCGCCCTACCCATGCCTGCTCGGACAAGCCCATCCCCAGGGACACAGGAGATGGGAAGTTGGGGTTGCCCCATCCCTGGAGGCATCCAAGGCCATGTGACGTCAAAAACCACCAAATTTGAGAACAAATTAGTTGCTACATTGCATTTGAACACTGGACTGATTCTAGAAATAAGCTGAGAAGTCCTTCTGGGAGCTTTTTTCAAGCCAGCTCTCACTTCTCCTTAAGAAAAAGGCTGTGAGACTCTGAGAAGGGTGGGGAGAAGAAAAAAAAGTCTGGTTCTGCTGTTCTTCACTGCACCCGAGGAAGAGAGAACTATTACTCTTTTGGGTTTGTACGACTCCTACCGGAGCTTTAGCAGCCTGATTTAAAATAAGATTTCAGCATCTGAAGCACAACTTAGACAGAATATAGCCACTTAAGTTAGAATTTATGGTTCTGAAAATCCCTCCTCATCTTTCTCAGCACACTTAAACCAATTGTCACTGTTCTCTTTATCTTAACAATTTCTCAAGTGCCTAAAGTTTTTATTCAGTGTATTTCCACAAACACCTCAGTACTGACAGGGCTGAGCAGACAGACCATACAACCTCCCACCTAAACCTGGCATCATATAAGAAACTGGCATTTATTTTTTTTTTAGTTTTCTGCGATTCTTACTGCTTCAAAGTGTTACTAGAAGGCCTTCAGAATAAAGCTACACATAAAGTCACACTAGTGGCCTCTTAATTCTTCTAAACACTGCATGGGAAAAAGTTATCTACTCCTTTCATGTAGTTACTCGGTTGTTAGAAAGACCATGTAAGAAGTGAACAAAAAGAGAACATATACAACAATGAAAGAAGCAAAAACCCACAACTTACCTACAGAGGGAAGGACCCGGTTCCAAGGCTATTTACATATTTTCCTGAGACATCAACTGGTTAACATATGTAAAATACTTCAGATAGAGTATCTCAATATAATCAGCTGCCATTGACATCACAGAAGTGCAACTACCAGGTTGTTTCCCTTTCCTTTTTAAAGGAGAACTGTCAACAAATCTCCACCCTGATCAGTCACTTCGAAGCAAGGCACTAGCAGCATTTTGTAGCAGCACATAACCCTCCTTCTTGAACTAGTCCTAGTTCTTTTAAAATGCTTTATTACCCTCACAGACATACAAATTAAAAATGAAACCCCTCCATAACATTATCCACCTAAATCAAACACAATAAAGCACTAGTCTGTCTGGAAGAGCCTCCTGCTCCTGGTCACCCGGTGGAGGATGCTCCCCAGGAGACAGAGCAGGGGAGAACCTCTGCTGCCTCATCCCAGGCTGCCGCCGGGCATGGCGCTCCCGATCCCACACCCGCTACCGGGTCCTCCTTCCAGACTAATCTTTGCCTCTTCCCTTTTTCTGCCCAGTGGGACATGATTTCCAATTTTTTTTTTAGCAAACACTCCTCAGCTTTTCCCAAGCTGGGCATTAGGGAGTACAGCATAGATATTACTCTAATGAAAATGTCATTTTTTACTACCCCAGTAGCTGATAATAAAACTTGTTTCCCTATTGAGACCTTTTTAACATACTATTTGTTTTAAACTGCCTATATGCTTGTAAACAGCTTAGATGGCTGTAAATTGATCCCCCTGACATCCCTCTTTCTGGTGTGGATAGTCGGGATAAAGAGAAGGCCAGGTTAATTACAAAGAAGATGTGTTAATTAGGTAATTAACACATCACACTTTTCTGTAGCAGGCAGAAAGGAGAAGGACGACTGGGGAATTGAGTGAAGTTATAGTAGAAATCGGCTTAGGAAGCCCAGAGAGCAGGGACTGGCTTTGCTGAGACACCACAGCTGCGTCCAACGCGCTCTGTCAGAACCCAAATCTCCTGCAAACTGCACGAGTTACCTCAGACATTCATCTTCCTCCAGTGAAGGCCAGCAGTACAAGCCACGCTGACTTAGTTGGGAGTTTGCCAAAGTTTCGATAGGCCTGGATGAGTGTGCCCCTCCTTGGGCTGTACAGCAGGAGCCCTCACCGGGCTCTCCGCAGAACAAGGAGCTACTCAAAATCCTCCCTGCCCGCCTCTGAGAGCAGCTGGGGCGTGGGAAAGGGGCTGCTGTCCTCAGAGAATCTCAGCTGATCACACCCAGGGAGAGGAGGCTATTGCTGCTATCAACCAGCTCTGCCTGATGCTCTTTTGGGGTTTATTTCAGTTGAGTGAGGACACGTACCTCATACATCCTGAGTTTTGTCTCCGAGTACACAAGCAGTTCGGACCCCATACGCGTGGCCAGGAACGCCCCTTTTACCCGACGATCGGTTGGACCCACACCTGACAATCACTTCATGAGCTTCTGCAGCTTCAAGCCCACGCTCCCTGAACCAACCGAGATAGAAGGACAGACCTAACCAGCATAAACCACGAGGTTTGCACGGAATGAAAGCTTTCAGGGGGCTTGTTGGAACCGGCACCTAAGTTTTAAATTCCCGTCTGTCTTTGCCAGGCAAAGAGAACAGCAACAATCTGCAGAACTCTGCTGTATAATTCCAAATATTTGTAATCTATGGCCTGACTGAATTTATTAATGCCACTTAACCTCTGGAATGCGTGGTGCTGCCTGTCACTCATACTCACCGCTGCCAGGAGGTGCACAATCACTGTCAGGCAGCGTGAGGAGGGTCTCGGCTGTCTCACAAGGCATCTTACCCTTCTGCTCACAAACGCTGACCTTCTCTGAGACAGGGAGGGGAAACAAAAGCTGCATATTAAAATCCCCTCTCTGAAACCATACCGTGCATGGTGTGCCTTTTTGGTAATTCATCCACCTTTTCCTCCTTTCCTGCCCGTGTGAGCGACTGGAGATCCAACACACTGCTTTTTTTCTCTATTTTAGGAGTGACGTGGGTTATCGTTTTCAAAGCGACAACTTTGTGTCGTACCCCTACAAAAAAATTTCCATCATAGATAAGCATTGTATCATTTTGACAAAGCAATAATGATTGCAGGGATTTTTTTCCCTTTTCAGGCTTGAGTCTTTGTATATCTGCAATTTTTCAGTTCCTCTAACATCAGCATCTATTACAGGCATTGAAATTCCCAGTTACTCATAAAAATTCCAGTGAGCATTGAAACACGTTTCCCTGCTGTTATCCTGTGAATTAGCAACGTTACGTTCAACTCAGTCTAATTCTACAGCTTTGTCTAATCATTGCTTTATTACCTTCAATCTTTTTTCCCTGTTAGGCTGTGATGGCAGAACTAAAGGCTTATGCTTCTCTGCGAGCCGTGTAATCCTGTGCTCACTAAACTGCACTCTGAGTTTACTGCTCCGTTCTGAGCTTTGCCGAAGAAACCAGTACTAGGGCAGGATGTGGGAGGTCTCAGCACAAGCCTGACCCTCTCAGAAAAATGTCTTACCCATAAAACAAATGGCTGAAATCTAAAAAAAATGTTTCATCTCTATTTGCAGTGCGTACATCTCAAACTTGGGTAGCATAAGCTTATAGTTGGGCTCTTTCGTTTGACTTAAATAAAAATATTAAGTACATCTACTGCATCAAAAACCACTATCAGTTTCTTTGAGTTAAGTAGTGTACTCTTCACCTGTGCACATTTTTTGAAGATATGCTGTAGCTTACGGTTTTTCTTCCCTATTTCTTCAATTTTAGCTCTGGCAGATTTTTCCCCCCGTTCTCTTCTTTCACTCAAGTTATTTTCTTTATTGTCTTCATACTGCTATTCCTGTGTCACGCTCAGGAATCACTGTTTATCTTCTTTATTTCAGCAAAGTAGTTCCAATGCCTCTGCAAAACTTAACATGGATTTATACAGAGCCCTTTTTCAGATACCAAACCTTTGAAGCTAAAGCTATCAGAGATTCAATTTTCTATTTCACAACCCTAGGCAAGGTCATTGTTCTAGTCCTACAGACAATTAAAATGAAGTTATTCCTGTTCGTAGACTGACGGGGTGTAAATTTGTTGTTGTGATTTACAAAAGTATATGTATTTGCACCCTAACTTCCCCACACAAACATATTGAATGGTAAACTCAGGGAAAGGATTAATTTTCTCCCATTTTGAAATGGATGACTATTGTCTTCATTTAGCTGTTTAAAATTTACCTCTAACTTTCTATTTTTCTAGTTTAGTTTATTTCTAGTTTTCATGATCATACTTTTCCCAGGATAAAAGCTATGGCTCGTCTTTAGGACTGTTTAGCAGCTCCAGCAAAAATTAAATCCACAGATTATTCACAGCCCCGTTCCTGTCTGAACGCCTACTTAGTGCAAAAAACCAGCAACCTACTACTTATGGGTTTGCTTTGTGGTTTTCAGATTCGACTATCTAACTACAGGATATTGTTTGTTCGCCTTAAGTTGTTTTTTTATTCAAAGTTTTCAGTGTCTTCATTATTGATGATACAGACAATGTATGTTAAGCCTCCATACTCTATCGAGTAACACTTAGTTAATTAAACTAGATAAAAACCAATTGCTTTACGCAAATTATGCCAAAAAATCCCAGCATTGTAATTGTATCATGAGCTATTAATATTGCAAAGAGTAATTAAGCTACATGCAGCAAGAATCCAAATTATTATGAAAGCCAAATATTTCAATAGAAACCCAGAAAAAAGTGACAGAAGCAAGCTGACAGGAGGTGAGGAGAAGCAGCAGCAGAAAGGAGAAACTGCAGAGGACAGGAAAGAGGACATCTGAGAGCAGAAATAAGTGGAAGCAATCAAGGAATGGCATTTTGTAGAACATCCCAGGTGAAACAAAATTGGTCCAAGTTGTCATATCTGGCTGACAGTCTTTTCTCTGTACTGTACTAATTTTTTTTTGCTACATTTACTGATTAGTAGAGTCTCAAGATTCTTCCACAGAATAAACGAGTTTTAAAATTGAGATACAGTCTTAATTGTAGGCTTTATGAAGTAGATGGGAATAGCTGAATCCACATCCAACCTCAGGAGACACATATTAACTAGAGAAAACATGGGAAAGAATGTCGGAAACGGAGAACAGTTTGCAAGAACAGAAAGTAGGTGAAAGAAGGTAGGGAAAACTGGTACCAGGGCTGTTCAGTGCTTTTAACAAATAGCTTTCAAATTGTGTTTCCAGTTTCTTTTAGAATAGTCTTTAAATTTTTTTTATAACTGGCAGAAAGATAGACTACATTTAAAATAGTATTGAACCATTTTCTTTCTTACTTTTCCTAAAGCAGCATTGACATAATGAGATCCGACATGAATAAATTCTGAGCTTCACAATGGTTAGCTGTTATTTTCTATATTTACACGGAGACTCAGATTCTTTTGTAACATTTTTTGCAGGCACTGATTCCCCTCTGAAAACAAAGGATTCCACATTTCTCAAAATAAGGTCATTTGCGTGACTGAGTTCCAATTCAGGTGTTCAAGCACAAAAGCTGTAATCCCACTGTAATATATATATAGGTATATTTCTGTATTTTTACATAAGGTAAACAAGGAAAGGAAGAAAGAAAATAGTACCACTCTTATTTTGCAGGGAAAACCACTGAAGCACCATCTTAACAGTAGGTTCATAGTTCCCTCCCATTAACTTCCATCGGAAAAGTTAACAGTACACGAATCTTCAACTGCCCTCTCAGTTCTACCCAAGGATATAATTTTGTCATAATAAAACTCACGGGAATTACAGAAATGGTAATAAATCAAAGTGCCTGATATCTTGTCTATAAGGAAAGTGGTACATAAACTCCGATTAAGCACAAACATTCTAACGTACAAGCACTTACTTTTCTCTCAAATATGTTCGTTCTTCTAAGGTAGTTTTCATAGTTTTCCCCACTGTGTTATTTATTTGTAACTAAAAAAAGAAAGAAAAAAAAAGAAAAGGAATATTCAATAACTATGTTTGAAGGGTGATAAAGACAGAGCAAATAAAACTTTCAAATCGTTCAAATCCACCAGGGAGATGGCAGCTCAAAACCATCATTCACAGCAACATGAATTCTGTACATAAAATCACAGAAAACCATCTAGGAAAAAAAATTACAAATCGATGTGTAAGTGATAATTATTGTCTTGATGAGATACTGTTTGGTATACAATACTGCACTAATCCCGTCTTATCTAATACAAAAGCAAATGTTTGTGATGAACTCTGGTTATTTTTAGTACAAAAAGAGGCTACTTTTGATGTGGGTACCGAAAGCCTTTCAGGCCCTCTGCTAGTGCTGCCTTTGGCTGTCACACATCCCCAGTTTGGTGCGGGATGTAGTAATTTAGGAACTCTGATATTTAGAGTTTCCATTTCTGTTTTTACTGCTCAAACGGTTCCAAGTCTGAGATATCAAAAACAAAATATAAATAAATCAAGCCATTCCTTCTTCCCTTTAGAGAGCGTATAAAACATGTTTATCTCTTGGGAAGTGTATGAAAGGATCTATGAAGCTGGAGAAAAACCTCGGTGATTGCTTATTTCCCACAGGATTCCAACAGTTTTGCAAAACTGGAAGAACTGTTCCCCCAAGACTCTTTGCTATCCCAGTCAGTCATGTTTAATTCTCCAAATCTGTGCTAATTTTAATCCCTTGAATGAATACTGAAATGTATGTTTTCAGGGAGCGAGAAAAGCTATTTGGAAATATTAATGGCTAGGCAGTGAATTAAGAAAGAAATCATTAAATTATTCAGCTTTTCAGTATTAAAAAAGATGGACTTTTTAAAAATGTGTGCAAAATAGTTGTGATAAGGTAAATATATTTGCATTTGGTATTATTATGCTAACATATCAGCAGTAATGTTTACTCTATTAACAGAAATTGTAATAACAGTGAAGGTCTTTTAGCCTCACCTCTGTTCTGGAATTACCTGTTTTCTAACAGTAAACTGTTATATAACAGTATTAGAATAACTGAATAACTGTATTAGAAAACTATCATAGCTGAATTTAGAGTTTGTAACAGATTTTAGTTCTTTGTGATTGTTGTATTCTCCTCTAGGTGTGCATTGCATCTCTCCGCTGTTGAGCACTACACAAAGCACTGGATTCATACACAAGACTTTTCAAAGACATCTCGAAGCCTTACCTTGGAAACCAAAGTCTTCCCAACAGGGTTTCTGATC
Organism: Tringa solitaria; assembly: GCA_026413425.1. NCBI lineage: Eukaryota > Metazoa > Chordata > Aves > Charadriiformes > Scolopacidae > Tringa > Tringa solitaria. The sequence continues at coordinate 79,259,722 of JAOXJM010000033.1, forward strand.
CCAGCGTGAGGGACCAGCCTTCCCAGGAAGACACGGGAAGAATTTTGACCTTGGTGACACAGAACCTGAACTATGTGGGAGGGAAGGTAGAGGAAAAGATGGAGTTTGGGCACCATCCAGACTACCTGCGCTGGAGCGGTGGTAGGTGTGGGGCTGGCCTGGGGCTCCTGCTCCCCTGGCTACGTCCTAAGCTGGACCCGAAGTTAGCTGAAGGCAGCCCTGCTTCACCTGAGGTCTTCACAGATGTGCAAGAGACAGAGACCCAGCCCTGTGGAAGCCACGCTGAGCAGCAGGTGAGGAACGGAGCTGGTGCCGTGAGGAGCACTCCCAGTGGCTGCTTCTGCATTTCTTCCAGAAAAGCATCCCAAAGTCTCCTGCGTCCTCGCTTGAACTCAGTGTTGTCTCTGCCTGGAAGGATTTACTGACAGCTGCAGTTTCTTCCTTTTCCAATGATTCTGCACTTTGTGTTGACATGAATCCTGTCAGCTTCCAAGAGACAAGTCTGGTAGGGAGTCAACTGCTTCTTGCAAAGGCTCTGCCAGCAGAGATTTATTTTTCCCCGCTCCGTTTTGCTGATTGATTTACTCTAGCACGGGAAGGATGACGTGGGGACTGCTCGTGAGGAGAGCACATTCAGCAGGTCTGTTCTTGGGATGGGTGTGAGCTCTGTGACCCCAGAGCTGAGCTGACAGGGGTGTTCACTTACGTGACCTGCTCTTCACTGTTACATTTTACATTGCTGCTTGTAATAGGATGGGAATACCTAAGGAAGCCAGACTTGGTTTGGTTTGGGATTTTTGATTTGTGGGTTTTTTTTTTTTGTTTGTTTGTTTTTTAATCTAAATGACATTTCACTCCATTTCTTTTTTTTTCTGTCTGCATTAGATACACTTCAGCTGAGTCACCGAACTGGTCTCAGCTCCCCCAAAGAACCGGTGGGAGAGTTGCCCAATTTTCACACACGTACTTCACAGAAAAGTGATTTTTCAACAGGAGACCTCTGGTATATTCTATAAAGTTGTGGACTCCTAAATAATGCATGGAGACCGACTGACAACCAGCTGACTTCTCCAGGTTAGTGTTCCCAGCTGCCTTAGAAGAAGTTTAAAAGACTACAGTTTGAACATTACTACATGGGGCTACATTTCCCATAATTTGATGCGATAAGTAGCGCAGAATGAATGCTGTGTTAAAAAGAACAAGTGATAGAGTGGAAGGCAGGATTTTACGCTCTTCTGTTATTTTAAAATCTGCTGAAAGAGTGACAAAAATGACTTTTCTGTAATAATTCAAGCATAATATAAAACCAAGAGACTTCATATTTTGATAGAAAGACACAAGTAACCAGTATAAACACCATTTTATAAATAAAGGGTTTGCTGTATATTCTTACAGTGCTGCATTACAATAACCTGAATGTCAACACTGGTTGCTACACACTGGACATATGGACTGGCAATACACTTATTGTAGGATCTCCCCCTTAATTAGTCTTTAGCTCACTATTACTTACATGAAAACAAAGCACCACTTGGAAAGATAGTCCTATAATCTCTGAAAATCACACAAAAATGAATGAAGGATATTTTTTAAAGTCTGGGGTTTATTGCATGATGCTAATTATGTGCTTAGCTTACCCTGTGAATGAGGGAGGATTTGTGAAAAAAAACAACCAAGCCATCAAGAGCAAAGAGCAAAATGTAATTATTTGTGAAAAAATGCTCCAAATTCCA
>JAOXJM010000033.1:79261513-79284071 GCA_026413425.1 Tringa solitaria
ATAAGCACAGAGATGCTTCCTCCCTTCACAAAGCTTTCATCAAGTACATAATATAACAGAACTGCAGGGATGCACACCTTTCTGAATAAAATTCCATGATGGAAAGAATATTAAGACAGCTTGCACAGAAGTCCCATTTTCAATAGTTATCACAGTAAACTGACCAATTTCAGCACTTTGCTTTCATGACTCAGTAATGGTTACCCAAATTTAGTCCTCAGCTATCAAAGAACGTTAACTGCACAGAATTAATTTTATATAAATGCCTCATCTATTTTATTCAAAAACCTTCCGCTATCTTTAAAAAATTATATTTGTTTAAAATTCATCTTAAAATATGGAGACAGTCCTCATTTTCAAAGTAAACTTAATGCCTCTGAAGCGTTGTTAGCTGTGACGGGCCCAGCAAGGCCATAACTGGGCAGACTGCAAGAAGGCCCCACGCTAATGACGGCATCACGGGAGCTCAGCTTAGTAAGAAATCACAGACAAGGTATGCACTATATCTGCTTTTAGAAATCTCTCGTGAATGATGTGCACGGACTCTAATTTCATACACGTTTATTATTTTAATTGCTCCTAATAGTTTCTGAATGACCCAAGCAGGCAGAAGGTAGTTGGAGGCCTTCTAGGGATATAATTTAACTGCAGACGTATTTATGTAACTTGGCTTATGCCTTCAGATTAAGTTTATCGTTTACCTGAGCTGTTATTCTAGAAAAGCAGAACTTGATTTTGGCACAAGTTTTCACAACAAAACAAAGAAAGGGAAAGAGAAACTTTGGTTTTTTAGGATTAGGGTTGTAGAAAGTAACACTAAGAAAAAAGCCAACTCATTGCCACCGCTGTGCTGCCTGTTAGAGACAACATTCATCTCAGCCAGGCAGCATCGGGAAAGTATCAAGCCCAAACACCTTCAGACTGAGACACTTATTTTCAGTTCTGCTAGACTGCTTGCACTGGATTTCTTTACATTCTGTGCTCTGCCTTTAGCACCATCTGAAAGCAAAGGAAAATGTTTGTTTTCCACACGGTCTTCCCCCAGGAGTTTAAACATATTTCAGAATTAGAAACTACTTCTTGAATTTAGGAAAGTTCCTGAGGAATTCTTCCAAGCTTTGATTATGTGTTGGCCCTTGAAATAACAGAAATTCCTGATAAAATGTTCACGACTTTCTAAACTGAAAGTCCCCTGAAACACAACTGTGGAAAAACAGTGGCACCACCCGAGCTCCCGGGCAGGATCACACCACTACATTTTAAGGAGGGACTATTATTCTACACAGGGCAGACACTGTAAGTACACCATAAATTACAGATAACTGCTGGTGGTTCTCATTTAGGAAACATCTGAAAAACACCTTGCCATGGAAATTATCTGTTTGTTTTTCAAAAGGCCAGCATCTCATGCATGGAATAAATAAGAGTAATAACAAATGAACAAATGTGTGTGGTTTTATGTTACATTTTCCATCAAGTAATTTTTAGCATTCTGTATTTCTGAGATTATGGTTTTAAAACAAACAATGTGGAGGAAGATTCTAGTCTTATTCATGTAGCATAGTACCACACACCATACTTTTTTTGCAGCAGTACAGTATCAAGAGCAGAGTAAAGCACGAGTTGTTGTATTAGAATTTAACCCTTTATCTGCTGCTCAGTGGATTTCATGTAGAATTACTAAAAATCAATAAGCATGGACAACCTTCAAGCTATTTATTTTTTTTTCTGGAACCACTGTAAGTGACTATGAGTAGATTTTATGAGCAAAAGAAGAAAAGAAGCCTACAGAGATAACTTGCTCTCTCCTGGTTACCTCACAGTGCTTGCCCATCAAGTGTCGGCTCTTTAATCTTAGTAAATGACAATTTTTGGAAGATTTTTTGCCTTAACATAATATTACCCAAAAAAAAAAAAAAAGCATGAGACAATTCAGTCACAACTGGCTAATAAAAGGAAATGCTCAGAATAAATTTTCGTACATACCCAAATCCTCCTGCGTACTCACCACAGCCTGGCTATACCAAATTTACCTGTATTTTTCATGACCTGTATAATGACAAGAAAACCCATTTGTTTATTCTAATGGAACACTGAAAAATGGAGTTTGAAATTTTGTAAGTAGATATATCATCGTTAGTATGAAGTCTAAAGAAATTAAGGATTGTGGTGTGAGCTGTGGAGAGTTACAGACCCAATACTGTATTCCAGAATTCCTCCTCTATCTTAAAATGATCACAAACGGCTGTGGAGGGGCTGACAATAAAACATATTTGTGGTAACACTGCTTCTCACATGATGGATTACTGAGGCTTAGGAATTGACAGAGACTCATGAATTTGCGGTGTAAAAAGGAACAGCCATATATTTTTACACACTGGAATTGAAGTTTTAAACCTAAATTACAAGACCCTCTTAACTAAGTCATCAGCCCACATTCCGTGAGTCCTCAGTGAGGAAAGGAGAGCAACCAACACCTCTTCACAAAGACCTCAGCTGAGCAAACCTCATGCAGCCTTTCCTTGGGGAGAAGACAGTTGGGTAAGTGATTCCATTGCCTTTCATCCAAGCTCTGCAAAAAATGTGCCAGAAATTTGGCTTTCAGCCCCCAAATATTTGGCCGCGTGTGCCAAACTTTTCACACCGCAGTACAATGAAACTTATTTGAATTAATCTCGGATTGTTATTACAGCAAATGACCCCAGGCCAGGTCAGTGCAAGTAAGAAAAAGCTTGGCTGGTCTTAACCTAGAAAACTATAAAATATGGCAAATGGATGTCTCTCAAGCGTGTGATAAAAATGCATCTCCACTGCCTCCAGCAGTCTTGTATCTGACCCCCGAGCATTAGAGAAGAGAGACCATATTGAATGCTTTCATTTCTACATAAAATGCTGATCATGATAGTTCAGACATGCCAGATGGCAGTAGTGGTGATAAATGGTGTTGATGCCTCAGGAGAAATGGGCTAGTAAAGTTATATTACGTTCAGTTGGGATTTTAAACATGTAATATAGCTAAAACTGTTATTCTCCCGCAAAATCATACACCTCATATTTCAGTGCCAGGTCATATATGGGGGGAAAAATTCCTGCCATCATGTCCTATGAAAAGCAAACTTTCCATGTCACAACAAAATATCCCAACACACAGTATATACAACATCTTTTTATGTATGCATATGTCTATATACGAAATGATGAACCATTTGTATAGGAAAATCCAGCAATGTTATTTGTCCTTTATTCCTTACGTGAGTATAGCAACCAATATCTGGAAACAGGGAAATAACACCACAAAGCTAGATTAGAAAAAACTTCCCTCCCACCTGTAACAGGTCCTTTCTTCCCTTGTGAAATCAGTGTGGGTTTCTGAGCCAAGGGCCATGCGCCGTGACGGGAGAACAAGGCTGTCTTTAACTCTGAGCTGGCTGACGGCGTAACGGCAACTGAAAGAGGTTTTAAGACATTTTAAGGATCTAGAGATAATTTGTACTGCGACCCCCCCGCCCTCTCCTTGTGTTCCCAGGGCCCAGATGGCCGTACCAGAGCAGGGAAGGGAAGCTGGAAACTGCAGAGTTGTTCGGAGAGTTATTTTTCAGTCGTCCATTTTAGTGTAGAAAAAATAGGCAGAAAGCCCTTTTCCTACAAATCACCTTTTACTTCTGGTCACATCTTTTCTTTCTTTGTGTCTGGAGAAACTGCCCCCAGGAAATCCACCCTGTGAATCACACCATACGCACCCGCTGTGCACACTAAAGGAGAAAGACAGTAAGAGATGTCCCAAGCTGTATTGCCTGGAAAACCTTGAGGAAAAGGGGTGCAACAGGAACACAGATTTGTCATACTTTTTGTGTATATTACTCAAACTCTTTGTCCTTTAGCAACTTGGAATTTAATTTCCTTCGTCCAACTTCTCTTATTTAATTTTATTAATTAGAAGGCAGCCAAATTTAGAAGAAGAAATATTACAGAGGTATATAAGAAATAAGACAGTGGAAAAGTCTATCAGGCAAAGATTAATTTGTCCAATTTCAAAATGTATATTGCAATATTTTATAGCTGACAGGTGATCATGGGCAGATGGTCATTATAATTTATCACAGCAGGAAGCTGTTAAAATGACAATATGGGCAGGTATAAAATTATATGAAGGAGAAGTTATAGAAGATAATTTTGAAACTCTAGCAACTTGTCCTTTTAAAGTTTCAATCACCAAAAGAACATAATCCAAAATCTAATCATAATTTTAAAAGACAGAGTGGGGAAAAAAATAGCCTGTTGAGGGGGAAAAAAATTTATGCACGCAAATTTCCATCATTACTTCCTCCTATTCATCAAAATTTATGCTTTGCTACATAGGAACTCTGTAAAAGTTTTTTGCCTCAACTCTTTTGTTTTGAATTTATTGACCAATATTCCAAGAAACAGAGAATGGGTATCCAACCCCAATTTATGCCTTTGAAAATCTGCCTCTCTCTCTCCACTTTTGCAACCCTATCATTTATGAACAGCAGCTGCATGTTATTTTTAAGTGGAAAAGGAATGTTCTCTGGCACTGATCAGCCTTGAGTGAAGTTTTATAGCAGTCTTATAAATTTCTCAGTAGCAGGGTTTATAATGAAATTGCTGAAAGTGCTCTGACCGCTCTGCTGGCTGGCGTTTGGACACTGCCCATCGGATCCCTGCTATAAACTAACAAAAGCAGCTTGAAATGTTTCTTCCTTCTTTCTGCCAGCACTGCTTGTTGCTTTTACAATTCCACCGTCAAAAGTCCACTGGTTTGGACATTACGGGCTTTCACTTTAGGCTTTCCCGTGCTCCCTTTGGCCACTGGGACCTCTCACGGGAGCAGGACCTGAAGATCAGCAGCTCTGGGAGGTGGGAGGGAGATGCTCCGTAGGGTGCAGTGTCTGCCATCGCTGACCAAAGGCACGCTGCAGATGCTGCTGCAACAGGAATGCCAACAGAGGGTTAAAGGGAGGCACCCGTTTCGCACTTCATGATCTGCAGAGCCAGCAGGGGTATTTTGGTCCTTCTGAGATCTTCCAGAGTTTTTTTTTTTCCTCTGCCTTTCAAAAGGGAAAAGACCTGTCCCGAAGTGGGGGCATTCACAGGAGCCCAGGGGAAAGGCTGTTTCTGGCAGGAGCACTTTAGTAGTGAAATACTGAAAGGAGGGGAAAAATAGAACAAGTATTCTAACCTTTCCTTCAGTTTATTGGCAGAATTTTAAAATTATCTTCGTGACCTGCAGCTTTGATGCTAAACCAACCCTTTAGGCAGGGGATGCTGAGTCTCAGCCAACCAGTGTATAATAAGCAAATACACCTTTTAAAACTTTGCTTATACTTTAGCATTCCCACAAAGTCCTGATAATCAGTACAGAGGCCATTCCAGCCCCGACCGAGACCGAAGTGAGATGAACTGCGCCGTGGCTCCTGGCCGCCTTATAAAGCATTTCCTTAAGGTCAAGCCCATCTTTGTCTCTGTCTCTGGCCGGGAAAAGGACCCGTCTCTCAGCCAAGCACAGCTCACCGCTAAGAAAGCTACAATTTAATCATTCCTTTTAGTAAGCACTCTATTGAGAAAATAAATGAAATCTCTACATTACTCACACTTGAAGCCAATGGCAAATGTTTTTAGTTTCAGTGAAGCCAGATAAAATGAAGAGTGACTTTGCAAACCCTTGAGCAAGGATTAAGTAAATTTGGAGTCCTTTATCATCTTTCACAATGAATGGATTTAGTCTTTTTTTCCTCTATTTTCTGAAAACACCATGTCTCGTGCACTAATAATGATACATAGTAGGAGTATAAGTATTTTTTAAATTTTTAATTGCTAAGCAAGGCTGAAGTGCATCTCATCTAATTTTTTTTTTTGGTTTGTTATTGTACAGAGGAAAGGAAGATTTTAAAAATCATTTTAACTCAGTTGTTAAACATTACTGTAATAAAAGCACATCTTTAAAAAGTGAACATTTTGTCACTCATTGTATCATTTACATACTCACAAAGTCTAATTATAAATATACAATGAAACACAAACTGCCACGTGAAATAAGCAAGAGAAATTGATTTCATGTATTTTTAATATCTCTCAGCTACCACTGTTCTGGTTCCACAAAATATACAAAGGAGAACATTTTCAACTTTATTTGTCCAATTATAACGTATTGCAAAAGCATAATTACTGTTCAGAAACATCCAATTTTGTCTGCAGGAAATTGAATATGACTTATAACAATACAGAGTTGTAGCCTTGTAGGAGGTCTGGGCTTACTCATATGTTGTTCTGAGTAACAGGCTTTTTAATTGACTACCTGGGCCTACGGTCATGCTACGCAGGCATTGAAAATCATGGATTTCTAGCCCGGGGCAGAAGATACCTGGATGCGTATTCATGAACAGAAATAACATTCCTGTTCAAATTCGGTTCTATTGTTTTATTAATACTATCTGCTTATGGAAGTACTTCTGAGAACAACATCAAACACTATTACCTGAGAAAGATGATTTTTATGTCACGATGATGTTTTTTATGTCCAGAATGTTCATGCATGACATTCACATCCATATGCATAAGTTTAATACATTTCCTCCTGTCATTTTCCTACATTATTGAACTGAACAAAATTCAATAAAACACAGACTCCACAGTTCACTTGTCAACATCAACTATAGTTTGCACAGGCTTTTTCAGCTAATGCACCCGAATATAGTCCTTCTTTGCATTTCTTGAGTCAACTTCCTGCCTATCAGTGTATCTGAATGGGCAAAAGAAGCCTAAACATGACAAACATGAAATTCCCAGGTGTTTGTAAACTTCGTGTCTCTTGCTCACAAGACTGAAGGGCCTGAATTAAATCCTGCTGCATCTCTACGTTCCCATCTGCTCAGGGCAGAATTGTCTCTCCTTTCCACCTCCCCAGGCCCCAGGAGAATGCATTCTCTGGCCTTACTGTCTTAAGTAAGGAAGGAAAAGGAGAGATGGTGGAGTGCAGAACCGAGGAGGTCAATGAGTCAAGTGAGCAGCAGAGATTCCCCCCCCAGACCCTCAGGGCTGGCAGAGGGTGTCCCCAGGCTGAGCCATCGCCCTCAGGGCAGCGCTGCTGCCAGAAAGCCCCTGCCAGAAAGTCCCCAAATCAGGGCCAGGCCACCAGGAGTGAGACCTGGAAAGCACGTCAAGGATTCTGGCTGCTTAAATATCCATTTCAGAAATCTAGGTTTGAGTCACTGAATAACTCTGGTATTTGATTAAAGAAGACATCAATAAAAAATGTCAAGAAGCTAATTCCGCGTACCAAGAGTTTTTCCATGTAGTCAAGCTAGAAAATGACATTATTTACCTACCATCATTTTAGGAGTTCAGAGAAGACTAAAGACAATCCAGCTGTATGGTGCCCCACAATACTGTACGTTGATCAGGCCCTCCTTTGAAGAGACAGTATTTCCTGCAAAATTGGATGGAGATGTGGAGAAACAGGAAGGGAAAATGCCAACTTACCCTGATTTCCTACAGCCTTATAGCTTTTGAAAAACAGACCGCAAACTGCAAGCCGCTACGAGCAACTGATAATTGTTTTAATGGCAATGTGCAAAAATATAATAGAGGGCAACACATACTTTAATATGAAATGGAAAAAACCACAATTTGTAGGGCTGGGATTTTTATTATTTTTTTTGTCAGCTTTACTAGTTATCCTGTTTTCTCCCGCTGCCTTTTGTGCAGAACAGATATGCCTGCACTGATTGCTTGGGGGTTTAATGCTTCCAGCTTAGCAAGGAGAAATGTGATTGTGAGCCCCACTGCAGGTATTTAAATGCCCGATCGAACCATTCAACAATAGATGTAATTAAGAAGGCTCTAATTTTACTTATGCGATTCAACATAAAGAGAGGAGCTCCATTACTTAAGTGTTTACGTCATTCCTTGGAGAAATGACCTTAATTTATTGTAATCTCCAGCTGGAAGATTACCAAATTGGTTTTGAACCTAAGTAGCCCTGTGGGTGCACAGTCACTTGCTGCCAGGTTACATGAAGTACACTGATTACTTCTAATTATAAAAGACTTATTTTTCTTAATAAATAAGTTTACAGTTATTACTAAATAGATACTACAGTTTAACTTTTCTAACTGTTAAATCACCTTGCATGTGGGCAGTTATCTTTCACGAAACACTTAATCTTTAAAAGCATCTTTACAAAAGGAAACACAGGTTACACAGAGTATATATATAAAGGCATCCATTCGTGTGTCACCTGAACTCAGCCGGAAGATCACCAGAGGTTTGGGTGACCGAGTTGAATTTTACATGGCACAACTAGGTTTATGCAACTATTTTTGAGAGAAATTTTGCAAAATGTTTAATTTGGGTTTATAAATTGTAACCATAATGAACACTGTCCAACTGACACTCCAAACCATCAGCCACTGTTTCCCAGTTCAAATTTTCATTGACAATTTCCAGCTTCAATAGAACCTCCTGGTTGCAGACAGCTATTGTTTGAGGGCAAGCTATTGTACACAAGGAAAAAGCCAAAAAGAGTTGAAAATTACTGTGAATAAGCAACAGCAGTTCAAAATTAGAGCTTTACTTCAGACTGAAGCTGGTGGATCAGAAAACACCAAAATGAAAACAGCAGCAAAAATACTGATGGAGCATCTCAGCACGGTAAGTACACATACTAAAAAAAAATAGCAAAATTGCTCAGTTCAAGGACATTTTAAGGCCACAATCACTAACCATATGTCTTAGGAATGCCTGATGATGCCACATTTGAGAGCTTTAACGTGTCAGTTAATGTCACATACAGTGCTTCACAAATAAACTTCATCACCATGCAAAATGTATTTCTATTCTCTTTACCTTATCTTCTCATCTCGTCTCTCTGGGAAAGCTTTACAGGGGATCACTAAGAAGACTGGGCTACATTCATTTGAGACCTCACGAAAAACTCTCAGTTTTTCAGCTGCATTTCCCTGTGAAAAAAATGTCTATGTCAGCAAATATCTTCACTTTTCACTTGGTTACACTGGACTCCAGATTTTCAGACAAGAACTGCTTGATCCATCGTACAGCAACTGTCCAGCCAACACGTGTCGGAACACCTGAGAGAACAAAAAATCGGTCAGTTTATATGGGAGAGAGCCCCAAAACAATGAAGCATTCTGCACTGGAGAAAGGGGGAGGCTGGGTGCACGTGTGTGTGTGGCTGTGGCTGTGTGTACGGCTGTTTACGGGGAAGAAGCCTTTTCCCACAGGAATTTTAATTGGACGCTTTTCCTCCTTTCCTTTCAGTTTCTTTATTAAATTATAGACTTCCTGATGTCTCGTATACTCTTCATAATGCAGAGGGTGGGGAAGTCAGAAATCCAGAGGCAATGCCCGGAAAGGGATCTTTAACGCTCAGGTAAGACTCCTGCTCAAATGGGAGCATTTCCCGTGCTTACTGTGGCGACAGCAAAAGCTGTGCAGAAAATCACTGCATCTCATTGAGGGCAGCGTGGGGTGCACTCCCACCGAGCCCAACCTGCTACAGACACAGATTAAACTTCCTCTCCGGCCTGAACAACTATTAAGTTTCTTGTCAATTCTCTGTGTTTTTATATAAAATACCTACAGGAAATTCATATTTGTCACAAATAATCACATCCTTATCTATCACTGGAGCAAGCTGAAACCAATACAAACCCAGATTAAAGCCGTATGGGTTCTTTCCTTGTGTATACAAAAGGAAAGATTAAATGTTCCTGTAGGATTGTTTCCTTCTTCCACTGATAATGGGATTTATTTATTTTTTACCGTGTTACCAGAAGTGTCTGCAGTGAGTTATCTTCCTTTCTGAAAAAATCTGATGTCTGAACAACATTCTCCACTTGATTAGTATTTTAGAAATATTACACTGTTTAATACATTTTACTAAAAATGAATACAGTGAAATAATTTGATTATCAGATATTAATTTGGGACATAAAATGTGTTGAATACTTCTATGAAAACTCCAGGATCTCTCCTGTGCTCCCTCTCCATCTGTAAACTTCATCTTCCTTCCTCAGTTCTGAAACCATAACTTTTTCCACCATCTTCAGAATATCAAATATATACGAGGTGTTACCAATAATGGGGCTGAGAGTAAAATTCTCTGAGGTGGAGCTGTGCTCACCTCGGTACCAGCAGTTCGGGTGCCTTAAACTACACTCTGAAGAGATGGGTGACAGCAGAGCCTGGAACAAAAGCAGACACGAGTGGGGAGGAGCCCCAGAAGGAAACAATCCCCGTGGCACTCCTCATGGCAGCTGGTACCCAACCCCTGCTTGGTTTTCAAGTACCACCAGGCCAACCTGCCTGACTGCCTAGACGCCAGTCTGCTAAACAGCATCCTCTAAGAAAGTAAAATGACTAATAACGACTTCGTAAACTTTATGGAACAAATAATCTTTCATCAAACCAGGTGTCTACCACAGAGCATTTTTAGGTGTATCTACTCGCCAAAATCCGCTCTTCTGGGAAAGGTGATGCAAGAGAACTCTGTGTCGGTGTGCTGAGTCTCACTGGGGATATTTCAAACACGGGTTTAACCCGTGGATATGTACACAGCAGTCAGCACGGCGGTGTTGTGGTGGAACTGACAGCACACCCGGCAGTAAAACCTACAGGCATAATAGAGAACCGTTTGTATTTCAGTCGCTGGCAGTTCAAATGCTCCTGCCTTCATTTCGCAGTCTAAACCACCAGGTGTAATTCTTGTCTGTGCTAATTTCCAGATACAGATCAGCAATTAAAAGATCACCTTGACCAGTACAGGTCCCAGAGCCTGAAGACGGTGCCGTGGCATTGCTGATGCTCACACCACGAGTGGTTTCCTGGGCTCCTGCCGGGGCTGGGGACAGCAGAGGGAAGGGGACGTGCAAGAGGAGCTCAGAAGGGTTGGCACATCAGGCACATCATATCCTCAGGCATCTCAGCACACGGGGCTCAGCGTGCAGGCAGCAGCATCCTTTATAGCTCAAATTCTAATGCAAGGCATCACGCCATAATCCAGTCTTACCTGCAAGCAAATGAAAAAATAAATACCTTTCACTCAGCACTACCTGAATACTTCAAATAAGAGAGTGTTCGAGACAACTAGATAGCAAGCAAGGGGAAAGGCAGCCTTTCTGAAGGTTTTCTTTCCACAGAGGGGAAAAAAAGTGGAGAAAGAAACTTTTGTGTGCATTGTGTACAGAGCTGAAAAAGAAGAGTAAGAAGCCAGAAGCTGTTTGGAAGACTTTACTCAGACACTCTGGGGAAAACTTCAAAAAAATCCTTCAGCAAAAAAGGCTTACATTTTTACTGAAGCAAACCCACCCCCAAAACCCAAACAAAAAATAAACTCCAACATCCCCAGCACCTGGAGTTTAACAGGACAGCAGAAACACTGGAGGACTCCTGAAATATTGAAGAGAGTTTTTACCTAGAGGACAAGTGGAACGGGAGGCTCACTGAGGGCTTGAGAGGGAAAAGGGCATTCCAGAACTGGGTCCAGATAAGAAATAAATTCTCCCAAAGAAATGAACCCAGGGAAGAAATGCATAGGAATGAAGATCCAAGCTGTGGTACATCAACCAGGAAATTATATCAGCCAAAGTTCTGCATTTAAGCCCGGCTGTGAGAAAGCTCACGCCCGGCAGCAGCCAGTGGCCTCCTCAGCCCTCCTGTTCTTCCCCAGCTGCGGGTGCAAACACACACACACACACACACTCCCAGCATCGGTCCTTCCTCCAACCTGCCCCATCAGCCATCTCGTTAGAGGCCATCTGTATTCATAACCTGAACCTGCCGGAACGGAGAGTCACAATCTCACCTAAAATATTCCTTGCTCCTACGGAAAGGATTTGATGAATGTTTGCAAATGCTTCAAGCACTGTTTTATTGTAAGATTAACTGCCTCTTATTTGGATGCTTACTCTTTTTGGGAGTCATATCTGCTCACACTTAACAAAATTATTCCTGCCAAGTCCAAGAGCTCCATTTTCTGCTGGACTTGTTTGATCTCATCAGCACCTCCTAAGCAAGCTGCATTTCTTTGTGTTTTCATGCACTCCAAAAGCTCACTTTCAAAATGACTTCCCTATACATAACTATTCATTAGGATTTCTGATTTTAGGAATAAAAGTATTCTATCCTCTGTTCCTAAAGTATTCTATTCTCTGTTCCTATTAGAGATGCATTTATTAACACCACAGGCGGCAGTAAACAATTATAAAGTTCACCATAATGTCACATCATAAAGGGTCCACAACGCTCTCTGTAAGTGGTGCTGTCTCAGGGATCTAAAGAAACTGGTGTCTCTGAAACCCACACGAACACTCCTTCTAATCAGTGGGTCTTGGCTTTGGCCTGAAGATAAATGCAAATGAAAATAACCCTTAATAAGAAAGAAAAGCACAAGAAAACAAAGGAAGAAAAGAGCTCTTATGGATAAAAACATAACATGGAAGAAAAAGTAAAGATTATTTCATTTCACAAGGTTCTTATCTGTTCCTGAAACAGGTAGGTGAATACAGAGGACACAGATGAGGGAAAAAAATATAATAAAAAATAATCTATCCTTCTTTGGATAACAAAAGCTCAGGAATTACTGGAGTGGGTGTGTTCAGAGACCATTTCCCATCTCTCATCTGCAGCGAGACCCGGCTCCACACAGTGATGGGAACAGCCTTTGCTCCCTCCCGCTGGCAGAAGGGATGGGAGGTGAGGCCGTGGCCCCCGACCCTGCCCGTGCCCCTCCTGCGCCCCGACCCCTCTCTGAGACCCCATTTACTGCAGATCTGCCCCAAACTGCCCCAGCCTTTCTGTGGGAGCTGGGCTGGAGCTCGAGCAGCGCTTCCCAAACGCTGCCGAGAAGCCTCCGGAGTAGGAACTCTGACTAATAAAGCACTGTCATTGCTCTTGAACCACTGTTTGCATATTCATTTCACCATGACAGGCCGCACATCTTTACTATGGAGGAGACTTCAGGGCTGCATTATACTTAGAAGTCTGGGATTAACAGTAGTTATGGCAGAAATAATTACCTTTTAACTAGAATCTCATGAGAAACACGAAATTTGAATCTCTGCTTCACCCATTTGAAAAGCTTCAGAGTACTTGGAATCAACATCTCAGTTCAGGACCTTCTCTGTTTTAGCCACCAATCTGCAGATATAATAAAGACAACTACAATTGTAATTAAAATTAGATAAAAAAACGTTCTGTTGTTCTGATAATTCTCATGGCCAAGCTCTATGGATGTTATTGAAAATTGAAAACGAGAACAATAGCAAAAAAACGTGGCCCTGCAGTAGTCTGGGAACCCTTCTAAAAGTTGGTAGGTGTGCACAGAATGATTGATCCTTTCTCCAAGGTGTCCTTGAGCAGCGAGTGCAGGGCACAGGAGGAGCGGGCACGCCGTGCCATCGGAAGGCACCGCACACAGAGCAGCAGCAAATCACAGCGTTGTGCCAAAGCAAACCCGGGTCTGGCCAGGAAGGCTACAGACCCATACCTTTTCAAAACTTCTGAAGATTTTGCTGACCTGTCTGTATTTTCCCTGTTGGCCCCGCAAGAAGGTCTCTGACTGGATGTACTACTCTCTGTACTACTTGACACACAACCTCTGGTGTAACTCTAAATTTCTTCTTCATTTAAAGTTAGTATTTCCCACAAACTACACATCAAAAGTCTCCAAGGATGGACACTTAGAGCAGAACAGGTGAATATTTGTTATAGTACTTTGTTGTCCTGCTGAATTTTGTTCATGTAACAAGTTAATTTCCATTTGGTGCAAGAGGCGTAAATTCCCCAAATAACCTGGAAGGGTTTCAATACCAAATCCAATCTGTTACAGGAGAACTAGAGTAGAGCAGAAATATTGCGAGGCCAGTGCCATCCAGAAGATATAGCTTTCTAGAAGGCAGTGTATCTAAAAACTGCTGAAGCACATGGTACTAAAAGGAATGAAAAGTGCGTGCAGTTTCCTGTATTTCAAACCCTATCATTTGATGAAATATTGTATGGGAATTTTTAATGTCCTGTAGTACTATTAGCAGGATTTTCTAATTATCACTAGACCTTAAATCTATCTCTGGACAGGGTAAACATTCTTTTTCTATGAATAAGTTCACATTTAATTAGTTTATTGCATGTGCTCACTTTATTTTTCTTTATAATTAATCCTGTACTTATTTTTTTCATATCAGCACATTTCAGTGTTAAGCTGCTATTTATAATGAATCTGAATCATGTTTTGATTTGGTTCCTTCCATATATATGTGCACTCCATATTAAAAAAAATAACATTATGGTCATTTCAATTTTTGTTCTAATTTCTGGCACAACTCCAAAATAACAATTTATAAAATACTAAGTGAATTACACATTTTGAACTTAAGTAAATGATACTAAGGAAATGCAATTACGTTCACTCAGTGTCCATTTGCTCACGTGAAGAATCCAGGGCATCACTCATCACTACTGGAGGAGCCTCCTCCGGAGAAGAGCCCTGCCCTCACCCGAGGGAGGTTTCAGGCTCCAGCAATGCCGAGGGCTCGGGAGCGATGCCGAAGCTCAGGTCTGGAATTTCTGAGCGGAGTTGTGCAAGCACTTGGATTCCGTAGCTAAATCCTCCGCAAAGCTAACAGAACAAGACCTAGCGTTTTCCATTGACAAATTCTCATCCAGAACTTGGTCTGACAGTGGGTTACCAACGTTTCTGTGTACTTCTCTTTCTTCCTTTTTTCCTTTTTAAAAGCCGGTGTGACAATCACGTTAAAAGGGATGAGCCCCCACAGGGATTCTGTGGTGTGGTCAGGCAGAGAAGAAAGAGAAGAGGCTCAAATACACCGAGCCAGGTCTCAGAATGTGTGGCTCCTACATTTTTCACTGTATTTGCAACAACATGCAAACATACTTACTGGGTGTTTTCCTGGCTCAGCTGAACTCAATGCAAGTTTTGCCCTCAAACGTGCTGGAATCAGGATCCTTATTCCAGATCTCACACTCAGCACAAAGTGGGCGCTTAAAATAACAGCACCAGACTTCATACCAGAAGCTGATGACCTCGTGAACACCAAACGGTGGTGACCCGTGTTTCTGCTCTGCTTCTGCAGCTTCAGCACCAACCACATTGACCTTCAGTGTGTGAAGATGCTCCAGCGGCTTTTGTTTGTTCCCTACGTGACAAACCCCAGGGTTCATAAACCTCCATCTAAAATCTGAATTCAATAGCCTTTACTATTCAATAGCCTTTCAATAGTTCCTTAATTTTCTCAGAAGTATAATTCTTAATATTAGACATAAATTTATAGGGAGCTGCCATCTAAGAACTATCACCTATTTTTATCTGAATTTATTTTCTTGCTCACACCAAATACAAGATAACCACCAGTTACTCTGAACACCGCATTTGCAAAACCTCTCTCGCCCGCCGCCAGTGAAGCCCGTGGTTAAGTCAGCCTGTTGTACACCAGTGATCAGTTCTTTTTGTCATTCTGAAACACTACTTCAATGCTGAAAGCAGATAATTTGAATTTATAAATGGTAAAATCTCTGAGGTTTGAATAGGCTGAGATCTGCTCTTCCCAGATGTCTTCTTTACTGGCTCAGAAAAAGAGTTTTTGTGATTCTCAATCATAAATCACAGCCTTGTTCAAAGTAGACCTGCTATTTTGGGGGAGTGCAATAACACGCTGACTGACACGCTAATAGACGGTTTTACGTGTTGGCTCCATTGTCCACTATTTAAGATACGGCAACTCACACTGAGATGCTTTTTTGTTCTCATCAGATTATAAATAAACGCAGAATAAATGTGAATGCTAAAAGGAAACCGCTTGTACCATTCAGGCTTGAAATACAGCAGTAAACATATGGAATTTACATTTCAGCTAGAATCATTTTTATCGGCATTGAAGGTATTCTGAAAAGCAGGAAGTCTGAAAGTGAGTGCCTGACATTAATATAAACAAACCTTATTTAATTAATCATTTTGCAATACATTTAGAAAAAAACCACACTAGCAAAAAATCAAAACAACTGAAAACTCTATGCTCGATCTCACTGTAATTTAGAGCTTGAATTCCTGTCCTGCTGAGACAGAAAACTCAGACAGAGGAGTGGGCAGACACATTCAAAAGCACAGGTAAAAGGAAATTCCTTTACCTCGCCTGAGTAATCCTTGGTGGCTGCTAAAACCCAATGGGCAGGCAATTATCCAGTTCTCGTCACGAGCAGAGGAGGAAGACCTTTGAAGCTCGTTGAGATGGTTCGTCCCTCTGGAGGCTGATGCACGAAGAAGACAACACGGTAGATCCAGACTTGCGCTGGCAGATGAAGGCAAAGGTGGCATCAGCCTCCTGGTAAGTCCTGATGGTATCATGGAATCACAGAGTGGTTTGGGTTGGAAGGGACCTGAAAGCCCCCCCCCAGTGCCACTCCCTGCCCTGGGCAGGGACACCTCCCACCAGAGCAGGTTGCTCCAAGCCCCCTCCAACCTGGCCTTGAACCCCTCCAGGGATGGGGTTCTGGTCTCCCTTTCCTTGGCCAGCACCTCCCCAGCTGCAACCAAGACAAGTGGCATTTTCCTCTGCTTAGACCAAGCCGTACTTTGATATCTAAAGAACATAAGGACAGAAAATCCTTAATAAACATGGAAGAAAACTGTGCCTTTGTATCGCGTGGCTGGCAAGCCACTCACTGACAACAGGAGATATGAACTGGTCAAGGATGCACACGTCAAAGGTTCATCTGAAAATGGTAGCTCTGGCCAATTTGCTATCAGATTTTCAGAAGAGATATCAATACTTCTGTAACCCATTATTAAAATTTCTTTTAGATTAGATGGGAGAGTTACTCTTACCTGATACAAGAGCCCTCAGGTTTATATGGTACAGGGACAGGGAGGGTGAGATATATGTATTATTTCTCTGTTAGTTTTTAAATTCCGTGCTGCATTTGCCAAAGGGTTTCACTGTCTCCGACACTGACACTAATTTCACTAAATATTCTCCCAGTGCAAAGCTACACGATAAGCAAGTTATTTGCAATAACTCACCCATCCCCACGGCAGCTGTCAGGTGCCGCTGAAATTATAGCAACGCCAGGAAAAGACGTTGCCAGAAGTATCCGAATCGGTACTTTAACTCCCAATACCTAAGATGCATCTCCAACACTTTTGAGCCGACCGTGGCATAAATTTTTGATCGCTTAAGAAGAATTTTGACTATTAGTCTTATTCCACTATAGATGATGGAGCGAGCAATTCAAATTCTCCGCGGAATTGTTCCAAGCTGTTTGGCCTTCAGCCAGGAATGACAGCAGCCCTTTGATTTGCACATCCATAAAAAAGGCACAGTTTTAGAAACCTTCAGAGCCATCTGTCTTCTGAGCACCCCAGCAGCCTCACCGGGACGGAGGGTACACCGGCCAGCGGCCGCAGCTATCGCCACGGCTGGGTGAAATACAACACAGTTAATGTCACACAACTGGGTGTAGTGCGACTGTGCTACACCTCATCTGGAGTCTGAGTCAGCTGAGTGAGGTGGAAATGAGCACCTTGGGGCTCAGGCTTCGGGAGAATAAATTTCATCACATTGACTTAATGTTTTTGATGGCCCGGGCATCCCAGAGGGATGAGGTGCATTAATAAACAAACTGGACACCTGGATCGAAGACCAGGTGATTCAAGACAAGTGTACTTACTGCTCTGATTCCCTTTCTGCCCCCTGTTCTTATTCCCTCAAAAAACCACAGCCAACCAAACCCCAAACAAGACCAAAACCCCAACCCTAAAGCTCCGAACCACAGGAAATTAGGAAAGAAAAGACAGAAACTCTCTGGCTGGATAAGATCAAAGTTAAGCGTCTCTGAGATTCACTGTTGCAGTTACCAACTGTGAGACAATTCCCAGGGTTAGGAGTTGTGACAGAGGGCGAGGAACATCTGGATCAGCTGCAACTAAAAGAGGAAAATATCAAATATTGACAGAAGACTGGTGGCCGCGAGTGGGACACTCGCATTACTGCAGTGACGCCGCAACACTTGTAGTCAATCAGCATCAAGGTGCAACACGGGTCTCATTTACTCACCCTCTGAGCTCTGACTGACCTGTGTATTGCATACAATTAACCTTTGCAAAACCCCCCAAACTTGTTACAGTGAACAAGAACTACCACAATGCTCCCAAAATGGAATTTTTCTATAATTGAAACATTTACTCTACATCCTGAGTGTCTGTGTGATACTGGTGAAGGTTGAGGTGTGCTCACCGAAACCTTCTTGCACGTGTGATCTCTGACAGAGTGACGGGAGTACACAGGCTGGCCAAACACCAGTAAGACTGACTGGTACAGGTGAACATACCATTCTTGGATTTTTATCTGCTATGCTGAACTTCAATTGTTGACATTACTAAATGACATTAATTTGTTTGGCTATGAATAAATCATCTGTAATGGCATTATTAGTATTTGTCTTAGGTCATATAACAAAAATAGCTGGCATTTTTGTTGACAGACTGGTTAAAGAATGTGATAATGTCAAAAAACCCAACTGACCGTGGAACATTCATTCCGTGCTCCGTCCTGGCCACAGGGACTCCGGCACCCACAGGCTTCTCGCTAGAGATGGCGAGGGAAACACCGACGGGGTCCACACGTCAGGGGTCATTCCGTAAATAAGCTGTGAAACCACAGACCACATATTAATGCAGAAAGATCCCATCCCTACACTGCAGGTTCTTTTTTGGGTATAACATTGTATTAATGCACCACTAAGTATTAATACAACAATTCCCTGTGTCTGTTCCCTTCCCATTTAAGTCCTGTCTCAGAGGGTAAAGGAAAACATATTTTTAACTCCTAGTCTGAATATTTTATTACATTTATTAATTCAAACCACAAGATTTCTGTCAAAAATAACCATTTCTAATTAAGCTCTGGAAGTGATTTCTGCAGAAGCTACATTTATCTGCTGTAATATTATGGATATTTATTTTATGGTTCTTGGGTTCCTCTAGGCTATCAATTTATATAAATGAGTTGCATTATTTTTCCAAGTGATCAGTGCTAACTGTTGTTCCTGTACGACATAATGCTTTTCAATGATATAATTTCAAAGTTTAATGTATTTTCAAAAAATAATTAGTTATATGAAAAAATGCAATTGAATGCAAAATGAAAAGAGCAAAGAATAACCTATTTTGTCATCTTCATTTTTCAACATTTTGTTTGTTAAAAAAATAAAAATAAGATAGCTATAATATAATCTTGAACAGTATTTTTTCTTCCAAATGCAAGGTTTCTCACAAAAGCGAAAAGCAGAAAAACAGTCATTTGCTTGACTTGTTACTAGATCCTCAAGACCTTTCTGACCCCAGCCCAATAAACTTGAAGCTTCTGTCCTTGTAGCCAGTAATTGAAAAGAAACAGAACTGCTCATCTTTGTATTTATTATACTAGTATGATCAAAGGGAGTAATTCGCTATTTAAGGTTTGTCATTGCTAAACTCGAATGACAGCATAAACAGTATGGAATTTTTTTGTATGAAGTGAAATTTGGGCAAAATTCTGAAGCTTCCCATTCCCAAAGACTTCTGAATAGATAAATTTTGGCATGATTTATTGATCTCAAAATTATTTTTAGGAAGCGGAGCTAAAAATACTGGAATTACTTCAACAGTTCTGGTTGATGACTGAGAAGTTCCTTTTAGTATGCAAAAATCACAATGAAAAATGATGACATCTAATGCAACTTTTTCACCAAGAACTAGAAAAATGCATACGGGCATGGCAATTCTCTTAGAAATAGAAGAGAGGTGCGTAGAAGCCACGTGTCATGATGTCACCTTGAGAGAAGTCAATACATACACCGCCGTTTCCAGGCTGTGCTACAGTTGGTGGGGTTTTTACTCTTCTCTGCTCAGGAACCTGCCGGCAGCACCAGGCCAAATGCGGAGAAACGGTGCTGGTGGCCCAGCGTGGAGCTTGCCGGCCGTCACCGCTCTGGCCTGTTTGCTGCTGTTCACTCTCTTAAACAGCGAGAAAGATGGCAATTTCCTTCTACCGCTCCAAGAAAAATCAAGGCGAGGTGACGGTTAAGACTTTAAAATAAATATGACAAACATCCATATACAGTGATGACTGCTTTCCTTAAACGAGCCTATATTTTTTAGAAATATGACAAACAAAAATTCTATTTGACACATACAATAATAATATAAGATATAAAGATAAATTATCTTCCCTGCAGTATGCAATATATCTCAAAGTGCAGTAAATTTCAATAAATTGCAACGTATCTGTACACATTCTTTTTTCCAGTATGTGATGAAATGCTGTATTTTTTTCAACTTGGTTCAATTTCCTCTAGGCTGCTACCAATAAATTGATTAAATAAACATCTATGCTGTAAATAAAATGGTGCTACTGTATTCACTGTTGTTTTGTGATGGAAAACAATTTGTTTCCCTTCCACTCTCCCACCCCCCGGCTGAGCAGAACGGCATCCGGGCTGTGGGCACAAGGTGAGCGGAACAGATTTCTGAGAGTTTTGAGTGTAATCTCAGATCTACAGACGTACATCTGTTAGTCTTTACGCAGGTTTTGGATGGCTGAATTAATTGCATTAGCTAAACACAAACAACATCATTATTTAAACACGACCTCTCTTCCTGAACCTGTAAACAAAACCCAGCTTGTTTCAACATTAAACTAAACAATAACAGCAGGTTGTATTTACCACGTAAGGCTGTCTTTACTGTTTATATCACCTATTATAACGAGGCTCTAATCCTGACCAGAGCCTCTAAGTGCTACTCAATAGAAAAAAGAAAAAAAACCACCCCAGAATAATGACTATATTAATTTCCTTTTTAGTAATACATGGCCCCGGTAATTCCACCAGAACAGCTGGCACCATGATTTCACTTATCAGCAAAAACCAAATAAGCAGACTGTTATAATGAAATCTCATGATATTAAAACATCATTAAAGTTATGGCAGCTACTGTTATGGGTGCGCTACAGAATAAAACATTTCAAAGACAAATTATGAGCTAAACAACCCTCCATACGATCACAGCAGAAAGCACTTTCTGAGATGCCTCGATGGAGTAAGAGTTACGTTACCCCGAGGCGAGGAGTCCTTCTGCCACAACGGGCCCCTCAGCCAACGCCCCAGCTTTTGGCACCTCTCCTTCCTTTCCCGCACACCGAGGTTAGGGACGACCTGCCTCCCCCAGACCAGGGCAAGCTTTCCTCACTGTTTTTAGCCAGTATGACTTAACCTCGATGCTGCTGCGATTGCACGGCCCTGCCACACCGCTGCTGTGCTGGGGAACGCTGTGGCCGCCCTGTATCGCCCCAGTCTTTGCTGTGATTAAGAGGCCTTTCCAGTTGTTTGCTATTTCCTCCTAGAATACAAACATTGCTTTGTGCACTATAATAAAAGGCCATTCCCCCAGCCATTTCTGTATTTTATGCTCCTGCTGTTCCTTCTCTTCTATAATATATAAAATATAAGTGCTACTTTTCCCATACTGCTAAACATACTGATCGAATCGCAGGGAGTTTTAATGTCATTGTTCTCTGTATATCTCTATCTGATTTCTCATTGTTGGTTGTTTTTTTTTCAGAAACCCCTTGTAGGCCTGTTGTTCCTCACATTTTTAGTGGGAATATTTCTGCATCCAGATTTTTTTCCTCTCTGCGTTAAAAGATCTGAGAGGTGGCTCCTTCAGACAGCAAACAGATGGTCTCACGTCAGCCTACATATTTTTTCTCTTCTTCCTAACTGGTCATCAAAGGCCAATCAATGCCCAAAAGGAGCATTACTGTTAATACAATCTAAATATTTCAAGTGGAGTAAACAAGACAGCATCAGACAGTAAATCAGTATTACTTTTCCCATAGTCAAACATCTCCACGGTTCCCCAAGGAGACCATATGACTCGTATGGCTGCCTCTCCAGTCCTGCCTGGAAATACTTGTGAGCTCCAGAATAACGACATTTACATATAAACACGGCGAAACAGAAAATTAAAAGTGCTGAAAGGAGAAAAAAGAAGTTCTTGATGAACAATATGCTTTCTTCCAATGATCCCAACAACCTTTAACAGTATAATGCCCTCAGCATGTACATTAAAGCCTCCTCATCCTTCACCCAGTCGTGACGCGGACCGAAGCCCTGAATTAACCACATGCCAGGGTAACTGCGGGGCAGGAAGGTTTAGGGGGAGGGGGAGAACAAACAGACAGGGTGCTATTTTCTAGAACCGTCATAGTATAATTTCCACAAATCTTCTCTCAAGCACAGAGGAAGAGAAAGCATTTGTGAGTAAATTCAGGGCTTTGGATATGTGGCAAAAGGAGTCTTAAAACTTTAAGAACAATTAGACTATTTTTTTCCATCTTTAATTTCTCCCTCTGTGGCTTAATGCAGCATTTCAGTAGGTTGCTGGATATACCAACTACTCCCTGCCGATACAAGAATGATGACTGGGGACATAACAAGGGTGATGGTTGAGTACGTACGACTAGAGATC
>JAOXJM010000033.1:79284914-79296828 GCA_026413425.1 Tringa solitaria
GATGGAAACATTTTGTGTTCCTACAAATCTGGGTATTCCATTATATTTTATTTTACAATTACACTACAAAACTATACTGTGTATATTACATTTACAAATAATACATTTCATATGTCTATCACATAATTCTTGCTGAACCATGACTATAGAGAATGAAATAGGGGTTTCCTTTACCTTAAACCACAGAATCTCTGTAGCAAAAGCAAAGCACCAACTTTCTCTAAAGAACCTTTGATCAACAGGAGCCATGAAAGCTCCACAGCACCTGATGCCTCTTTTTAAGCATAATCTGCATTTTGGAATATAATGTGTCTGTACCTCCTTTCCAGTTAGGGAACAATTCTGACAAATACAGCAATCCTGCAATCATGCGTTAAGTAAGAGCACGTCATTAGCTTTACAATCCACTGCTGGTCAAGGTATTAGTGTCTACCTTTATTATTTTTTAAAAAAAATGAATAGGGTACCATTTCTTATTGAAATTGTTAAATCCTGGGTGAGCTGCAATTACTAGAACATTTGTCTCTTGTTGAAGACAAAATAGAACCTAATTACTTTTTTCTTTTAACACCAGAGGAGGCATCAACAGCAGGTAAAATGTATGTAAGAAACAATCTGAAGAAACACCAGTGAGAGCATCATTAGGAACAAGAAATATTCATATAAAAATACCTTCCATGTTGTGAAATCTAACTCATCCACATAAACCAAAATGCTGTGAAGTTCTCCTAAATTATGCAGCTAGTCTCACTAAACAAGATCCAGAGATATATAAAAATGAAGAGATAATACAGATAAGCATGGATTTTCAGCATTGGAACTGCTAACTTGCATAAACCTTTTAATCTGCAGCATCAGCACCAACAGGTTAATAATGATTCCTTTTAGTTGGCTTCTCGAGGCCTTATCTGAAATCCAATATGTATTTTCCATGGCCAGAATAGAATCAACCACTCAAGAAGTCAGAGGAAAGTCCCGCTCAGTTCTTCTGGGTCTTCTGAAGGACAGATTTTATCATAGAAATTCAGTTCAGCTGAGTGAATGGCATCTATTCCCTGGTCTCACCCCAGGCAGAGGCTGACTGCTAATGCTCCGTGAGCCTCGCTTCCTGATCATTAATTTGACACAGCGCTCCTCTGAGTTCCATTCCAATTCCAAACTTTTACTAGGGAAGTTTGTGCTCAGTGAAGTGAGGATCACAGTTAATTTTAGATTATTTATATCATATCCATTGAGAAACATGCTAATAGCATTACATTGGTTCAGTCATGATTTTTTTTTTCCAGCAGGAGATCCTGTTTCATTTTGAAGGGGTTTAATAAAAATCAGACTGACACATTTATACAAGGAACACTGAATGTCACAGCATCCCTGATTAAACATTTAGGGTGGCATGTCAAATTCTTGGCAAAGTCTAGAATCGCTCCAATTTTCCAGAAGGGATTGGCATATACATAATGTCACCATTTATCACAAAGGTGCTGAGTTGCATTTTTAATGAAAAAGGAATCTCTTACTGCGGTCATTCCGCACTGTGTATATTTACATAGTATTTAAATAAAGACTAAATTTAAAGGTGAACCATAAGCTGACCGATTGACAGAAGTGTAAGTTGTGGAATCCTACTTGGCATTAAATTTAATGACCTAATCCTATAAAATCAAGATCTCAGAAGCATAAAGATAACTTACCATTTATAGATCCAGGAACTGATGATCAAAATGCCTTCCATACATTTTTCTTTGCAACTATATCAGGCAAAATAGTGACCACCAGAGCAGAGGTAGTTTAATCTTTTCCATTCAACCCTTGGTGTCACCAATAACCTTCCAAAATTTTTCTTCTCAAAATTAGCTTTTGAAAAGCTAGAAAAGTAGAAACATTCATAATATTTAAAAAAAAATCTTCATGCTTTATAATTGCACAGTGGGTGAAGTGATCTGATTATAAAAATAAGTAGTCGACAGAGAAATATTCATCACTAAATCAAAATACCTCAACTGTTGGATAACGTTCCTGGTTCAAACAAACATTCAGGAAATTCAGGCAGGTAAGGTGTAACTTTTTCACTCTTGTCATAATTCATTGTTTTTAGCAACAGAAGTAACACTTTTTATATAGTCTAAAGATTCAATAAAGTTCCATCCCTTCGCTGATGGTGCAGAGCCAACAGTGCAGCGGTCCCTTCGTCCCTCCCACCATCCTTTTGGAGACATTCCTCATGGAAAGCGAGCAGGGAGCCCTTGCTTTATGTCTCTTGTAATGGTAATTTGATGTTCATGGGGTGAAAAAGGTGTAATGAAAAAAACCCCAAACCACCCCATGGCACATACCAGTTACGGAGCATTAACTTGTGCGGTCCTTCAAGCTGCTGGGAGTCTCTCAGGAAATGTGTCCCAGGTGTCCCACGTCCCCTGCTGGTCTCCAAGGTAAGACGTCCCATCTATTGCAGAGCCTCCCCACGTGCTGAACTGCTGCTGTGCTTCATGCATGGCAGATCTTCACGGAGCATGGACGATGACACAGAGTAGCTGGGACCCCACGGAGAGTGGTGGAATAAAAAGGAACACAGGTTAAATGTGAAGCAAACCCACGCAAATATTTCAACTGGAAGTTTTGGTGTTTGTTCCACAATAGATTTGTATAATTGACCTTTCAAGGTTAAAACTAACAACAATATTTATGATTCCCCGAGAAAGGAAAATCTCAAATTTTGGCACACTCTAAAATCACATTTGAAAATTTGATTCTTAATAGATTAACTGCCTTTAAAGCTAACTGGAAACAGACCTTTTACTTCCTAAACAATATTATACCACCCCCCTCAAGGCATCTCCATTGTCAAAACTAAAAGGACACCTAGCAGCTATTTCACCCTGATTATAATTTCTCCCTCCCCAATTTTATGCTATGGCACATATAGAATAACGAGGCTCTGTAGTGCAATATACCAGGCAAGGAAATGACGGTTAATGCAGTTGTTTCACCATATAAATGCTTCCTCTAATTTATCCATCAAAAGTAGGAAACACATTTAATTATATTGTTGTACAGCTGCACAGGAGTATTTTATCCATCAGAAATGGCACGTACAATGATGGCTTTGTGAAGTTAAATACTATAACAAAGAAAACAATTCATAGCAGAAAGTTCATGAATTTTCATTTTCTCTTTTAAAAAGACTGCAGTAGAAAAGACCAAAATCTCTGCTGTGAAATAATTCATTTTTCAGCGCTATTAATTCAGTTTACTCTGGCATGAATACTGATGCTTTGCAGAGCACACCATATCTAAGGCTAGCCGTTTCAAGGGTGAAGATGGGAGCAATTTCATTTATTGGATTTCTCCTGTTTCCTTTAATATTTCTTTTGGTAAGAAGGATCATTTAGGCTTTGTTTCAGATCAGGGCTTTTTACTCTTAGTCTTCTTTACTGCTGAAAATCTAGAGACCCAACAGCATATTCATTTACTACGCCATAGAATAATTTGTGCCTGAAAGAATAAAGCACAAGCAAAAAAAAAAAAAAAAAAAGAAAAAAACAACCCTCTCTACTAAAAAGGGACATTAGTCGTTTCTCTCTGTCATTTTTTTGGCAGCCGATGTTCTGTGTTTTGTAAATCATTGCATCCGAAAGAGCTGGAGCTATAAAACTAATGCAGCAGGTCAGGGAAAACAAGCAGAGCCGGAGCAGAGAGGCTGGTGCCACCAGCTGGGTCAGCCCCTGTCACATCGCTCACCCCCCGGCACCGCAGGGACCGAGCACCGCAGGTCTGGGAACAAAAGGAGTGAGGCCTCTTCTCAAGGCAAGGATTGCAATAAGAGGATACGATGTGAGCACCCACCTCACAGGGAGCCCGAAGAGCAGCAATGAAAACCAAAGCAGTAACGTCAAGCGGGAGAAGACAAAGGGCAAGAGGCCGTTATTAGTTCAGAGACGCGAGGCGAGGCCTTTATTAAAAACGTGACAAAGGGCTTGAACGTGATTCTGCAAGAGATATGAGGGAAAAAAACCCCAGAGCTGAACAGAAAGAGATGAGCCTGGGAGGAGATGTATCAAGTATTCAAATTTTAGATACAAAGGAAGAAGGGACAAAGTGTCCACAAGGATGTGACTAGAAAGGAGGAAAGGACGGATTCTGATGCTAAGTGGAAATAAGGCTTATTGAGCTGCCAAAGAGAAGAGAGAGGAGTCGAGAACGGCACCGAGTGGAGCAGCCAGAGCAAAGGGAACAACGAAGCTCACGCACAAAACCCACTGGCCATTGATGTGGTCCTGTGGGACCCCTTCTGTCACCCTCAGCCCCCGCGGCAGAGCTGCAGCCGTGCTGCTTCCCAAGCCAAACGTCACCACTCATTCTGGAATTTGCACCGGCAGGTATTGAAAAAGGTGCTGCTCACGCTGTCTTCAGAGAACAGAAACATCTTCTGTAATAGCAACCAAGGGCTGATGGATGCCATAAAGCTTTCATGGGAAGATCTCCATCTCACCGGCACAAAACTAGTGCTTTCATAAAGATATATTCATTTCTGCAAACTTACAGAATATTTATCTACAAACCTCAGAACTAAATACAAATATTTCTTGAGCAGTCGTACCATGTATCTCTTTCTGCGATGCATTGACTTTGTTTGGAATGCATTGCCTGGTCTTAGACCTAATACAGAATGAAAGGAAAATGCCGTCCTAAAGGTCAAATATCCAAACTAAAAAGAAGAGTTTTAGAATTAGAAATTAGAACCAAATATATAAAAAAACCCAAATGTTTTTGGCTGACAACGACATACTGTGAAGAAAATCTGGTCAAATTTAGAGTGAACTTCAGCAGATATTAAAAAAGAACTGATTAAAATTACCAGAAAAAAACCCCAAATTTCTTTTGTACACAAAATTATAAACCCTTTTGCTTGTAAAAACAGTAACATATTTGGGAAGTTTAGGAGTGTTTCTGACTGAATTATTGGTTTTTCTAGGTACTTTTCATTGTATTCTTTTACAATTTTTTGTTGAAATATAACATTTTTGTTACTCATCACTAAGATATAAAACCAGAGAGGTCCTAACATCCGACTAGTGGCATTCAGTTGGATCAGTGTGTCAGAAAAACGCTTCTCCTTTAAACAAGATGAAAGAATTAACCCTGCCTTTTCCAAACAGCTCCCATTTATATTTCCACTAAAGCATCCAACTCTCTCACCAGACGCATGGCTACTCGTGGTGACATAAAGTTCCGTGCTAGATTCAGCACAAATCTGTTCCTGAACCCGAGCAGCCAAATGAGACTGAAGTGACATATATAAATATATATATTTCTCGGAGTATCAGCTACACAGTAATCTATTTCAACTCAAGCTTCCCCTTTTGAAGTAGTACATTAAAGACTATTTCTTCACATGGTGTCTGAAATAAGATCCTCTCGTTCACAGACGTGGGAACTGAACTTGAACCCCTGGAAAATGCAGTCCCCATATCGCGAGGAACGGGGATTGGCCCCAGCCCCCTTTGCTTCCCTTACCATTTACTCACACTCCGACAAACATTCCAGTGTGCAAACACAAACAGAAGGAGTACACTTGCTCAAGAGACCAGAATCTCCTGTGTGCCGATATAATACAGGGCATTTATGGCTTCATCAGTTTTAAAAGATGAGGAGACAATTACTTCTCATTTTAAAGGAGCATAAAGTAGTAGAAGTGAAGCTCCGCAGCTGTTAGTTTTGTTTCTGTACCCATATTTAAGCTCCTTGATGTATATAATTTTATATTTTCTAGTTTTTGTTTGTCCGGGGCCCTTAACTGTACTTTATAGGTTTACTTTAAATAAGCATAGCAAGGTATTTCTAGAAAGGTCTAAGTTTCTGAGTTTTTAAAAAAAATTCTGTTCTCATACACAGAAAAGAAGGTATCATGTAAGTTCCTACTGTTTAATATTAGGCAAGTAAGAGCGAATGCCTTTGGGTGTGGGGAACCACCCTGGCATTTTCCTACAAATATTAAAAAAGACAGGATTATGAGCAATGCAGAGAGTGACAGCTTCAGGAGGCTTACTAGTCTCCATGGGTATTTACTGTGCAAAAGGAAAGCAGTATTACGTGGATAATGATACATGGTAGAATTTAATAATGAATAATAAACTTTTCTTGGAATTCTTGACCTTTTAATAAAAGATATAAATACTTATTAAAATTTACACTGTGATTAAAAAGGAAAAAGTACAGAAGCTTTATACTTCTTTGGAAAGTTCTAAGCCATTTATTTATCAAGATATGAAAAAAAAAAATGGATTAGGAAAGAGTCTTCCAAAAGCATAACAGCATCAGAATATGATTTCTTAAAAGCCGGACTACTATAATCATCAAAGGACTCCATTCCTAGCTGCATCCTCCTCCTGGAAACTAAATCCATAAGCATACCTGATGGACATCTCCTTAAACAGCTTGTGTCCTCTCAGTCTGTCATAAAAATGACACACTTCTCTACTTTTAAATAAACCCAGTTTTATTCTGTGACATAAAAGCCTCCCAGGTTTGTGTCAGCGTAACGCTGCAGACAGGGACAGTGACGTTGGGAGTTTTCCTGGTGTCTGGTTAGGTGTGAGCAGCTACTAAGCAGTGACCACTCTTTCTGCAACACAGAAACCAAACCAGGAACATTCTGGTTCATTTGGGTGTGTACCTATATGTGTGTGTGCCCGTGAATACCGTAAAACACGTATTCAAACATATATATACACGCACATATACATTTTCACTCTAAGGAACAGCGGAGAAATTAAATGAATGATCAACGTTTCAAATAAATAGACAAAAGAGATGATCATTTGTGAGACGGGGCCTCCAACAACCCATCTGCTGAGACGGGTGCACAGAAACCAGTGGCCAATTGCCTTAACCCTATATCAAAAACTACATCAAAGAACTCAACTGATGGACAAGCTGCTTTGGAAGATAAAGAAACAATTACAAATGTAATTTCAGCAAAGCCCTTTCTAAATGTATCCTACAGAGAATGAAAAAACTCTGTTCTGATGAGAAATTTTGTAAAATTTATTTCGTGGCTTCATTAAGGGCTTTGTTTAAAGCCCATTAACAACTGGGGACGGGTTTTCAGCTCACTTCAGGGGTCTCAGAGCACAGTGGCTTTTGCACATTAGAACTGTGGAACTGTGAGTACCACCTTTGGTATTTCCTTCTTTCTTTTTTTTTTTTTAACTATAATTCTGACAAAATTGAATCACTAAGGCTGGAATTTTCCATGCACAACTACTTTAATTGGTTTTGTCTTGATTTTAGCACAAACAGTTGAGAGAAAATGTGCTCTTTCCTAATATAAAAGAAATTCTTATTGATGATTGATTCTCACCAACTATTAATTGGGAAGCTACAGAAATTCTGTGCTTTCAATGCAGGCAGCTAAGATATAGCAGGGAATGCTCTTATAAGAAGCAAGAGCTCACCTATGGAAATCTGCCCAAATCATCTGCTTTTAGAACTACAATCCTCACATGCTCAGAAAAGACAGCTTTTCTGTAACTGCTACATTTCATTTGTACTAAGAATGCTTCAGGCTGAGACAACCAGGTATTTTCCTGGCAGCATCTGAGGACCACGTAATCCCCAGATCTGCTAATTAACACCAACAACGGGAGCCCCTCTCCTCAGCCTCGGCTCTTCCTTCCCCAACTGCAGCTTCTCTGGAACAAACCTGGGATTATGGCAACAACACAGGAGCAGCTCACCTCAATTAAAGCAGCTGAATGAAACCCCACAGAACTAAATCACACTCTTTCCTTAGCTGCTGAATTCCTATGGGCTAATGAACAAGACATCTAAAATAAACTTTTCACGGATGGCCGTTAAATATGGACTCATAATTAGCGATCACCGGATTTCTGACCTACGATCCCGATGCGCAGCCGTAGTGAACAGTCACATCTGCAACGGGGTCCAGCAGGAGCTTCAAGGGACTGTCCCACCCGTCCATTTGTAATGCTGAACAGTCTGGAGAGCAGGTCATGGGCAGCTCCCGTTGTCAACCAAACTGAAGGGTGCTTTCACCTTCATCTCCACGTGTGAGAGCGCATGACAGCACCTCACCTTCTCCTCCCGCGAGGCTATCTGGAAATAAGTCTTTTTGAAACAAATAAAGCAGGGATGTCTGGTACAGAAAAGCAAGGAAAGACATTGTTGGAAATTCTGGAGTTGGAATAGGTTGATGCAATGCAAATGGAAGTAGAGAGAAGCAAAAAGAAATTCACAAATTCAGCTGTTGCATCCCATCGCATTTTAAAGCCTTTGAATCTCTTCAGGAAAAGCAATTAAACAAAAAGAAAGAATAAAATGCCCTGAGCATGTTTAAAACGTGAAGGTGGATTGAACTGATTTTTCCTTCCTGAAGTCCACAACTAATGTGTGACACATGAATGAACAAATAAAAAGACAGAAAAAAAGATATCCATCCAACTCTCTGCTTTCTAGCATGGGATTGTCTAGTGTGTAGAGAGAACCAACTTCTGTTCTTCTACCTGCCCTCCAGACCATAGGAGCTGGAGGATCTTTGACCTTGACTTAACTGCAGGTTATTCACCCATATTTTAACACAGTATAAAGGACTGAGGCAAATATGGGAATTTTGTTAACTTTGTTACTTTTTTAACTAATATTGCTTATAGCTATGCTTGCTACAAATTGAATACACAGCAAATTCAATATGTCACTTAAAATGACACGTTCATTCCTGGAGTAATGAAAGTGAACGAGATACATTTTTTCCACCGTAGTAATTCTGCTCCCCCTAAACCTAGGTTCATGGAAAGTTCTATACACATCTGTCTCTGCAAACAGCTTTCCTTCTCTTCAGAAGAAAGGCAGGTTCTCATTATTTGGTTCCTCCTGTTGCCTTTACCTGCTCTCGCTGCTGTACTCACAACTGCCATCGGGACAGCCACTGCCCTGTCCTCGGAGCTGGGAAATGCAGCCTGCCCTTAAACGGTATTCCGTGACTCAACAGGACTGAGTTCACTGTGGAGTCACCCTCCACTCTTCAGCTGGCACCTTCTGGAGCCCCGCAGTCCAAGCAGGGTCACTCCCCCTCACTGCTTGGAGCTTCAAGCTTCAAAAATCTTCAGGCTCAACACGGAGTTTGGTTAAAACCAACAATTCTTGCCAATTCCTGTCAATAAATCTAAGTCATTAATCGCTTTCCAAAGCTTCTGACAAAGCAGATTGATCTAAACTTAAACCGGCAAGGAAATCTGAGATTACTTGCAATACTGCATTTCGCAGGAGCGGTGGAGAAACTCTCCACTCAAGGCAGTGACCACATTCCTGCGACGAGAGCAACCCACGACTCTGCTCACGCTGCGAATGGGCTTCAAAGACGGACCTAGGAAAGGAAAACACATAATTGGCAAAGCCGCAAGTCGAAATGAATCAGGGCATTAGTTCAGAAACCCTAAGGAGAGCTTAATTAGATATGAATTATCTAGTAATTGTGAGTCTCTCTGATGCACATTTGTTTGGACACCTATTACTAAGGGTCCCTACCACTGTTCTAACCTTGCAGCCGAATTCAGAGCATCCCTCCGAGCCCTGCGCTGGCTCCCAGCTACCGGCACGGGACACACCATTCTGAGCTGCTAACGGGAACGGCAACACAGCTGAGTTCTTCCTAAAATATTTCTGGCAAATTTTTAGAGATTTTATTTCTTTTTTTCAAGTACATTTGGGTTGAATACGTTTGACCCTAGGTCTTTAGATGTCTTGCAGCCTCGGGTACCCACTCCTGTCCCTGCCTATTTTGGCTCACATCAATACCTTTTCACTCCCACACCAGCCAAAAACTTGGCTCTTTCTATGTGTGTGCTAAATACTCCTGGGCATAGGGAAGTTTCACCTTCCTTTCAGCTTTTGACCAACTCTTGTCTGTCTGACATACCATCTAACTTCAAATCTAGGATAAACTGTCACATTTTGACACAGTAGATATGAATATAAAAATATAAAACAAACGCAGTGGCTTTTGTTGCCCGTTAGGCTCTGAATTGACCTCATCCAGGATCCTAATGTCAGTAAAAGGAAGAACTCACAAACTGCCCCTCTAGAAAGAGTACACAGTACATGCAAGCTGTACATTTAGATAAAAAAATTACTTGGATTACTAAAGGTAGAAACTTAGCCCCATATTTTTGGCAGATATCTAAAGAATTGCCTGATTTTCAGCACTCAAATTTGCCGTGTAGGAAAAATAAGCTTGTGCTACTTGCCATCAAATACAGATCAGTGAACCAAACCAAGTGTTTGCAAACATTAATTGCAGTACTTTTTCCCTTATAGGTACCAAGAGATATCATTCTATTTTTCTCTAAAAGACATATTTATGAATAGATTAGAGAAGAACTTGTCAGAATAGCAGGCTGGCCTAAAAGAACTTTCAGGGCTCCAACACCAACCGATTTCTGTTTCTGATTTTACACATATCTTAGACTGAAATTTTGGCCTATTTTTCGTCTCCTGGGCCATTGCTGTGTTGTGGTTTGGGCCGGACTGGCCCTGAAGCCATCGTCTCAAACACAGCGCTGGAACAGAAAGGTCCTTGGGGTGTGTGGCACCGCGCACAGGCACACCGGGGACCCGCGTTAGACTGGTCATTTGAATTCCACTGCACTGAAAATTAAAAGGAGAAAAAGTGAGGCTGAAAAGGGGGAAGAAAAAAAAAAAAAGGATAGCTTCTCTTAAACTTAGATGAGATGTTACCAAGAAATAATCAAGCTGGAACTTATTTGAACTTCTCTGTCTAAATCAATAGTGGAGTAGTCTGTCTTTGTGGTGATAAGAGGGTAAGGCTCAGCCTTTTTGTTGGGCTCAGGGCAGGAGTTGTGGGTTGAAGCGTAATCAAAAATTATCTTCTGGCTTTTTCTTTTTTTCCCTTCCCTCCTAGAGATGAAGCTCCAATCGATGGTCTCAGAGCTTCAGATTATCTGTCAGACAGGGAAAAGCTGTCTCAAGCAGCAAGGACCTCTAATCAAATATTGACAGATGAGATGTTCCGGGCGATAAAAATAGATTTAAAATCCAAAGTGACATTTTTTGATTAGAATCATAGCCTAACTGTTAAAGTCATGATGTAAGATAAATGATACGGTCTGAGCCTTCCAATCAATTTATTACCTTTCCTAAATGTAATGAATATGAGTTTCCTACTTAAGCCAAGGTCAAATCCACACAAATTAACCTAAATAGCTTCATATTTTTCTCTAGATTGATAAAAAGACATCTGTTCATGATAAAAACAACTTCTACTTGATTTGAAAAAGTTACAAGTTTGAAAGATATATATAGAGAATAGGAAATACAGGTAGAAATGGTCATACTCTACAACATTTAACTAGTATTCCATTTTAACTGAACCCAGGGGAACACTGAGGTATTTAACAGCTCACCTAAGGAGACTCCTCGATCTAGAAAACGTCGATCAGCTTCAAAACTCAGTTAAAACTTGACTTAAATTAATGCAGTAAATTATACTGTTCATAGGAGTATATGAGGTAGCAGGGAAGAAACCACAACTTAAATCAGAAAAAAACTGCCACCAACTAACCACCGAAAAATTCAACAAGAATGAAAAGAATTCTACCTACTCAGAATTTAATAGCTTTAATATAAATCCAGCTGGAACTGATGGGCACAGAGCTCATGGCTCCAAGCAGAAGCCTACTAACAGATGCTCTTGGTGGAGGAAAAAAGGGAGAAGCATGCCTTCAAACACATCCCCCCTTTAAAACGTGAGGATTGAACCAAACGGGTTTAAATTAATATAAAAATGTTACCCTTAACATGGAAATGGTGACTATGACGCTGCTGTGCTATAAGAGCATTTAAGCCCGTGCACTGTTTGACTTCCTAAAAGCACAGGACA
>JAOXJM010000033.1:79307824-79321970 GCA_026413425.1 Tringa solitaria
TGCTCCAAGCCCCCTCCAACCTGGCCTTGAACCCCTCCAGGGATGGGGCAGCCACCACCATAGTAAAAGTGGCTTTAATACAAAAAAATACATTCACTGCTCTTCTCAAGTAATTTTCTAAGTTTTTAATATAGCTACATAAACGAAAGAAAGAAATTTAAAATTCAGTGCTATATATAATATCTGGCACATGACTGGATATATATCTTTGACGTGATAATATTATTAACTTTGTTTCCAGCTTCATTCATTCATCTCCCTAATGAAAAATTCTGGATGCTATAATTTACAAACTGTCAGGGAGATTCATGGATTAAACTAGATTTGTGGAAGTTGCCTGTCTCTTGCCTGTTTAGCATAAAAATTCTGCTCTCATGAGAAAACCCTGTGGTGACTTTTCAATTAGTCATAGCTGGTTCTTCCACAGAAAAGACGCTGTATGTGCTTTGCACTATGTTCATAATTTTATTAAATGTCACTGGTTGGAACAGTGAAGACATACTTAGCTCTGCAATATTTACTAGTGGGTTTTTTGGGGGGTTTGTTTGTTTGTTTTTTAATAGCTGGCATGTACTTACCTGTAGGATTTAAAGTCCACGATCTACAGGGACATTCCAGAGTTTATAGGTAAAAAAGAGTTACCATTGCCCACATGAAGCAGTGATGCCTTTGTGGAACAAGTCATCCTCCAGGCTTCATCCTTTGAACAGTAATGAACACGAGAAAAGCAGAAAGAATAAGAACAGATGGATTCTCTATCCCCAACATACAAAACCTGTGATTAACTCCTGTATATGTTTTCACGTGTCATTGAATTTCTTGACTTAAAAAACTAAAGAAATAAAATACTGAAGAAGAGGCTATACCCACCGTACTTTCCACCTGGCTGTACCCAGCGATGTGCAACGGGTGCTCACCAGAACACACAATCCTGTACATCTTCTTTACCAGTTTAGCAAAGTACATCAGCTCACATCGTCAGTAGCAGAGAGGGAGCAGGAGGTGGCAGCTCGGCGTAATGCAGAGCGTAAAAAGGAGGGGCTGGGGACACTGCAAAGCACAAACTGTGAATGTGCCTGGCTACGAAAATAAACGCATAAATTAAATCTATAATATCAATTATAAAGTTATTTAGTTTGGTATAATGCAACAAAAATAGCTGACAACAGAATTATTTGTGTTACTATTAATTGGAATGTAAGTAAAATGTCTTTCTTATACAACCTCTTAAACAAATATTTAAATTTGAAGTGTTCCCTTCTGACCCAACATTTTAGCCAAAACCAGCATGTGTTCTAGAGAATATGAAGGTACGATATAGGAATGTATTCAGTTTTTGAAAGCAGCTCCATGCTTTTCAGGCAGTGACTGGGAAGAACAAAGTGCAAAGCCCAGAGATGTAGAAACACAACCACTTTCTTCATTTTGAATTGATTACTGATGAGCTTGAAATCTTCCTGATCAATGATATGGAATCCTGATTAAGAATTATTCTACACAGAAGTTTGTTTTCCCTGAACTACAGTGGATACTGACGGTTTTTTGGTTATTGGATCTGGTTCCAACAGAAATAAATTTCTATATCCACATAGAAAATACAGCTTCTGTACAGTACATTGAAATGGAAGTTTGAAATGTATACCGAGTCCTATGTATCTGCCTGCCCCCTCCGGGTTAGTGCTAGGACAAGGGAAGGTCTTTGAGGCTATCACAGCGTGAGTCATGCCCTGTTTTATCACCCGTGGACAACTGCAGGAGAACTTTTGTGAGATTAAGTGTCTACATATTTCTCATTCTTTTCCTTTTCAAGTATCTTCTTGATATAGATCATAATACCTATTTCCCTACCTATTTCTCTGTCAAATATGTCCTTCCTCTAGAACTAAAGACTTGGCTCGGTTTTATTCTTGAATGACATGTCATCAATGTTGCTTGCGTGGTCCCGATTTAATAAGTGGGGTCACATCAAGTACACTATATCCCCCAGGCAGCAAAAATTTAACAGCTCCATAAATGTGTCAAGATGACAAAAACCTCATAAAGTTGATATAAATTTAATATGAATGACCACTATTCTAGATTTTCCTGCAGGTACCACTGAAATTACTTTTTTTTTTCTCTTTCTTTTATTAACAGCTTCCTGAGTAACCACACAGAAGCAGACTTAAATTATAGTACACTGCATTCCAATTTATTTTAGAAAGCTTTTTAAATAAATTGATATCCATATCCTGTAAAACATGCTGCTGGCAGCCGCCTTTGTTTTGTTCAGTAACTGAGGTACAAATTTAAAATAATCAAGAGTAATTTTCGCAAAGGATGAGGATAAAAATGTAAGATTATTTAGTTATTGAAAACAAACAATAAAAAATTAATGTCTTTCACAGCTTCAATATTGCCTATTCAATGCCTCCCCTCTCTCCAAAGGAAAAAAAAACCCCTTAAATCAGTAAATGAAAGGACTATTACAGAAGAACGCTCATAATATTAAGTTAGAATTGAATTCCAAAGCCCTTGGTGTTCTCAGGAAATGCCTAAGTGACAAAGACACAGAGCTGGTTACTTTTTACATTTTTGCTGAAGTTCCTGTCATGAATTTTATGGATTACTGCTAGAAGGGAAATTGGATGGCTGGAAAACACTATAGAATATGAGGTGTCCAAACAACAGTCCAAGAAGCTCCTTGTTAAAACCAAGCGATAGTGCAGTACGCAGCACTTTCCTCAGTTCCACGCCCACTCACAGACTAAACAAATAATAGGAGAAAAAGGTACTCACATTTACTTTTTGCCTGCAACTTTTTCTTAGATTTAGCCCTACGTAGCGAAGAATTGAGGCCGTAGTAAAGAATTTTACTATTTTTGTTCTCCCAGCATTGTATTTCTAGAATCAAGACAAAGCACGTTATCATTCCCAGCATAAACTATATTCTTCATGAAACCTTAGCCTAATGAACAAGAAATTATAAAAACTTTGTTGTGACTTATCAGTCTTAGGTGACTGACCGCTTTCACTTCATATCTGAAAACACACAACTGAACAATGGTGCGTTTTCATCCAAAATTTCAGAGCATGTCAAATTTCCATCCTCCTCCAAACAGGGCTCCATACGCTTGATGAAAACCTGACTGCATGAATCACGGACCTAGATTCCTTTAGATGTCACCAGAACCAGGGTTTTACCTGACTTCTTTTTAGTGCAATTTTAATTTTTCTTTTGATGCTGTTTAATTAGCATTTAAAATTTTTTAAAGCTTCATTTGCTTCTCCTATCAACTGGATCGACACAATCCACAAAATCTCTAATGCTGCCAGTTTGATGAATCAATGGAAAGAATCTTGTTACATGAATTACCTATATACTTATTTCATACCAAAATGGTTTAAATAGAAATTATTTTTTAAAATTGCCTGAGATTACAGATGCTCTTGATTTCCATTAATATACTTACTAACATAGTTTGCTGAATATTGTTGCTACATGAACCATTTTTTGCTGCCAGAGAAAACTAAAATAAGTTTCAATTTATACAATAGTACATTTGCTCTTCAGAGTAAGAACACTATCAAGTTTCTCACAGAAAAATAATGGATACTTCTCAGAGGATTATCTGAGTCTTGACAAAGCTGTTAACAGGAAAGGAATTCAAGTACAGCATATTGCTCTGAATTAATAGCACCCACCTGAACCGTAACGGAAGTCGAAGGTGAGTTCCTGCTGCCCCATTTCCCGCTGGCTCCTGGAACATTCACATTCCTGAGAGCTGCTGGTCCTTCCCAAATCCCCATCTCCCAACTGCGGGTGGAAGCCTCTCGGCTGCCAGCAGCTCGTTAGCTGGGTTTTACTGTAGGGATGGGAAAAGCCAATCCATGTTTATCTGTCATTGCAAAGGGTTACAATTGGAGAGTTACTGCAGACCTTCTGAACGGCAGCAAAGTCTTTAGATTTTTATGGATAACGTGAATGCCTGCAACCCTGCAAATACACCTTCATGCATAGACAAAACCTTACCTGCATGTTATTTAAATTAGTCTCAGTAACTATAGTGACTGAAGTTATCAACTTCAATTAATATACGAAATTGACTAAATATGGACTCTGTTAGACTAACTATAGTAATATTTTGCTAAGGTTCGTAATTAAGGAAAAGTGCACAAAGCCATGGTTTGCCCTCTACAAAACTTTATCTAGACTCTAACCAATTCATTAAGGTCCTCTGTTAGCTCCCAAGGACATTCAACTTCTCAGGAAATAGCGTTGCCACATAACTCAGTACTGACACGGGGGATCAGCCCCGATAAATTCTGAGAACTAAATCATGTACCTAGTCATTAAGGACATCTCATTTAAAGCATTGGAGAAAAATGCCCAACGCTGAACTAAATGCTAAGTAATTATTTTACGCTAGTCATCTAAATAAAAATAGTATGAATAAAAATGCAGCAGAGAGCACCATTTTACTTTTTAAAAGCAGATTTTGAATTCTACCCATCCCAGAAAGCAGATAATCTAAACTCATCTCTAACAACATTTAAAATCATTTTCAATACTGTTCCTTTGCAGCTTTGTCATTTGCCTGCTTGTTTTTAAACCTTCAGCCTCTCAATTCCTTTCCAGAGTGTTCTCTTATTATGAAATATGTGAGCAATCCCTCTTCAATTACAGTAATACATTTAGAAGAATTGGTGAAATAAACTGTTCCCAGTTTTAGCATCTAAAGAGCTAACCAAAGGTAGGGGCATTACAACATGAGTGACAATTTGAAGAGATGCTTCCCAGTAAGAAGCAGCACAGCATTACACTGGATATTTGCATCTCTTAAGCTGACCACTTTAGATGCCGCATAAACTCAATATTTGAATGTTAAATTACCCTGCAGCAGCAATAAAATACCAAGAACTGCCCATGCAATAGTAATGGGCACAATCCAAAACAGTTTAAAATGTAAGATTCCATTTTAAAGAATGGGAAACAATTTTTCCTGGCATATTCAAGTATGTGCTTAGGATTTTTGGACTCCACTAATACTCATTCCTTGTTAGCTAGATACTGCAGGCGGTTAATCAGCCCCTCTAACAACCTGCACCCCTCCGCACTTCAGTTGGCAAAACAAATAACGCAAAGCCCTTCTGGGCTGGTCAGGCAGGTTCCCTGAGCTCCTGGAAGCACCTCCAGCCCCAGACCCCTGGAACGCACTTGTCCTCATCAGCCGGAAGCGCCTCCCAAGGACTTTACGGAAAGTGCCAGCGGGATCTAACCTACCGAGGTCTTCTTCATTTCCCTGAACGACACGCTGTCGAGGGACAGACAACGCGAGGAATACTGTAAAAAGGACAAAGTCAAGCTGATACACAAACCCCGGTGCCGACAGGAGCGTTGATCTGACAAATAAACACATTTCTACGAAGCGTGTGAGCTCCTCAGCCCATGGCAATTCAAGAACCTGTCCCGGTCTGGTTCCACTGACCTACGGCAAAGGCCGTGGAGCTCCATGTAACGATGCCGTTCTGCCAGCCGGGCTTTCCTGAGATATAGAAGAGTTATTCTCAGAAGACAAGTTAAAGATAATGGAGTGAGACCATAAGAGGTACTTTCAGTAGAGTTTCCTTATTCCCTGCTCTAAACTTAAATGCAAAAATTTATGGAATTTGGCCCATATGGCCAGTACTCTTATTGCCGTATTATTATCAGAGGTGCATGAAATTTCAAACCATCAGTAATAAAATCAAGAATGAAAATAAGTAACTTAATTTTTATTTAGACCAGATGTTTCCATAAATAATTTTTAGTACGCTGACTGGAATGTTTAATCACTGTATCGTAGCAAGTGAAATGAAAGCAGGCAAACAATTTGAAATAAGAACAACAAGAAACAAGCAATGCAAGATGCAGGCTGGGAGACAATGACTAAAGAAGACGATTGAACTACTTATAATATTTGATTTGCAATTCTTCATAGCAGTCTATCACGCTATTTCGTCAGGAAATTTTAATTCATTCATTAAAAGACATGACAAAAATAAAGAGACCTGTTTTGCAAGTAAAAAACCACATACAAGAATATTTAAACAAGTCTGGCTGGATTTTCTTGTTTTGTACGATGTTAAAAAAGGAGAATGGCAGCTGAAGAGCTTTATATGTTTTGCATGAGCTGAGAATATGAAAATTGAAAAACAATTACTTGCATAAATTGATTGACTAACAAGGAGAAAGAAGTGCCCCAACATTGCTGAGATTTGAATAGTAACTCCAATAAACATATACGCAGTTTCTAACAAATGAATCGATGAAATACGTTAATTTGGTTTGTAGAATCGAATCCTCAAGCTGGATTTCTCCCAGCTTTGTTCACGTATCTAAATTTACTTTTCAGGGTCTGAATACAAATCTCCATTTCTGAGCTGGACATAGAATCATAGAACGGTTCGAGTTGGAAGGGACCTTAAAGATCATCCAGTTCCAACCCCCCTGCCCTGGGCAGGGACACCTCTCACTAGAGCAGGTTGCTCAGAGCCCCATCCAGCCTGGCCTTGAACACTTCCAGGGATGGGGCAGCCACAACATCTCCATATCTTGTAACAAACTCACAATTTTTCTTCAGGTTCTCTTTTTCCAAAGCGTTGTTAGAATATTGCAAGTTAATTTCTGGTAGTGAATCAGATTCCAATCACATTCAATCAGACAGCCCGAGATTCACCTACTCTGCTCAGCCAGCCTCCCAGGTGTCCCCCAGCGCCTGGCCTGGACCAAGGTACAGCCCATGCTGGGTGCAGACCAGCGGGGCCAGGAGAAATGGAAGAAGGAGAAGGATACCACGTGGAGCAAGAGGCACTGCAGCGGGGACAGAAGGAGACAGGACACGCAACTGCAGGAAACCAGAACTCCTTAGTTTCTGCTCAGGAAGCAGAGTTTCAGCCACTGGGGTTCCTAAGCTGGTGTCCTGAAGGTGTCAATAAGCTAGGCAGGGGGAGGATTTTTAAAAAAAGAAATGCAAAGCAAAGCCAGGCACTGTGCAAATGTATAGAGAAGTGAAGTATCCGTTTCATTTAAAAGGTACTCACCAGAAATGTTAAGTCCTAAACAACTCACTCTGCCTGCATTCCCGATGTGTAAATTCAGTTTGCCCAAGCCTCCAAAAAAGAGTAGGTAGAAGGCAAAACCACTAATTCTAACCATCTTCCTTGCCATGATTAAAACCACCTCAGCTCTCACCAGGGCAGAAAACAATTTCTTTTTTAATGTGGATGCAGAAGTTTGATACTCAATAAAAATCAGCTAGCTGAATTTCCAAACACAGTAACAACAGTAATTACAGTAGACCAGAGTGATAGTGGGTGGTAACACTAACATCTTTCACATAGTGTAAGAAGGGGAAAAAAAAGTAGTAAGATCAGTGGATTTCCATAACAGTTTGCAGAACTGACCTAATGTAAGAACTACCAATGATTTTGTTCATATTTTAAGTTGTAAAATCAGTGTTTCCCATTACAAAGTATAATAGAAAGCTTTTTGTCTGTCATCAGTCTATTTTCCTTTTTCCTTGACTATACTACAACAAAGTAAGGTTCTGTTATTGAGACAATCTCAGCTGTATCTCCTCCATCTACAAATAACATCGCTTAATCCCCTGTAATCAATGCAATCGATTACACCAACGTTAAATTGATGTGAACTGAGTAAAACGAACACCATGCCTTTGACTAAGGGAAAAGTGCAGACACAGTGAGTTTCAAAAATAGTTTAGACTGTATTTGGAAAAAAAAACTTATGCAGTATTAATGATTATATTTAAAAAAAGCCATTTCAACATTACAAAAATTGCTTATCTGTGTTTATTATTATGAGAGTGCTCGGATGAGTGGGACACATGCTGCACACACAGCTGATGCAAAGCTTGCTCTGTTAGTAAGCATTTTCCCTCTTTTGGTCAGTAACTAAATAATTACGTAACCCAAAGAGACCAACTAACGTCTGCTCTGTAGTTTTTGGCTTTCTGC
This sequence comes from Tringa solitaria, assembly GCA_026413425.1. Classification (NCBI taxonomy): domain Eukaryota; kingdom Metazoa; phylum Chordata; class Aves; order Charadriiformes; family Scolopacidae; genus Tringa; species Tringa solitaria. Next base: position 79,315,823 of record JAOXJM010000033.1, read on the forward strand.
ACACTCTAACACACCACAGAGGCCCAAAACACCATGAGACTCCAAACAGAAACTATTTTAGGACACTATTTAATTGACTAGAACTCAGAAACTAATTAGCAGATTTGCATGAGACTTCACAGAAAAAATCAAGCTTTAATGAAAGACTGTTTACTTGAAAAATAGGGGAAGGCATTTTTTCACCTGAAACAAGGAAAACTAGTTTCTGTGTAAGTGTAAGAGAAAGTGGAAACTTCTACATCTATACAGAAGTCTGTTCTATTCAGCAATAATAATTAACATAATTGAGCCTAACTATACAGGCAAATATACCCTCAATAATGGCAAGTAATTAATTATACATAATTTATGGAACAAGGAACATGGTGTTCTGTGGACACACACTCTGTGACCCACAGGACTGCTCCGTTTTCCATCCTAGCTTCCAGGATCAAGCCAAGTTCTAACTTCAGCTTAATAATCTAAAAAAACACTAGCTTTGAATTCCACCTTTGAATCCCACTCAAGTCCCCCCTGGAACTCATACACATGGACGTATGATGTGTATTTGTCTATTTGAGATCAGCAAGGACGCTTTCCACAGGAATATCTAGATTTTACCTCCACGTATGGAAAGGCAGTATGTTTCTTTGAAATTGTTTCCTCTTTCACTTGACAGAATCTCAATTTTCCTCAACCTTCTGTGACACAACCATCTGCCTACTGGTAGTTCTCGTGTGCAAACGCTTCACAAAGCATCAAGAGTGCAAAAAAGCTGCTCAAAACTCACCCGACCACCGTTGGTGCATGTTCATTCCAGCTGCTTCTGAAGCGGTAGCGTCCCTAGAGATGGGTGCATCTGTTCGATGTGGGGAGTGTAAAAATGACCAGCTCTGTGTCTGGGTTATTTTAAAAGCCTGCCAAGGAAATAGTCATTTATTAAAAAATGTAGAGCCTCTTTTAAGCACTAAGAAAAAGGTTGCAAAAAACTTTAAGGCCAAGAGGAATTTAAAGCAAAGAAATAATGAAATAATTTGTGGAGGAGGAAAGAAGCCTTTGGAAACGAACATTTATTGTACCACTGAATTAATGAGAAAAGAAGCAGCAACCGCATGTGTGGGTATTCTCTGCTGGAAGATTAAGATGGAAATTAAATGTATGGCTGATGATAACTATTGACTATTCATTAAAAGCCTTAATAAACTGCAGGTTTTTTTCATTTGTCAGTGACCCATGTTTGCATGTTTTTATTTTTATTAAGTACAGTTGTGATGATGACAATCCTGTAAGAATAAAAAAAGCGAGCAGCAAAACCTTTAATGTAATTTAAAGATTACTAGTATTAAATTTAATTTGAAATCTATAGCTAGGGAAATGATTTCAAATGATAGCAGAGTACAGTTAGGACTTTCAGATATGATAAACTCAAATATTCTTTCAACTAACCTTCCAAATGAAAGAGAACTGCTATCACTTGGTATTTGAAATGAATTAACAGAGAACACATTTACTGGTGAAAAATATTTCTGACTTTTCATTATAAGTTTTTACCATTTCCATTTTATTTCAGTATCTTACTACATTTACATTGCTACAATTACATGGAAGTATAAGGGAAAATGCAGAAAGGAAGCAGGATGAAATATTACGAAGCAGAAGCAAGATGAAGTATTATGAAGCACCTGATTCTTTTCAAAATCAAGATCTGATAGTATTTTTTACTAGAGTTATTACAAATAAAAAAAAACTACAGAACAGATCAGCTGTAAACTATAAGTAGATTTTTCAGTCTTTCTTTAAAAAAAAAAAAAGATTTGTTTCATCAGTTCTATCTGGAAATCATAGATGCATAGATGCCATGCAATAACCCCAAAATAACCAAATGAATGTGTCCAAGAAATCCAAGAAATTTAAATTATGTTCTAAAAAAATCTTTCAATGTTGTCATCAGATATTCTGCTTGAAAACGAACCAGGATTTAACAGCCGTGCACTGAGACCACCACAGGTGACTTCAGGAGCGTGCCGCCTTTATGAGGAGCGTCTGCGGCGCTGGGGGTGGGGGTGGCCGCAGCAATCCCTCCGGCGGTGCGACGGTGGGCACGTTCCAGTGACATTCAGTGAACCCCACCGGAATGCCCAGACACGGCTCCAGGGGGGGTGCCCCAAGAGCCCAGTTCCCGCAGCCCCGTAACTCCCCCGGGCACCTCACGGCACCGGAGAGACCCTCACCCAGCACGTGGGGCAATACTGGCCATCGCCACCCAGCAAACCCCCGGCAACAACTCCGGTCACCCACGCTTCCATTTGGGAGCAAAAATCCGGGCCCTATGACTGGCACCTGTACAGAAAAGGATATACAGAAAGAGCCTCCTCTTCCTCTTCCCTGAATAGAAACCCCCCCAGTGTCCGGAAAGGCGCCTCCCCCGCAGAAGGACTCCTCTCGACTCAGAGCGCTCAAGGAAAACGGGGTCTCCTTTTCCACCCTGACAGGGCCATTTGCTCAGATCCTTTCAACCAGCCCATTATTTAAGGCCATAATTAGACTTCTACAGTACGAAAACAAGCCAGCCTCTCATTAAAATTTCCACAATGTGCATGCTTTTTGGTACAGTTAACAGCTTTGTTTCAAGAAAAAATAAGGAATAATAATACTTAAAACTTCCATCCTTCATAAAATGGTACAAGATTGAGGAAAACAGTCCATCACGGACCAACCAAAACTTTGGCTGTTCTTCTCACTCCATGAGCTCCCTGGCACGGGGTGTTTGCTCTTACTGTTCAGCACGGCTCTCCTCTTTATCAAAAATACAAATTCTCTTAACATTTTTGCAAACGAAACTCTGAAAGTGCTTTTATGAATTTTAATTATCTTCAGCATCAGTTATCCAAGGCAGGCAGGTATTGCTCCTAATTTACAAATGAGAGAGACAGCATACAGAGAAGTGACCTTGCGCAGATTTGTACAGAACAAAAAATCTGAACAGAAGCCAGACTTACATCTCGGGGGCTTCTTTCCCAGTCTGCCAGCCATACTGCATCCTTTCATTTCTCAGGGACGTTCTCCACACTCAGTAGCTGCTCGTGTAACCTATTTGCAAAACTCCTATCAGTTTCTGGGTGAGCAGACACAGACCTTACTACTCCCTGCGCAGTAAAAGTTTCTCAGCCTGTATTTCTCCCCCTCATCCCTCCAAAAAGGTCCATATATCTTTTCCTAATCTTTTCTACAGCCCCTCCGAGGATGTGCGACGAGGAGAACAGGAGATGGTACTTTCTGCTCTGGGCTGAGGGCACCCTGCTGTGCTGGCTCTCGCCCACCCAAGCTGCTGGTGCACGCTGCTTTCTGAACAACCCAGCTCAGGAATTGTCCCACTATGCCCAGCGTGTCACCTCGCTGACACAGCATCAGTTTGACTCTTTAATCCTGCAGTGAGAGCTCCACAGGCACATCAGTAGCTTGTAAGCTAATTCTGAGACCAGAACACATCTCCCCTTCTCGTGTGATGGGCTGTCAGGCTCCTTCTGCCTCAGCGGTCAGTGCACTCCTCAGAGCTACAGGACTGCCCACCGCTTCTGCCTCCTCCTTCTCACACGACCCTGTTCCCAGCAAACCGAGATTTAAAAACGTGCTATCAGCACAAGTAGGAAAAATCCTATTCCTACACAAACTCCATCAAATTCTGAGATACATTTCCATTACACTACTCCTAAAGATGGATTCATGACCATTCCGTTACCCAATTTGTGAAACTCCTTTGTTCTATCAGCACTAGAACCTTTGCTCAAAACCTCTTTTTTTTCCTGCTGGATATCAATGACAAACCAACATTTTTCATGTAGCATCAGGAAAATAATCATTCAAAAGACATCAGGACCACCCTCAAGTCCACAAGATGACTGCTTGGTGAAGCAAGGTGAAGAGATCAAACATGTTGTAGAAAAAAAAGAAAGAAATGAATTACACTTGTTGCTCTTTCTGAGCACCAAGACTTCCCTCTGCTCCTCTCCTGCCTAGAGAACCGCTTCCCCATTTCTCCCACCACCCTCTCACTGAGGGTGAACCAGGAGGAAGCAGCTATGCTGGGAGAGAGCACCCGCGCCAGCAGATCCAGCGCTCCAGAGCTCAACTGACGCCTAGTTCTAAAAGCATTTACTCGAGGCCTGCCCCTGAGCCCACCAAAGACATTCCAACACCTGGAACACCCCACTCACACAAAGGACAAAAAAGGGGAAAAAAATAAGCTAAACGATAATGTGGCAATCCCCCTGCTGTTACCATAAGGAGTAGCAGCTCACCTAATTCCAATATTCAGCACAATCTCCCTGTATTCGTGCTGTATGTGTGGACACCACTGCACCCTCCACTCTAACAGTGTGCTGTTTATCAGCAATTGTCACTTGGGCCGTTTAGGATTTTGGGTTTTTGTTTTATTAGCAAACATTAGAAAGTCCTCTTTAAAAGGCAATTCTTTGCGAACAAGGTCGCTTATGCAATAACTTGGCTAAGCCAGGATGAAACGGTAATCATGTGTGTAAAGTGAGAATATTTAGCTAATTTGTTAGCAAGGGAATCGCTCCTATTCTCAGCTGTGAGATCAAGGCAAACTTCTGTTTAAATTAAAATAGGCCACACTTTGATAATGTAAGCAGGATGAGGTAAATCAGCTAAACATACTTATTTTAGGTGCCTCAACCTAAGGTTTTGCAAGCACCCTCCAAAATGGGAAGCATATATACCTCATCAAAACCTTTATGATGACTCAGATTTGCAAGCACATTTTGTTAAACCACTCCATAAAAAAAAAAAAAAAATCAATTAGATGTTTTCCTTACCTGGGTGAGAGTATCTGTCTGCAGCAGGTATCGTATTATAAGACCCAAAGCAGCTGACAGCACTCAGCTCAATTCTCTAATTCATTCCCTCAAGCATCCTGAAAACAGTCATTCTCGGTATAACAGTTTACTAACATTATTCCATAACCAGATTCTAATTTCAAGGTGGCACCAGCGGCAGAGGGATAGTGGACATGGAATGCTGACGGCCCCAGGTGACCCCTGGACCCACCAGCCCAAGGCATTTGTCCTTTTGCCCAGACCCCAGATGCCTGCAACAGGTACCTGCTGGAATTCAAGGTCACCTCCATCACTGTGCTCTCACATTCCCCACCTGCATAAAAATTAGATGCTCTGTTCCCATCCTCATGTCGTAACTATTGCCTATGAACGTTATACCAATTTATACCAAAAATTCCATTGATTCCCAGGGGAGAAATATGGACGTGAACATTCTTATCAATGAGATTATTGGATTTTCAATCTACGAAATACTGAAAGAAATCTCAAGCAGATTGGTTGTGCCTCGGGTATGTATTCTGGTCATGGAGGTCAATGGTTTTTTTATGCCTTGCATTTGATTACTGCAATACGTCTTAGAATATACAGCAAAAGGGGAAGAAAACCAAACCAAAACCCAAAATCTGAAGTTGCTCATATCACATAGATCTAAATACCGCTTCTGAGCATTCAGGATTTACTTTGCATTTCAAGAGGCTGAAGCGATCTAAGGTTACGTGTTTACTACTGGCAGTGGCGTAACTGGAATTCTTGTAGACCGCCCTGAGCTGGTCCAAAAGGAGCCGGCTCCCGCGCTGCTGCCGTGGTTGCCACAGCAGCCCAGGGTCGGCATTGATGATCCATGAGGGGACAGGATTCTGCAGCCACAGGCAGCCTCAGGCACACAAAGGGTGCAAAAGCCAAGCATTCTGAAGCTGGGGTTGGCTATGTCACAGATTTAACTGCAACGTTATCATTCCTAACAAGCTCAGGACCACTCCTAACTGAATTCCTGTCTGGATTCAGCTCTCCTTGCAGTAATGTGGCATGCTGACTGATTTTATAAAGTATTTTGAATATCAGATTATTATTTCACCCTGATTTTTCATACAAAATTCTTTTAGTCCCCACTCTGCCATTTTTATTCTTTTCTGGGCTGATTGTCACCACAAAAGAAGACCTAGACATAGTTTGTATGTAAACATACTCCTCCAGGTAAAAAGCTTTATTGATTTAAGCACAAGTAAAAGTAGTAGGACTGAGCTACATTCATTCTAATTATAGATAAAGAGCTGAGTCTGGCAGTAGAGGACCAAGGGAGCAGAACTATTTAA
>JAOXJM010000033.1:79325375-79345322 GCA_026413425.1 Tringa solitaria
ATAAACACAATTCTTGGTGTCTATTACAACTGATTACCTTTCTTTTTCGGGCCTAAGCAGTAGCTATGTTTTGACATCTGGTCAGTCATATTCATTTATGATTCATTTGCAGATTTATTTTTTTTTTAAATGACTGCTGAAAGTGTCACTGCAGGTTTTGGTTGGTTTAGGGTTTTTTTTCTGTTTGTCTAATAAGCACTTGGAAATGGGAGCTCCAGAAAAACTCAAGGCCAACCAATTACAGGATCTAGTAAGGCAGTTTTCAGCAGGTTCCATCTGGACTGAAGTTGATCTGAGTGGCAGCTGCCATCAAAACCAGGTATTCTGTCAACTAATCATGCTGCCCCGGGCTCAGAAGGAACTAACTGCCAAAAGCTTTCTGTCAAGAGGGGGCTATTTTCTGCGTGGTTTTACGTGCTTTCCTGAAAAAAATTAGTGACGACCCCCATGTGGGTGAAACTACATATCAAATAGTATTTGCAGTGATGAGTGAGGTCTCAACAGCAGAGATTTGGAAGCCCTCTTTGGCGTCCCTCACACATAGCAGGGTGCAGGCAGGAACCCAAGGCAGTGAATATTAAGGCTGCCTTCAAATGAGTTCAGATGTTGTTGAGCAGTATACATCCAAGTGAAAGATTCTGCTCAGCTCCCTCCCAATTAACAACACACACAGTGTTCTGCTCTGCTGGTTCCCAGGTCCCGGCTACCTGGCTTTCCTGGCACAACTCTGGCAACACTGCTGGCTGATTAAGGAAATAGATGCTGCTATTAAACATTTGGGACAAAGATTAGGATCCCCCGAGAGCTGCACCGGAGGGCGAATGGAGGGTAGCACTCCGGCCTAATTACACTCAGGCATAAACGCAGCAAAAGGAGAAATTCCTTGCTTCATCTGAACTTTTTAAGAGTTCCTCTTAGAACAGACACCTCAAACACAACATATAAAGGCTTAATTTTGATGAGGGTCAGACTGGGGAGAGAAGAAAACAAGGCAACAGGAGACTTTGCTGCCTGACGAATGGGCTTGTATGGGCAGAACGCGAGCAGACGGACTGCTGTGCAGAGGGCTGGGACTGCCAGGGCGGCCAGCGAGAGGCACCCGCAGCGCTCAGCCAAGCAGCAGGGACCAGGAATTGTCCCCTCCTCCCCAAAGGGCCCAGCTCGGCCAGACTATTAAGTGTATTTCAACCGTAATCTCCCTTAACAATCCACTCACTCACCACCAGGTTCAACCTGAGAGGCAGGGGAGCTAACTGCAACACTGCACCTGGCAAGCAGAGCTGGTTCTGTCAACTTGAGTTTCCAGCACAGGACATCTCCCAGCGCAGTCCTACGTGGGACTAATTCCAGCAGAAAATGGATAAACGGCGAGAGAATAATAACACTCTAAATATTCAAGAAACCTTTAAATTATCCAGCAACACAAAGCCCCAACTCATCGTTAGAGCACCATATCATTATATAAACACTTCAAAAGTGGTCAACTAAATGTAAATGTCTATATTTTCACATTCACAATTTCACATTCTTGTTTATATATTTCTGGGTTTAAATGTTGATCTCCTGGGAGTATACGACTGGAGGAATTTCTCCCCGAGCTCCTAGAAGTCACAGATTATAGTGTCAGTGAGATATTATGCAATTTTTTCACTATCTTGGAGAAGTAAAGTCTTACCTCTTTGGGCAAACAAAACAATGTCAGATCCCACTGTACACCTGCCTGGGAGAGACCGGAGTGCTGGAAATGACACCCCTGCACATACAAACTTATGCTAAAGGTGATAAATAGAGCTCCCAAATCACACATGGAGGTGGCCTCGCCCTCCACCGAACTCCCCAGCTCCCACTCTGCCCAGCTCACTCTGCTTTTCCTCCATGTGCCTGGTCTTCATTCCCTTCTTCCTCCTCCTACTTTTATCCCTTTCGGACACTTTTTTGACCCAACTTTTATCCCTTTCCCCTGATCTGAATAGATCTCACATGAGTCACAAGGCACTTCCTCACAGAAACCATTTCCCTGCCAGGTTTGAAATTCTCACTACAAAACCCCAGGCACTAGGTTTATACTGCACAGAACAATACGAAATAAAAAAAAAAAAGTATATTGCATGTAAAATATGAAATAACAAAAAGAGCATCAGAATTTTTCTCCTTACTATTGCTACACATAATATCTGCAGTCTGGCCTTGCTTTCATTCCTGGAGGAGCCATGTGGGGTTAAATGTTTATAGATGAGTTAAACTGTAGGGCAGGTACCTGAAATGGAAGACATCAACCCAAATGTTTCGCATTTGGCAAAGTTACAAGAGACAAAATACCCCCAGTCTTATTACAGGAAATTAATGCTAAGGGTGAATTGCAGAGCCCACCCTTCCAGTAACACGGAGGTGGCTTCTATTCCCTGTAATCATTCCTAATTTACTTTAAAGGTTCGGGAAATATTTATGTGTGGGTTTCTGTCGTGTTGGCTGCTACTCATCAGTAAGTGTCAGAAGATCACGCAGAGGTTATATCTGTAACTATGATTTCACCTGTCATAATGGGAAGCTACTAGCCAGATGAGGGCCCCATCCTCAGCTGTACATACATAATTAACCTTAAACCAATTATAATAATTAATGAATAAATGGCTACAAAATTATTCTGTTATAATTGTATTAACTATATTACCTGACTGATATTTGAAGCATAAGATGGAAAGGGGTCGACTAAATAATGAGGAATTGAATGCGATAAAAACACAGCCCGCCCACAAAGTGTCATTGCTACTTGAGTGTAAACTGATTTCATGTATGACATAAGCAAAAACATTATAAAAGCGTTAATTTTTTCTGTAGGTAAAAGTAACATATCTGATACAGCAGATAATTATGTCACTAATTATTTGTAACCATCATGTAAGAAACCAATCTAAGCTGTGATTTAATAAAGGGGAGACATCGTTTAAAGAGCGCGATACCTTCCCCACCTCCCACCATATCCCTGTGGACATGGAGTAAGGTGAAGAGATGATGAAAGAACAGCAAGAAGAGAGCTGTAAAACAGAGATCAGAAGTATAAAGCAACACAATGCAGAACAAGAGATCATAGAGTTATACAATCATTTAGGTTTAAGATCATCAAGTCCAACCATCAACCTAACACTGCCAAGCACACCAATAACCCGTGTCCCTCAGCACCACGTCTCCTGGCTTTTGAATCCCTCCAGGGATGGTGACTCCACCACTGCCCTGGGCAGCCTCTTCCAAGGCTTGACAGCCCTTTCAGTGAAGAAATTTTTCCCAATATCCATCCTAAACCTCCCCTGGATGGAAAGCCAAAGAAATTATATATTAGGAGATAAATAAATGAATTACTTTGAAGTTGAGAATTAATGTTACAAAATTGGTATGCTCAAGAAAGCGACTGGCAAAGGGACGCAGAGGGGTGATGAAAGAGAACTCCCACAGGCAGTGTGTACTCTGGAGAACTGCCGAGTGATGAGAGGCAGAGAGGTAAAACAGATAGCAAAAAGCAAGCGCATAATCCCCCTCGCACTGTATGTTCATACTAAATGGAAACTGTATTTCAAAGCATGCTGGCAATTGCCTTGGAAATGTATGCATTACATATCCTCAGAACACCCCTGTATGTGCCTATAAATGTACCGGATTGATACCTGTACTGCAAATACAGGGTTATACATCCACTCTATAGGTAATTATCACAGTAACCCTCCCTGCACATATCTGAAATCTCAAACTACACTTATTCTTAGCATTCTTATTAACACAGCCAGGAAGAGGTGAGGGCATTTCACAGAATGACTTATCCATACTGTATTTTATACTGTATGTAAAACTAGTGGTCTGAATTCTGAGTAGGAGGAGTAGCTGAATAGAAAGGATTTTCCTTTAAAAATATCCACCAAAGGGGAAATACCTATAATAAACCAAGGAGCAGAAGAAATAAAAAGGTTCTAAAAATTAAAAGGGTCATTAATCTCTACAGAGTCTCCTTCTTGTGACAGATAGTTCAAATTGAAAACTGTATGTCACACGTCGCTGCGCTCTGCAAAAGCATCAACACAAACCAAGGGCTGTGGTGACACGTGGCCCAGGAAACCAAACCCAACCAGCTTTGGCGAGACCCACCAACTCTGCAGTGGAATAATGACTGCTTTAAGCAAAATGGTATAGTGGTACACCAAAGGGTGCAGTTCAGAATTCCACCCTCAAGGGGAAAGACGCTTGGTTTCTGGTTGAAAAACACCCCACTGTTTGAACACTTTTTAAAAGACAGTTAAAACCTTCATCAACCCCTTGTTGCTATCTGTTAATTCCATGCAGAAGAATTACATAAACGGATTACAGTACGTTGACTTGCATGGATTAACACTACTTCATGAGAAGTCGGGTTATTTTGAATCATAAAGGTTCATAAAGTAATTACCTGCTTCCTGCAACTCCAGATTTCTAAGCAATTGATTTTGCCTGTTAAGATTTCAGTACCACTCTTCTTTTCGATACCGTCTTGCAAATCAACACGATTTTTGCTCGCTGTCAGGGCCCGAAACTTGCTCCTGGAGTTGAGCTGTCTATGGCCCAGAACGGCACTCCGAGGTGGGTCCCATCCCCACCCCATCCCCCATCTGAGCTGCTCCAGAAAGAGCCAAAACAGCCTTGCAGGGTGGGGGATGACCTGCCCCCACTTCACTGGGGAGCTGCTGTAGGTCACCTGCTCTGTCCTTGTGTCCGTGCCCACCCTGTGCCTGGCCATGTTCCTTCCTGGTCCAGAGCTTGGTCCTGGACCTGCCCTGGCATTACAGCCACCACGGGCAGCCACCAGGCTGTGTCTGACCCTGGTCACCATCACCAGACCTGCAATTCAGGTGCATCCGAGGGATCAGCCAAATGCATAAACCCCACACAGATCAAATAAACAGTTACTGCACATTTCCAAGTGTCATCTCCAGCACCTCACCTGCAAAATGAACGGCAGCTTCTCTGCAGCCTTTCCCACCTGGTGCCCTGTGCCTCGCACCACCTTTGCCCACCTCCTCCAAAGAGAAGCTGCTGCCAGGAATTGCCCTTGGCCCCTTGCTCCTCTCCTGACAGAGGGGCAGTGACACTCTCCCACCACCGCACCTCGGGACTCCGCCGGGATGCCCTTCTGGGCCACGGGAGAGAAACACGGAGACCATGAGAATGAGCGAGGGAGAGAGAGAGTCTCTGCAATTATCTCAGCAATTAACCAAACCCGAAATTCATACGCACAGGGGACTAAGGAGTAAGAGCCTTTCTGTACCTGTTTTCTAAAAAGGTTCTACTACCATTATCTGTATTATTCAAAATTTTGCCCTTATTCTTTTTTCCTTCTGGAAAAATCTTGTTTACCCGAAGAATCAAATCTTATCTGTTGGCTCACAGCACAATTTGACCTTTTTATCCTTACCCAGAAAACACATGTCCTCTCATTATGGATCTACTCGCCATACATTGCAATGCACACATGCAATACATTCTCTCATTTTTCCCCCTCGCAGATGTTTCTGGAGCAAATCATACCCACTAATATTCTAACCATGTGAATTATCCCACTGAGTGTCTCATATGCCAATTGAGTAACTGTTGTGATCATTAATTAAACTTTCAGCTTTTCCTGTTTATTCCCCTTACTTCTCAAATTAGTACAGAAACAATTAAAATATTTGGTGGATTGACATACTACTATTCTACTTGTCCTTCTTATGATCTTCTTAAAATCAACCCTAAGCTCAATAATTTTAGGACCTTTTCCCAGTCATTATTGTTTATATGTATCTATGACTATTTGCAATCTCTTTTGATCCTAAGCTTAACGATTTTATTCATTACTGAGGGACCAAGACTGCGTGTCAGAAGGTTGTTCACAACAGCAACACCATATTTCAAGGATCGATATTAATGAAGAAATCCCCACATATCAAAGAACTATTCCACTGCTCAGACTAAACTGCAGCCCAAGTTACTGTATTGTTTCCCCACTCTCCCACCCAGGCAGATGCAGAACATCCAGTCCAAAACAGAAAAAAGATTTCCTCTCAAACTCTCTCTCCCATGTCATCACTCAGAACCGTGAAGAGTTCAGTACAAAACTGTAAGTAAACTATTGGCTCTGGAAGCTTTCCTGTATAAGCATCACTTGATTTTTAGGAATCGGGAATTAAGTCTGAGGAGCTTCCTCTGCTCGCTCACAACCCCTGAGGATGTGTCAGCTGGGACTGAGCTCAACGACACCACTGCACACGTGAGGTAACCCTGTGGGGTGACCAGGAGCCACAAGTGATGCTGAAAGAATCACCGTACACCAAGACTTGCTCTTAGATTAACATACTGCTTCCCAAGCACTTTGACAACAACGCCCATGACAGACTGCAATTTCAGACTGACTTTCAGTAAAAAGCTCTTTCTTAGCAAAAAGCTCTGTCCTTCAGACACCAGACTTCAGGTGGCAGTTAGCCATTTCATTCAATTTGTTCCAAAAAGCAAAGCTCTCAGTGATTGTCTCCACCTAGCAGCAAGTACATCAATTACTTGCTCACAATCTTTGGTTATACTTCTGTAATTCCAAGGACTTTTAGCCAGAAGGATGAAAAGCAACTGTATGGGAATTTGCCCTGTAGGTAACGAGCACTGTCACTCGGGCATCCCGGAGGTGAACACAGCTGACTCAAACTCATCCTGTTGTTTGTGAATTTTGCCCCCTCTCCCACGTCTGTGTTCCAGCGTTCCCTCCACACACTGCTGAAATCCCTAACAAGCTACAGCAGTTCTCAGGCTTGTCAATAAACACGGAGCAGAACCAAAGCACTCCGATCTGCCGCAGGTTCCAGGGCCACCCGGTGTCCCCGCGGGTCTCTGCCCGCAGCCGGGGCAGAGGGGAGTGCTGTGAGGACGAACGGACGCAGCATCCCCCGTGAGTGCCAGAACCGCAGGCACACTCACCTCCTGCAGCTGGAGCAAGATACCCCAAAGGGCATCCATCTCCCCTGTTAGAGCAAGTTATTCACTACAACAATACGCTGTGTTAGCACCGCTAACTGGAGTGGCAACAATTAAATCAAAATTACTCAGTTTGCTATTATCATTGTTTTAAAAATTGCATATTGACTGGAGAAGAGAAAGCATTATCTGACATTAATCAGCACTGAAAACAAAACAGTGTTGTCACTTCTGCAATTTCACTAGAGCCTATGTATTGAAAACTGTGCAGAGGGCAGGGTAGGAGTAGAAATTATTCTGCATAGAATACTCTGGGACAAAATATGTTGTTTAAATATATCCAATGCTTCTTATTGGATACTTATTACACTTAAATTATTAAAAATAAAGATTATATATACTTGAACATAATTTAATTCAATGTAAAGCACAATAACCTAGAAATAAAATAATTAAATCATTAATATTAAATTATAAAATTAAATAATTGCTAACAATTTAATACTTATAATTTATTAACTTTCACCTCCAAAAGCAAAATCAACATACAAGAATTTCCAGATTTCCTCTCCTTTTTCTTTTTCTTTACTGGGTGCCACAGCTGCTGCTGTTACGACTGCAGTGTTTGGGGCAGCCTGCATTTAAAGGAGGACGGGGAGGCGAGCCTTTCCAGGCCACGTATTTGATCTGTAAAGCCCCACTGATGGCCACGGCGCCGCTGGCACTGAGAGCCCGCGCGGGGCTGGGCACTGACCCCCTCGACAGAGTGAACGGAGCGGCCGCCCTGCTCCCTGCCAGCTCTGCTTCACAGAGGATGAACACGCTCTCCGATTTATCTCCCAGAACCTCTGGAAACGTGTTTTAAAAAATGCCGAAGGTGATGGCATTTTCTTCTGTTCCCAGAATTAAAAATAAAAATACAAGATAAGGCGATGGCAATTGTCTTCTGTCACCATCTGCAGAATTTTCCAAGAGACGAGCAGAGGTTTGGTTTCTTTCCCCTCCCCTTAATATTGGCCATTTTCCAGTCTCTAAACCAAGCTTATTTCTTGATCTCAGCACTAACAACTCTGAAATTTATGGCTAAAGGATATAATAAACAAGATCCAATTAGCAAATAGATACCACACACCTCTTTCAAGAATTCCACAGAATCAGTTCAAATTGTTTAAAGTGAACATTTTGAGGAGTATTTCTCAAGGAGTATTTTCACAAGAATATACTAATGCAAAACGTAGCATAAGATATGGAATGCATATATATTTCTTGCAACATCCTGTCTGGGTCCTCCACCTTCCTCCACTTCCATCCTCCTCTGAACATGTGGTGGCCCTGGCAGGGTCTTTAATCAAACGAGTCTCAGATCCTCTGACAGTTTCACCAGAGGATAGCAAGCCCAAAGTTTGTGTAGAAAGTCCTTGGAACAGCCAGCACGAAACAAGTGAAGGAGCCCAAAAGGACTACAGGAAACACAGAGCTTTTGGGCAGCAGACCAAGGAGATGAGGAATGTGGTAAAATGTTCTCAGCTGTGAAACAAAAGGCTCCCAAGCAGAATGGAAAATGAAAGAGCAAATGGAGACGACAGATGCTGGGGTCCGGGCTACTGAGGACTGCAAGCGGGGTGAAACAAAGCCTGGAAAGGGCTGCAACGCCAGGGAGTTTAGGGCTGAGGAACTGAAAACTGCACAATTACTTCTGGTGTTTGTGGGGAGGGCCAGAGTCAGCTCCCGGAGAAGAGTCGGGGCAGAAGGCCAGCAGGCAGAGGTCCCCTGCCGAGGAAGACCTATTAATTGCAGAGAGCCACTGTGCCAGTGAAGGGATTGACAGGTCTTCCGCAGGACCTAGACTGGAACCAAACACGATGGGTTTAAGGCTGTCTTCGTCATCATAGACAGGGAAACCACATCAAACCGCGGGCAGGTTTATTTCTGGGAATAGCAAGACCTTCTAGTGCCCTTCATTCTTCTGAATAATAAGCCAAATTTACTGATTTATATGGAGGTGTTCATCACAACCTTCTATTTTCAGTCCTCAGTAAGGTATAGCTTAGTAAGTTCAGAGAAAGGAGACAGGAAAGGAATAACATTTAAATAATTTGAAAAATACCGCAGTCAATAAATTATACTTTTGTTCTTCCCTAGTGAATTTCTCACACCTTGGCATGCTTGACAAATATGCATTAGTTTAAAATTCCAATTTGTAAAACTGACAGGTTGAAAAAAATTCTAAAACATGCTTGTTTACTTGGGCTGAAAGCTTGAACTGAACGTCCCACATTCTCAGCAGAAGTGACTTTTGGGTGAAGGCTGGACTCTGACCTTGTCATACAATCTCTGCTGGAATCAGTGAAATGTGCATTTACTACCACACAAAGAAATCAGTTCAGACATACCATTCTTATCGGATATTGGAATTAAAATAGCTGCCTCAAATTTTAAATATCCACTCTAATTTTATCTGTCTTACATTGTCCTTGATACCGAAGCTCAATTCAGCTGAGATCACCGGATCTAAAACCGTGCGTTTTTCTTCAAGAGTTGTGTGTCCCCTTACGGCTCCTCCCCGAGTCATAGGAGGTAGAGAAAATACATTCCCACTGCTGCTGAAGCGGTAGAAAATGCAACAGAAGAAGGGCGAACATAGACTATATCTACTTTAGCAAGTAGCATGGCAGAAGGGGAGTGAGGTGTGTGGAGGTTTAGGATGGATATTAGGAAAAATTTTTACAGCAAAAGGATTGTCAAGCCTTGGAAGAGGCTGCCCAGGGCAGTGGTGGAGTTGCCATCCCTGGAGGGATTTAAAAGCCGGGCAGACGTGCAATTCTGCATTGATAAAAACAGAGACCAGAAAGAAGATTTTGTTCCTGGGAGAGAAAACTGAATGTGACCCAGCTGTTTTGGCCGGCTCACTTCCTAAAGCACGCGCTTATCTATTGAGTGCCCAGGAAAATAACTCTTAATCATGTATGCATATTTTAGGTCCATGTACCCAAATTCCAAGTGAAGTGGGTGAGAGTGGGAGGTGGCTAACAGTGCTGGCATTTGAGGAACCTGAACAGGAACTCAAATCAAATCCACTGGCTCAGCAAAACAAGCGCAGGAAGAAGATGCCCGTGGCAGCTCTCCCACAGCTCGGTCACACTCTGTGTGCTACACCAAGTTTCTGCACAAAGAAAACCCTCTAATTATATGACAACAAAAATGGTGGGAAATCTTTGCAAAGCTGGTAAGAAACTCTGTTTTGCTGTGCTTGTAGGGCTTCATTCTCCTTGCTGGTAAGAGAAGAGACTTCCGAACAAATACCATGTAACTCACATATCTCCAATTGCCATTTCCTCTGATAACATGTTTAGCTTGTCTTATCTGCCAGCTACATCTCATTATTATTTGAGAGAAATGCTGATTTTTGCAAAAAAAAAAATCTGACAAGATTTCAGAGGATGGCATTTAGTCACTGAACATCATTCCATAAGATGTCATGTCTCAGCAAGCGGGGATTTATTTTTTTAAGAACATTTTTCATTTTGCATTCTTACATAAATGAAGATTCCTTTCCCATGTAGACACGGGGAGTGTTTCTAATCAGAGCTTTTTTTTTTTTTTAATTTGGACAAGAAAGGTACCTGCTGTCATTTATAATTTGATTTTATTTTTCTTTGGCAGGTACAATTCTGAGATGCCTAAAAAGTTGTCATGTCTGAAAAAATAATCACTGAAAGATGCTTATTCTTCATAATTTCGAGAGCTTACTAAAGTGTCCTATGAATCACCTATTGTCAGAGTTCAAACTATGTATTGTAATGTGCCATTTTGCATCTGTTGTATTGCTTCCTGTATAGTATACAGCATCGGTTGGATATTTGAAAGATTTTATGACTCTATTCCTGTAGGCATGATTTTAAAAGAACTTATTAAATTTCATTGTTCAGATTATGTCCTCAGATATCTTTTGTATATTGATAGAAAAGTGGATTTGTGTTTACATTATCACAAATTTAACTATTTTCACAAATTTTCAGTAGTAGCTATTAAATATTTTAAAAACCTCTTATTGTATCACAGTGACTTCAGAGTAAATCACCAAAACTTAGGAAAGGTGGAATCCAGGTGGCCCACTGCACGCATAGGATTTGCAGCAGAAGCCTCAGTGATGTTGTCTGACCCTGTCTGTGACAGATGGAGCATAAAAAGTCTGGAAAAACCTGTTATTAGGAGATTTCTCCCAGCTCCTCCCCTCCCCAGTCTTCTCTTTAAACGCAAAACTCTTTTTCACACTTAGGAAGTGCACAATCCCATCAGTTAACTAACATTGTAAAATCAAGTATAAGTAAACCTCTTTTTAATGTTATTGGCACATAATGCATATGCATTCTTCTGTCACCTGCTGTCCCTGGAGAACATATGCTCATTTCTTCTCTCTGGGAAAGCCTTTTTGCACCTTCCTGTACCTTGGAAAGCATTTGCGGCTCTGAAAGGTGCATGGAAAGCACGTGTACCTCTGATCTCCACCTCTGGGATGGCAAGCCTCCAAAATCACGATGCAGTCTGTTACTAAACACAGTAAATTAACTCCTCCTACTCTGATCAACTGCAAAAATTTGGCAGGATGAGAGTCAGACCTACTGGTTCAATTGAGAGACTAAAAAAAAAAAAAGTCTACACCTTAATTCTCTTAAATTGCTACAGTTCATTTTGGTACCCCTGGTACAGTATTAGAAAAAACTTAGAAAAATTAATTCCATTGAGATGCTCTTCCAAGTGGATTTCAGACAATTCTCCAACGTACTGATTTAAGTATATATAAATCTAATTTAAGCACCATTAAAGATTGGAAATATTTACATGCAAGAAAGAACACTTGTTTTGGGAGGGGGGAGGAAGAAATAATAATCTTATATCCATAAAAATATTCACTCTGGCTGTTCCAAACCCAGCTGAGCACTTATTATTCAGCATGATATAGTTAAGTTTTCCCACAGAAGTAATTTAATTACTTTTTCATTAGTAATTCTGGAAACCACAGTAGACTTTCCCTATGTTTTTCATCACAGTGTATATACAGAAGTGTAGTCTTTACCCCGGCCTATTTAAGAGCACTAAGCAACACCCAGCACCATGAATAAACCCTGTATCCCCAAAATTCACTTTGGGATCGTGTTTCGTTACTTTATGCAGGAGGAGGGCAGAGCTGCTTGATGGGAACACATAAGCTATCCCCCTAGCTCCCCTCCTGCCAGGCCACTGAGAGGTGGTTTGTGCATCTCCTTACAGCAATAGCTGAATATTACCCCGCTGGCACCGCACAGCGTGTGAGCCCGGGGCACCACAGCAAAGAGACTGCTCGGGCTGCCTCCCCTCCCTCTGCCCTCATTTCTCCTTCAGCAGCGGTTCTGTTCCCTACTCCTGCCTTCTTTGAGCTCCCCCTCTAGTCCTGGCTTGGTTTAGGTTTTGCTGTTTTGGACCCAGACAACATCCAACCATCAGCAGATCGCTGTGAATTGCCCTTTCTTTGCCTTGAGTGACATTTTACTTATTCATCTACTGCAGAGGAAGAATTCTAGCACAGTGAATTCAGCCAGTCACCTGCCATGACACGGAAACGTCTCACCAAATTACTCCAGATGTCTAAATACAGGTGCATTTCTTCTCTGTGCAAAACTGCAAGGACAGGGAGAGCAGCAGCAGAAAAGCCAGTGAGAGAGAGGACGCCTCCTCTGGAGATGACACAGCCCGGCCAGGCAGGACGGGTAACACCAAAACCTTTACAACCGCGCTAATCCCAAACCTGCACCTTGGCACTGGGGGGTCCACAAAGCCGAGACAGAAGGAGAATGAGAAAATAAATAAATAAATAGATTGAGATCTAACAGAAGCAAACCTCTCCCACAAAAACATGCTTGAAGGTGGAGTAAAGAAAAAGGATCTCCGAGTAATGCAGGAGTAGAACTGCTCAGAACTTGGATTTTCACCCTGTAGTTTTTATTGGAATCACACACTAGTGTCTAATTTGGAGTGGAGCTTTCTTTAGCCTATGCTGAACACTAAGAAAATGCGTATTACACTACCATTAGCCACTGAGCTGCCCAAGTCATTCAGGTAACTGTGACCAAGAGAGGTGTGCTCCTTTCTTTGTGATTTGTGAGACAGGAGCCACCACTTCTTATAACTACAGTCCCCATCACAAACCAGCCGTATCTTTGTCTTTTTGAGACATGCTGACCAAAGCTGGCTACTGAAGCCACTTGGAAGTGGAAGCCAGAGGAAAAAAACCCCATACACAGACCATAGTTTCTACAAAGTATGTCAACTAACCCTGCTCCTTACAGCCACAGGAGCATCATGAAGAAGTTAAAGTAGAAGCTGGCCCGGGCTGGGTCTATTCTCACCATGATGTCTGAGTGTACGAGAGAAAGAATTACAAACCCCAAGCCTAGAAACATATTTAAATTTAGTGACAGTACTTTGATTCTTGTAGTTTCTTAAACAATATTAAAGGGCTTTTTGGCACATATGACTGGAAAAGAAAACAAAAATACTATTAAAGCAGGCCATATCTAGTTCTCTCAGTTTTGTTTCTTTGAATGCAGAGGAAACACAGCAGTCTTCAAATTTGTTGTTAAAAAAAAGGGCCAAGCAGAGTATGTAAAATATTCTGTCACACACTACTTAAAACTTTTCTTTCTTCTCATTTACTGTAACAGAAAATACTATACATACGCTCAGTTATTGACACAGGTATAGATTCTGTTGGAGCCAAGGAGAGCCACAAAGGCGAGAACTGATTTATCAGAATAAAAATAATCCTTCATGTAGAAAACAATCAATAGATACTTTTTAGAGTTCTACACAGACCAGTGTAGGGGGGTTTGTTGTTTTTTTAATCAATAAAGTTCAGCAGCAGATTAGCATTCTCATGAGACAGCTTTTCTGCATCACAAGACAGTGCTCATTTAACATAGTGCATAAATATTTTGCTTGTTCCATTTGTGAAAAAATTAAGAACTAAAATATTTCTCAGAAATCTTCTCTGAAAAGTCATGCCAACCCGAATTTCCATTTCCTGACTATGAACCTTCCTTTTAACTCCAAGCATTAATACAAATAAAAACATCCTGTACGTACGGTGGCACTACACTTGGCTAATTTCCACTTCTTTTTCATGGTTATAATAGATGAAAAAGAAGCAATTGAGAAGGCAGTGATTCTCCTTGGGCTGGGTAGCACCCTTAAGTACAGAATACCATAACTCTTATTTGAAATGACCTGTCAATTACTTCTTAGAGAAGAGAATTTAATAATAATGAGGCAAAACACACACACACAAAAAGCATAAGGGAAGGGAATGACTCTCTGCTCTAGCAGCTGAAGCATTCAGGTCTATTTCTCTTCCAAACAATCTCTGGTTTTCCTATTTCCCAGGCAAATAGTCCACACAAGAGTTTGTTTCATGAAACTGATCACCACAGACCTTCCCCTGGAGCAGAACGGACCTAGCTGTATTTCAGTGGGGCGAGACCTCGCCGGTGTTTAAGAGGTACAATAATTGGGCCTGCAGAAAATTTAAGAGGGGTGTCTTCTGGTTGCTAGATTCTGCCAGGGCTTAAGCAACACTGCAACTACTTTCTGTACAGCCAAAGAGAGATATTTAAACTAATCAAGAAGGTGTCTAAATACTTTAAAATTGCCCTGAGCCATGACATCAATAAGTTTAGGATTTTCGAATAACAATTTTGGATGTAAACACCTAAACCAGACTTTACAGGACCTAAATCCTTTACCAGCTCTAGCTTTCAAACTCACTCATTGCCAATGAAATTTAGATTAAGTCAGTCAAACTCTGAAGAGCTGAATAAATACCTTTAAGAATAAGGGGCCATGCAACTTTTTAATAAGCAATAAATATGCAGTAGACTACATATACGGTGCTCCTTTTCTAGTATTAAGTATATCCCTATCCTCTTCACCATTTCACTGACTTTACTGGTCTGGCTGGGTCTGACCATTGTGAAGTGGAAAGCTTTATTTCATTCATCCATCCTTTTACCAGCACAGGTTTAATTTAAAAACAATCAAACCCAGAAAAATAGTGCATGTGGAAGGGTAGTTTGCATACGACAAATGGCATTTCTATTAATTTCTCTGCAATGCTGCAAACTAACTTGTTTGAGGTCATTATGACACACAGCAGCTCAACTCAGTCCATGCACCAGTCTGACCACATCTTCCCTGTGCGCGATGGCGGATGGGGAAGTACTTACCTGTGCAGTAAATACCTGGGCACACCCCGTCCCAGGGAGCACGGCCAGGCCCTCCCCACAGCGCACAGAGCTAGAAAAGCACTGGAAACGTCCCCAAAAAGCAAAGTCCACCCTTTGGAAATGATACCTGTCACAGTTAATGTGTGTCATCATTATCCTTCCTAAGGAGTCTCTGCAGATTCACTGAGGACAATGATGTGTATCCTCTGCTGTTGCTTCTTCCTCATTTACAGAGCAGTTTTGACAGAATTTACAAGAAAGGTCAAATTATGTCCCCAAATGGAGTCCAAGGAGTTTTCCTTATCTCTGTTCATACATCCAGTGGAGAAGATTTAGGACTCCACTATTTTTCTCCTTGATGACAGTGTAAGTCGCAAGAGCAATGGAAAGGAGATGAGCAGCAGTACTTGAGGAAAGAGAACTATTCCAGGACCTGTCTCAGAGTCACAGGCTGAGTAATTTTCACTTTGATTCTCTTAAAATTTTATTTCATCTTTTTTTCTCTTGATGAGTTTAGCAGGGGATAAAATAAAGCCAGCTCAACAAACTGACACGCTAAAGCCCGATTCCTTTATACCCAAAGGTGGTACTGGGAGAAGTTAATGTTCGGTCTCAGAAAAAGTACTCACATCTCTGATATTCATCTGCTGAAGGTCTCATTTGCGTCTTCATAGTTCAGTTTCAAATGCAACACTGAAAATACTCTTGATTTAATCATCTTGTAGAACACTGCTGCTGAAAAAGAAAAAACTGAATTTAAGTTAATACAGTAAAAGCTAAAGTTACCTCAATTCACTAAGCAAAATAAATGTAATGAAAGAGAAGGCTGCAGATCAAGCTCTCAAACGGTACAGATGAAATTCTCCAGGGGAGCAAGCAGACCTTGGAGTGACATGATCCTGATGGGTAACATGGGCCAGATCCCGAAAAAAGTCTCATGAGAGTGCAAGAGAACAAACTGGTAAAATATGAGGTTACACTTCTCATGCCTTCTAAGGACCATCCAAAGGTCCTTGGCAAAGAAGTACTCTGCTATTAATAAATTACTTTCAGAAGGAGATATCCAGAAATTCTACTTGTGCCTCTTGAAGGGAAACATTAAGTCTCAGTTCATTTTCTAAGAACACACAAACCATACCCAAAGAAGAAAATTTAGGATGATTGTGAGAAAGAAAATGTCCCCCTAACCTGATCTGGTCCTGATCCCAAGAAAATTGGCAGAAACTCTATCTTTTTTGCTGTTTGGCCTAATAATTAACAGTAAATGCTCTCCAGGAAACAAACCCACAAGTGACCTGATGCAACTTTCTCATCAAATAAAAAAGGGAGGTGTTTGCAACTGCAATTTCCATCTGGATTAACAAATGCTACACTTCCTTGCGTAGCACAACAGACAGACAAAAACATCAAAAAACCGATTAAAGAAGACACTGTCATCAATCATTATGCAAAGTAATTGGGAGCAATTTACTTATCTTTCATAAAAGGAATAGAAAAAAATGCAGTGAAAATGAAGGCAGACAACAAGGGTGGTAAACACTATGAAAGAACTGAATAAAGAAGGAAGTTTGTTAAAATAAGGCACTACAACAAACTGAGACCCGAGCTTGGCAGTCACGCTTAACTTTATTTTGATATTATCTTCAAGAGATTCCCTGAGGAAAAAAATATCTTTCTGAAATTTTTAAGCTTCTCATTCCATGTACTGTTTCAACTTCTACTTTATTCTTTTTACTGTGCCTCTTCTTTCTTTTGAGTTCTGTTCTTAGATATTTCACCTCAGGGTAGCCCAGCGACAATCTCTGGGTTGACTGTGACTGCAGCTCAGATCACAGAATGGTTACACGCAACCAAAAACCATTGTCAAAGGGATACAAATTAGGAAGGAAAAAACAGGGTATTTTCTGTGGCTCCTCTCCGCCCGTACCATTCAGAGGCTGCCAAGTAGGAGATGCAGGTTCAACAGAAGATCTCATTCAGTAATTTTACCATAAAATATGTTCTTCAGCAGAAGCTGCCTAAAGCTCTGCTGTCCCAAATGAAAATAACAGGAGACACCAAAGGAATCACCAATTTACTGCCGGTGCAGAAGCTGGAAATTTGTTTGGTGCTTTGGTGACCTCAGGAAAGAGCCCTTGAGCCCAAATCATGGAAACAGACACACTCAGATGTTGTTGAATATTTTAGTCATCCTTAATACAGACTACTCACATTTTTCTCATTGTATTAACAAGTGAAAATTCTTTTGCTCCCTTTTTTACACTCCCTTTTTCACAATTCTGCCAAAAAAACCCCACCTGTTCTCTCCTGTCTTTCGTACCTTCAGATGTTTTTGCATGGTGGCACAGCAGCTCTCAGATCTGGAGAATTAGGACAAAAGATGCCAAAAATGGAGCACCACCGGGAGAGTCACCTCCCTGTAAGATGGGCATCGCGTTCACCACACGGAGGACGTGGCTCTGGGGGATCCATCTGCCCCCAAGTCCCACCAGCTCCCAAAGGGGTAGTGCCCCACAAGGCTGGGTCACCCTGAGTCTGTGTGCCCTCCTTTAACAGCCTCTGTCACTCATACAGGACATGAAATGTCAGATTTACAGGAGAGAAATCCCAGAATCACAGAATGGTTCGAGTTAGAAGGGACCTTAAAGATCACCGAGTTCCAACCCCCCTGCCCTGGGCAGGGACACCTCCCACCAGACCAGGTTGCTCAAATCCTAATTACAATCCCGTTTGGTGAAATTATATCTTTTTAATGAAAGTACAGTTCATGACAGATCTTTATCAAACGTTAGCATGTTTCATTTTTATAGTTTTTATGAAATACACATTCATTTTAACGGCAGAACCTTTCAGTTACTTTTATCTGCTGTGGTAGGTAATGTAAATTTGTATTAATCTCATTGACACTTCTTTCATGTGTCTCCCTGGAGACTACACAGAACCCCCTCTGAAGGAAGAATAGTCTTGGCTGCTGGAAAGTTTTATTCCTCTCTACTTTTGCAGGAATACTTTAAGTAAGGAAAACACTTTGTACTTGTCATCTTAATTAAGATTATATTTTCGTTTGCTTGCATTTCACTTCAGCAACTACTCAGTGCTAAAAACCATCATAAATAAATATTTTAAACACATACAACTGCTTTCCTCTTGAAACTTACAATGCCAGTAAAGATGAATGTCAGCAGTCGTTTCAGTCCTGACCAATAGGTAAAGTACATTTCAATGCTTATTTATTCTTCAGACAAAACAAAGACAATAAATTTAATTTATGAAGCATCACCTGCAGTGTAGTCAAATATTTACATCCAATGTTTTGCTTACCTGAGTTTTACAGAAGGGTATTATATGACTGATATAATGGTTTAAATAACCTTTGGGTTTTTAATTCCATAAAAACTCATTCTGTCTCTACATATATAAATTACACAAATTTATGATGAATCCATGGGACAACAAGCTTTTCAGGTCATTCCACTCATAATTACAACTAATTAAAATGTGCCAAAGAAAGGATAGAAATTTATCACTGCTCATTAAACCTGTAAAGACTGTGTTAATTAGATGTCAGACTCAGTAATTCACATAAATGTTTGCTGCCAGTCTACATCTAGGGAAAAAATAAATGCATTTATAGTCACTGCTGCAAGAAAGGAGACAGGTACTGTTGAATTAAAAGGGTTAAAAGCTTTCTATACTACAAATCTCATTCTTTACCTATATAATTTTTGTCTTGAAAAGAGGGTGCTTAAATTGTCTGTTGCTATTCTTTTCCCCAAAGTTAAATACCCATCCAATGAAAGGGAAAGTTAATGTCATGCCATAATTTTTGTAATGTCAAATTTTCAAATATTGCTTACATGCATTCCCATACATTAATTTTCAAGAGTTAATTTAAAATCAATATTTACTAGCAGTTATCACACTATCGTATCATCTATGCTTTTACCCAAGAACATTGTATTTGAATTGCTCTATCACCCGCAGCAACCAGGAACGGGTTCCACTGTGTTGCCCAACATTTACAACCAAAGCCTCCAACGCTTCAGCTCACTCTTCTCCTGGGACATCTCATAGAGGTCAAACGATTTCAGCATGAGGCACTGTGCATATTGATTAATTTGAAAGTGAGTCATCAATTCAAGACATAATTGATAAGTCAGAACGTAGTAACATAAATTGTGTTCTTTAGAGATCAGCCGCATGTACAGGTTATAATTACAACTTCTCTAGGCTCTTCCTGGGGCCTCTCATCACGGGAGAGGAGTGTAGGCATGTACTGCGATACCAGCTGAGGATTTTCACGTGGGTGTTTCTAAAGGAGAAACAAACAAGTGCTGACATCCTGGAATATCAGTATCATAAAGCTGTTACATTTCAAATGGGGAGTAATATGTAAATTGTGGCACATTTTAATCATTGAAGCTCCAAATTGTATTGATGTTTTCTGGTATTTATTCACTGAAATCCCTAACAACAGGTATTATTAAAAACCAAGACATCACTGAAGTCTGTGGCCAGAGCAAGGACTTTGCTCACCCATGCTCAGTGCTGTGAGCCCTGATGCCGAGGGCCATCGGCCAGCTCCATGGGCCAGCCCCAGGTGTCCCCGAGGGCCATCGACCAGCTCCATCGGCCAGCCCCGGGTATCCCTGAGGGCCATCACACAGCTCTATCAGCCAGCCCCGGGTGTCCCCGAGGGCCATCACACAGCTCCATCGGCCAGCCC
>JAOXJM010000033.1:79345422-79364657 GCA_026413425.1 Tringa solitaria
CCCGAGGGCCATCGACCAGCTCCATCAGCCAGCCCCGGGTGACCCCGAGGGCCATCGACCAGCTCCATCGGCCAGCTCCGGGTGACCCCGAGGGCCATCGACCAGCTCCATCAGCCAGCCCCGGGTGTCCCCGAGGGCCATCACACAGCTCCATCAGCCAGCCCCGGGTGTCCCCGAGGGCCATCACACAGCTCCATCGGCCAGCCCTGGGTGCCGCCATTGCTGTAGGCCCCAGCAGAGTCCCTGTGCCTGGCCCGTACAATACCTGAGCTGGCCCTGCTGACTCACCTAATGCCTTCCAGCTACTTAGCTGCAATTTAAGTATTTGTCTTAAAGGCAGTTTAGTCTCTACTTATGGTATTTTTCTCCTTCTATGAGGAATTTGAAGTTAGGCACATAATATAGAAGAAATGAGGCCCCATCATTCAGTCCTCAGCTGAGCAGTTCAGCTGCCCCAGTGAGGCTCTCCAGCAGATCAGGACCTAGTTATCCTGGTTAACCACAAGCTGTCATAAAGTAAGGGAGCTATATGAAAAATCCCCTTAGCTACAGGCGTTCTTTTATCCTCTACTCAATTAATATCTTTCATGAGACATGTTGCTGGAGGAAGCAGATGAGCGAAATGTTCCATGGCAGTAACAGGCGACAGGACAAGAGGAAACAGCCTCAAGTTGTGCCAAGGGAGGTTTAGGATGGATATTGGGAACAATTTCTTCGCCCAAAGAGCTGTCAAGCCTTGACAGAGGCTGCCCAGGGCAGTGGTTGGGTCACCATCTCTGGAGGTGTTTAAAAGCCAGGCAGACATGGTGCTGAGGGACATGGGTCAGTGGTGGCCTTGGCACTGATGGGTTGATGGTTGGACCTGATGATTTTAAAGGTCCCTTCCAGCCCAGACGACTCTATGATTCTATAGAAATATTTGATTAATTAACAGCACTTCAACTGAAATGTTTTTATGCTCTGGGTTCAGATGTACAGGAAAGTGTCGGGAACAGGCTTGTTTCCACAAAAGTGATAAGAAAACAAATTCCTACACGGTCCATCTCTCCAACAGGTATCCAGAAGAAATTCTAAATATATTGCTAAATATTTTTTCAGAGGAAGTTCCTGTCTAAATGACAATTTTACAACCAAAGGCCAAGAACAAAAAAGAAAAGAAAAAAAAAAAGCAGCTCCCTACTGTCCCAGGTCTCAAGTTCTCATAACTCAAATCCTCACTAAATTATGTTAGGATATCCAAAAAAAAAAAAAGTGAAACCTTATTTGCTGGAAAAGTCAACACCTTTCCCCAGGACAAAAAAGTGACATTGTGGCCAGCAGTTTAAACAAACATCCCTGCTGCCCTCTGCGAAGCTTTACAGAGAGGGAGTTGAAGAATGAGAATTCGATATCTAAGGATAACAACAAAAAAGTGTTTGCTCTTTACATAGATCAGGCTACACTTGCTCCCAGTCCCACACACTGGATATTCACAAAGCAGACACCAGATACCTTCTTACCCAGTCCAAAGGCTGTGATTGCCATGATTCAGTGTATTGATGGGCAAGAGCCCAAAGAACTGCTATACTGCCCTGACTTCATGTAAACCTGTGTGAAAGCTTTATATGAAATCCAAAGAGACAGCCAAACCCCAGGGCACACATGATTGAGTCACTGTCTTCTCGCTAATCTGATAAAACAGACGCTGGGTTCTCTTGCTTATAGATACCTTTCTTTATTTACCATCTTTTGTTCCCTTGACTTGAGCCAGAACTACCTAGCAGAACAGGGACTATTCAAGATCAAAACTGTGAATGTTACCAATGAAGAGATTTAGAAAGTAACAAAGTTTGCTGGTTTGGGGTATTTTTGGAGGGTAGGATTTTTGTTGCTTTCTTGTTAAGTGCATGCCTTTAATATTTTTTTCTGGCTAAGAGTTAATTTATTCAGGGTCCAATTAATACCCCCAAAACATCGGTCCAATCCAGAAAGCAGCTGATTTCCTGACATCCTGTGCAACCTGCTCTAGGTGGACCTGCTCTGGCAGGGGGTTGGAGTAGATGATCTCCAGAGGTCCCTTCCAACCCCACATCATTCTGTGATTTAGTCACCTCCTTTCCCCCTAAACTTCACACCCAAGGAAAAAATCCAAAACATTCTGGATTACTTGGAATGACAAACAATTGCCAGTTTTAAACACAAATAAGAGATAAAACTGTGAAGTAATGGTGTTATCAGGATTAAATAACATATCTATTCTTCCCACACCCCAGAATCCTGGTATTCTTTCTTTACTTATTTCTTCCCATCCTTTCCATGCTCATTTAAACACACCTGTGACCCCCAGCTCCTCAATGAAATCTGTGCTGTGACAGTGACAGATGCTTTTTCGGAGTTGATTTTAGCAGACTGGCTGTGAGGGGCAAAGCACCCGCAGATATCAGCTGCTGTTCTACCAGACTCACCGAGACAGTCAGGTGAGTTTGGAACCAGCAGTGAAAGCTACTCCAGGAACACATTTACAACAAGGCTAGAAATGGTGCAAAACTGTTATTTTAGATGGGAATGCACAAGGTTCCCTGACAACAGGGACAAATTCACATCACCGACAGACAGCCTCCTGTTACTTCTTGCTTGCACCTGTTTGGCTTTTTAATTTAGTCCTCTTGGCTTTTTAATTTAGTCCTTTGCCACATGGGCAAGCAATGAGAACTAGAATCAGCTTGCCCAGCCTTCTTGTAAAAGAACGTGTCATGATCTTTGATGTGACACTTCTTGTAACACCGCTTCTATATGCAAAAACATGCCCTGTACTTTGTGGAGAAGAAGGTTTTTTTTTCTTTCATTACCTGAAGTAAGACATTCCAGCCCATCCTCTGCATGGCACATACTCCCACTACTAAGAACGGGAGGGAAACACTAATAAACTGTGAGATTAAAACAATGAACAAATAAACATAATTAAGACAAGCTCTGGTCCTGGGAAACAAGATTTGCAGATGTTGCTTCAAACCTTAAAACTTTTTATAAAATTACATTATATTTCTTTGGTTTTGTAAAACTGAGCCAATAAATCAGTTTGCTTTTTCAGTACTATGTGTATAATCCTTTGTTTCACTCAGTAAGAACAATAAATTTTCATTATCTCATGAGAATACTTGAAGTTTATAAAGTGATTTTTCATTACCGTGTTCCCAAGTTGAAAGATTTAAGTACAAAGCCATTTCCAGTTAATACTTGCTTTTACTCATGCGCTTCAATGAATGCAAGATAGTGGACTACATTAAAAAAGCAAACCCAAAACAGGCGCTACAGGCATTAGTGTGACTGTATGTAGAAAACATAGATTGGGTACCCAGATATAGAAGTGATGCTCCGTGCATCCTTCCATGGCCATATCAGGTGTCTGTACACCACTCCAGCTGCCTACACGTGAACCCAGTGTCACTGAGGTGTCAGAGGGTACAGAATCATAGAGTCATAGAGTGGTTTGGGTTGGAAGAGACCTCAAAGATCATCTCGTCCACCCCCCTGCCCTGGGCAGGGACACCTCCCACCAGACAAGGCTGCCTAAAGCCCCATCCAACATGCTGTCTCACCGCCTTTTCCACAAAGTCCTGGGTCGCCCATAACTGGGGCATCACTCCAGCCCCATGCAGATGTTCCTGGGACCATGCAGATGGGCTCCCACCAAGTTCTGCTTGGAAGCGATGGCCACGGGATGTGCAGAGCGTGGGCAGGGCTGCCAGGAGCACCTACTTGGCCAAGAGGTGGTCCTGCCCGTGCAGTGTGCCCAGCACCGCTGGGATACAGCACCTTTGATGGGACCAAGCTCTGCCTCTGTAATCTAACTGCAGGCACAGGCAGTTCAGCCGACACCTTTCCAAGTGATCCACCTTCACGGGAACATGGCCGTAACACACAGCATTACCAGATAAACTGGTGCCAAAAAGTCTATATAGAGTACCAGACATACTAAAATCCCAGATAAATGTAAATCTTTCAAGTCCCCTCAGGGGACTTTCTAGGTAGAAAAAGGGACTGCTTTCTAGGTAGAAAAAAAAGAGAGAGCATCCACAGAAAGTGTACGACAGATCCCAGATACCCAGCGTCAGGCAAACACGGCGGGAACCCATTTTATTTGGGTGTTTTTCCAGGTCCTTGGTAGAACTAGAAAATGCAGCTGTTTTTAACCTTCTTCCTAAAGCACATCTCTTCTAAAACAGATTCCTTCAGATGAAGAGATTAAGCTTTACCGCACTGAAATAGTGACACTTGTGCTGGAGGCTACAATCAAATACCAAATGCTGCTCCGCACCGAAGATCAGAACCCCCTGCAAGAAGGATGAGGGCTGCAGGTATTTACTAGAGGTCAAGAAGCAGAAAGAGGTTTTCATATATTTTTTTTAAGCACAGGATATCTTGCCTCTGAGATCTGTTTGATTCTGTCTGACGCAGCCCTACCCCTTCATGAAACATTCTGCTTCTGTTACACTGTGCTGCTTGTGAAGAGGATATAAAGAGGAGGCCTGAAATCACAGAAAAACGAGCTGGACACTGCACTACCACCCACACCTGCTCCACACGGCAGAGACCCATCGCTAGTCTCCCTGTCTCTCACTTATAAGAGAAAAACAGGCCAAGCCCTACGAAATTCTAAAGCTATGCTCTTTGTCATTTATCATGAAGTAAGGCCAATAAATATTTATACACCCTTGAAAGCTATTTGGTTTTTTGGGCCTCCTGCAGTGCAATCTCGCTTTGCAACTGAATCATGGAGTGTAAATATTTAAAAAATATTCCAAATGAATAAAGCAGCCTGGGAAAATATTTCTTGTATTTCCGAGAAAAAGAGGTCAAATTTAAATGGTTGGATTTTTCTTTTACTTTTGTGTACAACTTTAAAAATAACAATGCTTCTTATTTTTCAAGTTATATGGTTTCTTTCCCTTTTTTTTGTTTTTGAATACAAAA
Organism: Tringa solitaria; assembly: GCA_026413425.1. Taxonomy (NCBI): domain Eukaryota; kingdom Metazoa; phylum Chordata; class Aves; order Charadriiformes; family Scolopacidae; genus Tringa; species Tringa solitaria. Next base: position 79,350,376 of record JAOXJM010000033.1, read on the forward strand.
AACATTTTTAGCAAAATAGGAATTAGTAGTAAATGGCATATAGTTAAAGCCAAATCATAAAAGACACAGCTGTAGAATTTCTTAAAATAAGCATTTCATAAAAATCTGGCCTCTGTTGAGCTTTTTGATTAAACCATAAGTGTATGTAACATGCGTTCACAATCAAGTGGACTCAAAATATTTCATTATTATATAACAAAATATCGTTTGACTGTTTTTTCTCTAAACCACTTCAAAAACTATATTGAGAGTATTCTACAAGAGTTCAGTATCATCATTGACAATTGTTCAATTACTTCAAGCCCATGGAAAACATAATATCTATTGAAAATTCCTACCTCACCGAGCTTATATATGTGATAAAATATAAAACCAAACAGCTTGCTGTCCTTTCAATATGCATTAACAAAAGCTGAAAGAAATATGCCATTTCTAAATCAAACCTGAAGCAAAAATACAACTGTATTATTTCTTTACTCCCAATAACTTGTTTGCATGACTACTTGTATTAGGAAAACTTTAACGTTAAAATTTAGTACTATGACTATCGTAACAAGCCATTAGATTTGCAAAAACTGCATGTGTGTTCCACTGAATGATTCATATTATGCCAGCACAGTGGAAAAGCCATTGTATATTGAATAGCAATAGGAAATATGCCTTTCTGAAAGAGGGTTTTATTTTCCACATGTGATGGTCTGCTTTGGTTTTATGACTAAGGAAAGCTATGCACACAGGTTAAGAGATGTCATCACCTACTTCTGAACAAAGGTGTTACACTAAATCAGGCCCAATGTTAGGATGGATCTGTGTTTTACAGGGCGTTTATCGCTTCCACTCATTTGTTAAAAAGTAACCTTAAAGAGTATGAGAGATCCTGAAGAGTCTGAATACAATGTTTTAATACACATTAAGTGGTTTTCCTAATCATGCTTTGGAATGTAAGACAATTGCTCAAAAGAGGAGAAACAAACCTGCTTTGTAAGGATGGCATTGTAAGTCACTGGTAGGAGAAAAGATATTCATTGATCTGCCTGTATTCCAATATAAATCCTCCTATCTATATGGATGAGAACAAATCCATGGTATTATTAAAAATACACACGTGAACCAAACACCATTCCCATAAAAGCGCAAAAAAGTTATGCAACTGGCATCTTCATATTCTTTTCTCTACTAGGGAGTTGCATTTTATTTTCCACAGCTCATCTGGAGCCATTTCGGAGGCACTGAGCAGGAGGAAACCCAGGGGGACCCAGGTGAACATCCCAGACAAGCAGAAACGGGACAGGACTCTGGATAAAACCGTAACGCGTGGGTAACTCTGCTGGGGCAGGTTTGGGTCACACACATCATCGGTTTCTTTAGATCTTTAAGTGGGACTTTAAGAATGCTTTGGTTTAAAACCCAGTAACAGCATGCTATTTTAAATTACTGCCAGAAGGACAAGAGACCACTCAGTTTAAAACTTAGATTACGGAGCTGGCTATTTTCCAATGTTTCCCATTGTCTGTGATCCAAACCTGCCTATGGATGTACAGACAAAATGGTATCTTTATGGATTCTTATTCAAGCTGATGTGCTCAATACCGCTAACAAAGATTAAATGTCAAACCTAAATAATGTATACATTCTGTAGTTTTCTCCACTGAGCAATTCATCTTGATTTCTGAATGGATCATCTCCTCAAAAAAAACCACAAACCAAAACCAGCCCCCCCTCGACTGTTCTATGAATTAAAAAATGAAGACTATTTGCATCAGTAGCAGTTAGGCCAAACCTTGATTAAATAATATTATTCCTGGAACAGCTACTGCTGACTTGCGTCCTCATAGGAGAACTGGGAAGATAATACAACTTCATTACAGAGAAAAATCTGTCTAATGCAATCACTTACTCTTGCTTGCTAACAGGTGTGCACCTTGCAGGACAGGTGTACAACAACCCCGCAAAATCCTCATTTGTGCTTGCACTAAGAAAATGAAACATTTTCATTGCTCCTCGCATTAGTCTAAAGCTACAAGTCTCGCCGTGCCAAACAGATGACTAAGCAGCCACCATTTATCTTAATTAAAGTTCATCTTCATCAAGGTACTGCCTGTGAGATATAATGCTATTTAAAACTAAGATTTGTGCCATAGTCACATGGTTCCCAGGTGGAACGTCGATCAAGAGTGAGCGTGTAACTATGACTCAGTCCTGCTATAAAGGTAAAGAAAGAAAACAAAGCAACAGTTAATGAAAGCAAACGCATCTAGTCCCTGACCTGGTGCCTAAACCATTCAGAGACAAACATCAACACCTTGCAAAATCAGTTTTGCCCACAGTAATACACCTGCTGCATATTTCTTTCAAAAGCAGGTGCCTTTCCCAAATATGTATTACTAATTTAAATGGAATTATTGCTGAATTCTTCAGAACAAATATCAGAATTTGATCCATTCTAAAGATTTTGCTAAAACTGGCATTTTTGAGCTATTTTTAAACATCTCTTCTACGTTCGCGTAGACTCGTTCTCCAGAGAAAAGCCCACCCTACATTCCCATGAGCAGGAAGTGAGGTCAGCCTGGAAGAGACCACGTTTCACTTCTTTGAAAGCTCTGCCTTTCATCTGCTCCACTTTGAATCTGTAAATCAGCTGTCTCCAAATTCAGGACTTGTAAACCCTGTACTGAGAAAAGGGTTTTAGATGATCGGTTGATCCTTTTTCAGAAGGAAAATCAGCTTTAGTTTTTCAATAAAAGGTTCAGAACATCAGCTGCTTATTAAGGCAGTAACAGACAAGGGAAAATTCTGATTTTCTATCTAACTTTTAAATTACATTCTTTCCAGAAACCAATTAAAAACTGTGGTGCAGCTGTAAACGCACCCTTTTTAAATGGTCTGGGTTGCTGAGCCCGAAGAAATGCCCTCCTGGGCTGGAGGAGCAACCGCTGAAGCCAGTTCAGGGAGGCAAGGGCCGCAGCGTGTATGGAACGTACGCTCCTGGGCACTGCCCCTTTAAGCCGCTTATTTTTCCAACCTCAGGGAAAATGAAGCCCACGTGTCAGAGGAGCATTTTTCCTGGGGACTGCAGGAGCTGGTAATTCACCGGTGAGAGCTCACCGAACACCCTGACTGATTCCCACAGCTAAAAATAAAATAAGCTGAGGAGGAGACTAGGGCACAAAGGTTGCAACTCTAAAAGAAAAAGAAAATAAGATAATCAGCTTAACGCTGCGTGTCTGTAAGCAGCGGGCGTCAGCAGAAAGATGACAATCAAAACGTATCTGCATCTCCAGCAGAGTGTTTGGGGGTCTCAGTGGGTTTTACGTTTTCCATTAATTAGGAATTGGAAATCGATCACGTAACATGAAACTGTCACAGAAACGTAAGCAGCATCACGTCTGCAAAGGTGAAGGCAGAGAAGTGAAAGGAAACTGGATGTTACTTTCTATAAATAAACAAATAAAAGGAAAGCAGCAGTCTTTCCTTCGGGGAAGACTAATGTAAAAGACTAATAGAACTCATACGGTGATTGTGGTCTAAATTTAAAAAAAAAAAACAACCCACGAACCAAACAAAAAACAAAGAAACCAACAAAACAAACCCAAACCCAACCAAACAAAACCTCAAAACCACCCCCAAAACCAGTCAGAGAGATCACTGCTGCATGCATAATTATCCTGCACAAGACGATTAGAATTTAATCAGAAAAGGAACTTTCTTCCAGAAAGGAAGCTCTGGGCCTGGAAAAAGCTTATAAAAACAGTGCTCCGGTACCACAAATGTTACTGAAAATGCCAAATGCCCCAAGGGGGGGAAACCTAGAGCTGAAAGAAATGCAGAGCCCGGAGCCAGGGCAGGATCAAGCCGTGCATCCTCCCGGGTGGAACAAGGATCCCCCACTCGCTCCCAGTGTCGGCCACAAGCAAATTCCTGAAAGAGGGGACTCAGCCCAAAGCAGCCCGTGCTCTCTCCTCCCCGAACAACGCACGCACCGGGATCTACATTTGAAGTTTTGATGGGATTTGGTCCCTGATTTCTGGAGAGCAGCAGCAGAGGCACAGCCGCGGTCCCTTCAGCAATTACCCGAAGTAGCAGTCATTATCACTTCCCACCGCTGGGGATGGAACACCAGCTCAGCGTTAACGGGAGAGCAGCGAAGGATTACTTCTAAACCAGTCACATTCTTCTGCTACTCTTTTTTCCCCCTTTTATTTCTTTTTCTTTCATTTAGACTTCACAGACCCAGCAGTGAAACCAGTGCCTCCCAGTGAATCGGCTGCTGTTCCGAAGCTTTGGGAAGAGGACAAAGAAAGGAGAGCAGCCACCGCCAATTAAGGACCAGAAGAGAGGCATCGATGCTCATCATATAGCATCAGAAAAATTAATACAGAGATGACTATTTCCTGGGCTTTTATTTCCAGAAAAACAGAGACAGACTCGGAGGACTGCACACGTCAGGACAGACGTCTGTGCTGCGCTGACCGGCCCTCACAGCCTTTCTCTGAGGGGCTACAGAGCCAGCCAGAGAGGTATTTCTTTCAGTATCTCTACAAGAATCCTCAAAACCGACAAATTACATTGCTACTAACTATCACTAAATTAGTCAAATGAAAGGGGTGAAAAGAGGTCGTATTTTATTACTGATTTATGCAGCAAACCCACAGTTCACACAATTATGAGTTGTAACATCAAAGTCATGTCAGCAAATTAACAATATTATATTGGGGCAAAATTCTCAGCAACTCTTCTGAATCAGCTGTGCTGAGGATGAGACTCCATAGACGCTTTTCTACCCTTCATTACATATTTAAATAAATCACGTTTTTTGGCATGCTTAGTTGATTCACATATTGAAAGACACATCGCCACTACTCCCTCATGAATTCTTGAAGGTTCTTGTGTCCAATGAAAACGCGCATTCAGAATTTAACTAAACGTAGTGGCAGTAGTAATTAACTATGTGCTTTAAACTTAAAAGAAAAATAAAAAATTCCTCAAAGCCAGCCTTAGCTTTATCTCACAACACTGGAGTGAGGAAGCAGGTCTGTGGCTGTAAACTCAATAATTCCCAGGCTTCAGGGGGCTGGCAGAACCTGGATTTCCCATTGCAAAGGTGAACTTGGTGTCCAGCTACTCAGGTTATGTGGCCTGTAATTCTTCTGAGGTCCCCACAAATATGGCAACAGCCAGATTTCAGCTGTTTTCGTGCTGGAGATGTCTCAGACCAACCCGCCTGCAGTAAGTCCAGCAGCTCTCCCCAGAGGAGATGCCCTCTCTGCTGTTCACCCCGACTCCCACTGCCCCATCCCTACCCCCGCACTGCGGCTCCTCTGCCGCCGGGGCAGGGGCTCCGATAGAGTTAAAGAGGTAGGAGCTAAGCATTTTTTTTCATGTTTAACGAAGGGATCAGCATGCAGCAACAGCCAATATCAACACTAATCCATACACCTCAAAATAAGAGTTTACCAAGCACATTCAGTGAGCCCTCGCATCCTCTGATTAACTTTTCCCTGCGGTGCAATTAGCGCTGGCTGAACGGCGGGCTGGTCCTTCACCCTCGCTTTGGTGGCACTGATGCGGAGGGGACGGGGGTTCCTCCCCGGCTGGTGGGCGCTCTGCCGGCCGTGCCAGCCTAAAGCAGCACCGAGCTCCCCCTCGCACGGAGGGGCAGGACAGGGCCCTCTCTCTGGGGACCGATCTCCGGGATTCAGGAGCAGTGGGAAGAGGCTGGAGTCAGCGATTCCCACAAACTGGCATCTGCCATCGGTCTCTCTGCCGAGCAGAGAGCAAGGGCTGCCTCTTATCCTTAATGCCCTCCCTTTTCTTCCCGCTCCACAAACACACACAAATCCCAAAGTGCTCAGGAGCCAGAATTAAATATTCCCCTTTCTCTGTAGCAAAATTCAAATTTCGTGTGATATCTACTAACTTTATCATCTCTTGTTAAAACAGAGCAATCAGGTTTTCATGGCAGGTTCTCTTCTGGGTAAAACTGTAGCGTATGCTTTCATTTCCTTCTCAAATTTATTTCAATGGGTAAGGAATCTCTAACTCCACCTCAGTATTCTTCCCCATTTTTCCAGCAGCAGAAGCGAGCTGTAGGGAGCAGTAAATCCTAACCTTGTCTCTAAGCTCTGCCTTTCACTCACCAGCTTTCAACAAACCCATTAATCCTTGCCCCTGCCTCACTTGCATCAAAAGCAGTGTTGGAGTTGCTCACAATGCCTACCACAGAAAGGCTTTAATTAGCCACCCTCTCTAAGTGCTGGAATCATTTTTTTTTATTGTATAGAAAAGCTAAGATACCAACCAGCAATCAAAACTTAAAATACCTGGGCACAGGGCTTTTACCCCCATTTGTTGCAGAGAGTGATCCATCCCACAGGTATCACCCTGCTCTGTGCCGCTGCTTTGCCAACGGAAGGCTCAGACTGGCAGAGGATGGGGAAAAAAAGCAAAAATGCCACGTCAATCTAGATCACAGGTAGCAGCTACAACAGTGAGAAAACATGGTTTAAAACAGGGGAAAACGGGAGGCTCAGGGATCCCAAATCAGTCTCTCATCAAACCCGTGTCCCTGCTGAGTCTGTTGTAAACTGGATGAACGGTAAAATACAGCCCACCGCTCTCAATTCACAATTTTGAAGTCTTACTGAAAGCTTATCAGGGTCTGCTTGGTTTTTTTTTTTTTAGGAAAATATGTATTTGAGATTAAGATGTAGATAGCTGTTGCAAATTTGGTAAGAACCCACCTGAACATTAAAGTTGATTTTGCAGGGAGGAAAAAGGAGAGGAGAAGAGAGGAAACTACTCCTAAGTTTAAAAGCCATTAGTAACTGCAAGTCTGTGGCTCAAAACCCAAGCAAAACTGCTCCAAGAGTTTATCAACACGACAATCAAGTTCCAGCGCCTGGAACATTTCACTGTTTAATTTCCTCTTGTTCATGTAGCCTAAATTTTAAACAGCCTGGCTTCGGTCCACGTTTCCTAAGATGTTATGTCCAACAGTTAAACAAATACCCTGAGAAATACCTTAAATAAATAAACTTGATGATGGCAGAAACGTCACAAATCCATTTTAAGTAAAAATCAATATACAAAGAGGAAATCTTTCATGTTGTCCTTTCAGACCCTTAGATTGCCTTGGACTGATACTCTATAACCTCATGGGAAAGAGTTTCTTTAACAGGGGCCCTCCACCATAGACCCGGTCCTACCGAGGGCATTATTCTTCTATTTCGTGCTCTTCTGGCAGCACGGCAGGACGACCCCCGCGGGGCGGGAGGAAGAGCGCTTCGCCCCGCTCTGCCGCGGGGAACCTCCACGCTGCCCGCGGCCGGGCTGGAACTGCAGAAGGGTTTTATCCAGTAACGGCACGCAAGGACGGCGGGCTTGTCATATACCAGAAAATGCACAGCACCTTTCATGGCAAAAGTGGTGGTCTTTGCAAAGATCAATTTTTAAAATAGCTGCACGTAAATGAGGCTAAAGACATTGTCTTCAGTATAGAAGCTCATTGATAAATAGCCTCTCTTGAATACACTGTTACAAAATAATTTCAAGACCAGATACTGTATTTACAAGTGCAAATTTAACTTTCTAATTTAGGAGAGAAAGTTTAGGAAACAAATAGTATCTTTATTATATCTAATTTTCCTACAGGTGGCTAGCCGGCTAGCTTTAGAAAGGTGGACCATCATAGGGGGAGCGAGGGTTAAAAATTGTGCAGGACTTCAGCTAGATCTCTTGATAATTAAGACGCCGATTTTCCATTTAAAAGGAAAAAAACAAAGACTGATAGTTTATGTGTTTTCCCCACTGTGATCAGGGAAGCAAACTAATGACTCGCTATTCCACTCCAAGTGTTTTGAGGGTTTCTGAAAGCTTACATTTCAAATCATTTCGATATAAAAATAAACACAAAGTCATTTTACCCTGAAAAAAAATAAAAAGGTTCATTTTCAAAAGAGGAAAACATTCAAGATAGAGAAAAAATTCATTTTGGTAATTTTATATTTTTCAGATAAAAAACCTAATTTATCAAAAATTGTCAGAATATAGTTCTAAGATATCAATACCGTTTGCATCCATGAGTGCAAAACTGCATAAGAATAAAATACGCAATAAAAGTGTGCAGTGCTTATAAATATGCAACTTCTGTCTCCTGTAAACACTAACGCTCTAATGACAAAGTGAGATCACACTCACAATACTCCTCAGAGTTTCGAGACAATGATGTAGGACAGTATTCTAATTAGGGTACAGTATATTCCACCGGGAAACTTCTAACAGTAGTTAGTCTCATCACACTCCCCAAACGTCCAACCTTTATATCTTTATTGCTAGTGCTATTGGCTTGCCTCTATACAAATTCATTATACACACACTTTTTTTCCTAGGAAATCGATACTCACCTCATTAAGCACAAACTCTATTCATTCCCACTCAAGGTGTGGAACAATTCTTAACTGAAATCAATCGAATTCATTCGGTGTGCGAAGTGGGAAAATCTGCTTTTTCATGATTTTGGCAAAGTCTAAATCAATATTTTTGGCTCAACCAATCTTGTCGTTGATTTAAGATAGGATTCTCTGGTAACATACATTAAGATTTTTCTTGTATCTGCATCTTCTTATGTTTCCTAAACATTAGAATAATAACACAGATTTTTCCTTTCTGTGGTGCACAGTGCACAACATCCACCAGACACGAGGGTTGCTTGGCTCCTACCAACTACTTACATGTTGAAATTGATATTTGTGAATTTTTTTTCCCCAAAACATCGATCTCAGCCCCGCAACTTTCTATTCTTTTAAGAGCAAGCCACATAATATCAAACAGTTCTTTGATACACGTCATATTAGCCACCAGGCTATACCCAAAGGATGCATATTAGATCTGAGTGCTTCTGCTTTCTTTGGTATAGAAGAATACATCACACAAGGGTAACACATTTACATTTCCAAAAAAAACCCTCCAACCCCAAAATCAAGTTCAGTTTAAAAAACTGGAGATCATCCTACGCCTTCATGTCTGCAAACGATCACAGCCTAACATAAGGCATACATACCTACTTGGGACCTTTGCTCACATTGCATTTACTGTCTACTTTATACTATCCAATAAAGGGGGAAAAGGAAAAAAAGAAACCACCATCAAACCCAAAAGCAAAGAAGTATTAAAGAATATAATACCTTCATTTCATTTACATAGTTATAGAAGCAAGAGAAACTAAATTATTTCAAAATGCATTCAAATCTGCTAAAACACGATTTTTATACAGCTATGAAGAATCCATTACAGAACCAGTATTCTGGCCTTAAAAAAAATAATAAACCCCACACACAATTGGGGTCATTGAGTTCTGAGCTTGTAAAGTATTAAAGCCAATATTCTGCAAGGGGGTAGTTTTTGTACTCTGCTTTCATTTGCCTCCAAGACAAAAAACTAAACTCTAATTGTTTTGAAAAGCACGTGGTCTGTATCAAAAACTTCAGGTTCACGCTTGTTTCTGTTGATGTGCCCAGGGAGTTGACCATGGATTTCAGAAACATTCCTGTAGAAAACCACCAAAATTCTATGTCTGCAGAACACTTCCACTTTACCAAAAATGACACCTTTTTGGTTAAACAGTTAATCAAGTACATTTGAGATGGTTTCTAGCAATTTTCCAGTAAGATGCCGTTCTACGAACATTTCATACGCAACACCTGTAATCCATGAGGTTTGAGGAGGTCCTCGCTTTCCTCCTGCCAATGAACTGGCTGTAGCTACAGCTGGCGATGCAGGGACCCCGTTCCACCCATCACACCACAGTCATCAGCCCCCTTCCGACCGCGGGATCCCTCAGCAGCAGCAACACACAGACACAGCTGTGAGGCAGCACGAGCCTCAGACCCTTGCTGAATTCGGGAAGTGAGAAAAAAAACCCTGCAGTTCTGAAATCTGAGAAGAAAAAAAACCCACTGTGACAACTTTATTCAGTTTTTCCACACATACTACTGAAATAGAAACTCTTCACAGACAGGACTTACAAAGTGATGCTACTGCAAGGCAGCACAGAATTGAAGACAATTCCAAAGCTGACATGAAAAAATTAAAGAGAATTTAGAACTCTACTAAGTTAGACATTCCATGTGTGACTTCTGCTACGAATTTAGTCTGCAGGTTTTACATCCTAGCAAAGTAGAACAAGGTGTACAGAAGTGCAACTTAATGCAAATCCCTCAGAAATTATTATTGTTGCAGCGACCTTCCTGGCTGTGAAGCCTGTTACCAGCTCAGATTTCCTTCTCACACCAAGAAGTACAGACACCGAACCCCGAGCTCACTGGGCACAATCTGACACGGTGCCGTTGATTTTGAAATGCCCGTATCAACGCCACCTTCTCCGCTTTTACACGGATTTGTAGAAGCCGGAGCTCTGCAGCAAGAGTTCTGCCAGGGAACCAGCTGAAGGAAGGACAGCAGAAGTCCATCTCGAGAGGCTTTTATCAGCCGGGAATGTCTCCGGTGCCCTAACAAGCACCTGTGAGGAGGTGCCAGACCTGGGTCTCTGCCTCACGCCCAGGGCAGAGCAGCTCCAGATCCCCAAGGACTGCCCTTGGGCTGATGTTCCCAAATACTGAACCTGCTGCAGAAGACAAACACGGGTGTGCCCGACATTGTTCCCTCCACCCTTTTGAACCAGGATTTCAGGACTGCCTCAGAATCAGACTTCGCACAATTAAATAGCACTTGATCTTCTTGTTCTAGTTTACAACAGCTGCCCACCGCAAGACTATTAACCACTTTGAGACGCGTCCCAGAAGCTCAGATTTAATGTTTGTTTATGTCTTTTGGGGACCAGCCCGTAGACTCCTTGCTCTGTCCCTGAGCCATGACTGCAGCCTCCCCTTGGCATTGGGAATCAGTGTTCTCCTTCATTCCTTACGATTTTCTGGCTGTTCCTAATAAAAATATGGTCCTTCTCTGCAGTAATTAATTGATCATAATCACCCTCTATCTCCCCAACATAACCTGAAATTGACCTTTTATCCCAGCTTTCAGGACCACTTTTACCCCAGCTTTCGGGTCCAGGTTAGTCTTTTGCTCCCCTCTCATCCTGCAGCCATCCTGTTTCCCAAAGGCAAGAGCTACTGGTTCTCTGGTACTGGATGGCTCCTTTCCCACAGATAGAAAGGCTCAGAGAAAAGGTTCCTCTGTCCCCAGGAAGATATCATTACTGAAAGAACCCCAGAACACACTGAGAAATCCTTGGAGACACATAAAACAGCGTATCAGGAAAACCAGTGGTGTGTACGAGTGTATATTGACCAAAGGGGGATGAAAATTCTTCATGTGCTGCAAGTCTTTTAGTCTTATAAGTATCAACTATTTGGGGATCAAAAGGGAAGACTGAAGAATTCTGTATGGTCTTTCTCATCTGTACTTGCTCTGCAAAGCACAGAGGGGAGCACGATTCTGACAATGAAACGAGCATTCCAAAATAGGCCTTGTTGGAAGCACGTAGTGAAGGAGACAGAACCTCACAGTCCCAGGCACTGCAACCACCCGGTTCAATAAAAACAGTCAGTCCCGCAGCAGCCATGAGATACTCGTAATTTGCTTTTCTTTCACAGCAGATCGGGACTATACTGATTTGTCCACTTTTACGTAATAAAAAATAAAATAATAATTTTAAACCCCAACCTGTTTCCCAGTAATCCCCCTTTAAGATGATCTTAAAGGTCCCCTCCAACCTGGACAATTCTAGGTTAATGGAAGGAAGAGCGTAACTGCTGCGTACCTTTACGGTAAATCAGAACAAACTTATGTATAACTGACGGGTTTCCCTGACGGATGGAGACACTCCCATGCAGGAAGTCAGGAGTTTCAAGAAGTTTGGCTTGTGATAGGATTCCACATTCGCCTGAGCCTAAGCTTAGGCAAACCCAAGGCTCACTGCTTGCCTTTCAGCCTCCACCAAAGGGCATTACTGAGGCCAGAAGCCTGCAGTGGTTGAAAAAACAAACCAACCAACCCCAGCTGGACAGACAGATGAAGTACAGCCTCTTAAACAGCAAGAAACCACCTCTGGTTCAATACCAGTTGAGCTGCAAACGGCTGGGTGTGGGGAGAGCGGCGCGGGGCAGCAGCGGGAGGTGCTGGCTCTGACCCTGCGCCTTTCCCAGGCACCTGCCGTTAGCCGAGGGACACGGCTGGGTAAGGATCCGGCTGGCTTGGAACTGCTCCTATCCTGCTCTTCTGTTCTGAGCTTTGCTTCCTGAAAGCTCAGCCATAAGCCGAGTCCTCAGAGGGTACGTACGAACAGAAACTGCTCCAGAAAGCATCGTCTGAAAGCCAGAAAATCCACAGAACCTCCCTTGTTTTCAGAATTTAAAGCATTGACAGCACATGTTCAATGTGGAACTCTTCTGATTCCATAGGCACTAATATCAAGCCTTAGAGAGTGTTTATGCTGAGATTGGAAATGCTATATAATGCCCTATATATATTAGGGCTGTGTCAAGAAGATGGGCAAATTATTCAGTGAGTGAGCTGCTTTTTGATGTTGTTTCAGCTTTTGCTGGTTTTGTTTATAAGTAAGGGAAAGGAAAGCATTCCTTATTCTCTTCTGCATAAATGTTTTTGAGAGGAGGACAGTAGGAATCCACAGAGCAGCACCTCACAGTAGCAAAGCCGGGTGTTTGACAGGCCCTGGAGAGATGCTCGATGCTGTGAGGGACAACACAATCACCTCTAAGGAGCAGCTGGAAGAATGTCCTAAGGGAATCACTGGGGCTCCTTCAGACATGGCACAAAACCACTGGCAAAGGTGTGTTCCAGGCACTGGAATCAGAACTAGACAGGAAAAAAAAAAAAGATCAAACACCAACCCAAATATAAAAGACTACAAATCTGATGGCAGAAACATGCAGTAAAACACTACACTAACTATTCTTCAGTCAATGAAGACAAACTCCTGGAGATTGTGGAATATTGGTGCTGCGGTAAAGGCAGGGAGGAAAAGGTATTAACAAGAAATAGAGAAAAAGAGCCATTTTCCCACATATGCAGAAGTTGTTTGTGAGATTTGACAGAACCAAGAACTCACCTCCAAAAGGTTGAAGAAAACCAAACCAAACCCCAAACACGTTCACCTCCCATTCTGACACTGAGGTGGTATTTCCCAATTTTCCATCAAGTCCTTTCGGTACCTCTTTTTTGAGGACACAAATCTTTTTTCCTTCTTTGCTCCCCATGCAAAGCCACTTAAGCACATCTCATGGAAATTGACAAAAATCCTTTAGGGAAGAAAAGGACATTTTCTGCCAGTTCCTGAACACTGCAAAAGGGAAACAGCACTAGTGAGAGCACGGAGGAAACGCTGCACACACTGGAAGCATCCTTCAGGAAAATGAAGCTGAGTATCACATTTATTAATAAAATTATGTCTCTTAAAGGAAACAAGAGATGCACTAAGTTCCTGGAAGTTTTCAAGAAGCCTTCGCTCACACCCTGTTTTGCTGAAGCATCAAAGAGAACCCCACGAGCTCAGCTCCGTCTCAGACTCCCTGACACATGGGATAAGCCCTAACACTGCAGAGTTTTGACCGTTTCAGCTGATGTTCTGAATAAACCTTCTTCTAAAGCAGCACTGCTTTTCCAAAAGGAGGAAAGGCAAACTTGTTGGCGCAATGAGATGACAGAGATCTAAGAACTGGCTGCGAGCGGGCGCTGATGACCCATCGCGGGGCACGAGAACCTGGTGGTGGGGCCACAGCCCGCTGGAACCCCCTGGCTCTGAGAGACACATGGACGTGCTTGAGGAGGGACGGTGAAACGGAAGGAGCAGGTTGACACTAAGCACTCACGGGCCACAGGGGTGGTGTGCGCCGAAACCGGTGTCAGGAGCACAGGAGAAACGAGTTCCAAGCAGAAGACAAGGAGAGTGAACTGTGAGGACAAGCTCCACCAGCTTCGGGCCACGTTCTGGTCTTGGCTAAACAGAGTTAAACGCAGAACAGCAGCTGCTTTCACCAGTTTTCTCCAGATTCCCACAGAACTGCCGTGTCTCGGTCTCTCTGCACCGGACTCGCACGGTCCATCCCGGGTCAGGCTCACCGGTGGCCCGTCCGGAGCATCCCTCTGCTTCACCGTCCCGCGCCCCCGGGGCACGCAGCCTGCTCTGCTCCCCACGCCGGCTGCTTCCCAGGGGCAGGGTTTTCACAGGAATAAGGGGATTAATACTATTTTAAAAAAATAATCTTGAAGTGGCATAATACAGCCCTGCATACTTAAAATATTCCTAT
>JAOXJM010000033.1:79364736-79381464 GCA_026413425.1 Tringa solitaria
ACATAAGATTTCCCATAGCACATCCTCCTTAGTTCACTTGCTCTTTGTATTCGCTTGCTATGAGGGCAACAGAAAGGTATATTCTTGGGTTTGACACCATGCTTTCATGCTCTTCATTTTGCCTCTGTCCCTGACTTTTCTGCTCATTTTTCCCTGATGCCTTTTTTTTTTTTTCCAGAAAAGACAAAGGAACAGAGGGTTTGATCAAACAGCTCCCCAGCCCCTCTCTCCTCGGCCATGACCGTCACCAGGAAAACGCGTGACACAGCCCTGGCTCACCTCCACGTGCTGGGGAGGGACCATGAGGGACGGATCCCTACGGCTTGGGCTGCTGCAGGCAAGAACATCCAGCGCCAGCTTAAGAGAGAAGATACATGGCTCACTTGGTTCAGCTAATTTAGCATTAAACTACAACAATAATGTTCCTAAGTCACTAGGATAGAATAGAGGCTGGGGAGCGGGGCATTTACATTGGATAAAATTATCCCAACAGAATTCACCTTGCCCACAAACGCTGTTACTCTTCTTTCAAGGAACGCTTTCCAGGACTGTTCCGTGCCTCTGAATTACCAGGGTCCAAGCAGCCAGTTCATTCCTTGCTGAGAAGGAAGCACGCTGTGCTGAAGGAACAGCACCACCACTTCGCACATCACTCCTCCTTGGGTGTCGCTGGTCCAGGAGCCGGCTGTGGCCAGCGCGGACGGACGGCAGCGTCCCGCGCCGTGCCGCTCCTGAAGGCACTTAGCTACCTTCTCTTTTTATCTGTATTTTATTTTGATACAGGAAGTAAAACCAAAGGGATTATACATTTAAAGAAATAGAAAGACAACCTTCAGATATACTGAGTCAGAGGTCTCTGACAAAACCTAGTGGAATTCATTTGCGCTTTCAATTTCACCGGAACGCAATGTAAACAACCATAGGAACCACACAGCCAACTCTTAAATTAAATCCTACAATGAATAATTTATATTTTCAAACAAGGATTAGAAGTCCCATTCAATTGCAGAGTTTCAGGGGTGGCTTTAATAATTTACATGCTTTCCAAAGGTCAATAAAATGCCCTTCTGAACAAATATCAAAACAATCCAAATATTTTCTTTGTTAAAACGCAGTGTGATTGACAAAGGAAAGGGCCACTGTTGTAAAGCTGAACGCATGTGCTGTGGGAAATAGACAGAGGAACTCAATTTTCAAAGTAGAAGTATTTGTGTGCAATTTCTACCACATACCAAAGGGAATCAGCAAAAATAAACTCCATCAACAACAGCAAAATCTGCATAGGATATCATTTTCCCCTTTACTGAAAGTCTCAGAATTCTAGGGTGTTTTCCTTGTGCAGGCGACCGCACCGTTCTCTCCCAGCAGCCGGCACAGAGCTCCAGGCCAGATGTTCTCGGCATTTCCAGGGGTACCCCGACCTTGCAAGAATCAGTCAAATATACAAGACAAACGCCCTGCGAAGCACCGTCACCCGGCACTACCCTTAAACTACCCTTTTTGCAGATAAACCACCTCCCTTTGCTGTAATCCACAGCCTCTGTTCTTTGCAGTCCTAATAAATATTCCTCCAGTATCTTTATCCTGAACACGCGCATCCTCTGAAATAGGGCAAGGAATACTGTGCCTGGTGAAACAGAGTCCGCTGCTCTGGGAAACTGGGTGCAATCGCAGCACAAGTGATCTATATCTTAAATGCTCAGGCAGCATTAAGGTAAAATGTAATGCAAGAGAAACGTCCCGTGCTGCAGACACAGTTCATAAATTAATTACACATTCTGCACTGATTTTCACTTCCTTATGAAGAGATAATACAGAAGATGGCTGCTTCCTTCAAACACAGTCATTAGAGCATTTGCAAAGAAATATTCCGGACCAGGCAACGGCTTGTGATTTTGGTGACCGGGATGACAGGTTTCGGAACAGCCAACGTTCTCAATCAGTCTCTGCCCACAGTGGTCCCCATACTAGTGGGACCACAGGGACGTCATCTGAACCAATATATGAAATAGGAAAGAAAAATATCTTTCAACCAAACAACATAGTTTATCATATTATCCATTGTCAGGGGAAAAAATAACTGCAGGAGGGAAATAAAGAAATAAATAAAAGCAGGAGATGCTAAAGGTCAAAATGAGCCCAAGCCCAAATCCCAGTCAGAGGAAGGCTGCTGGCAGAACCCGAGAGGCCAAACAATGGTCATCTCCAACCTGACTTGGGGCTGCCTTCCAGAGGAGCAATGGAAACAAAGGCACCACGGCTGTTCCCGGCCGGGGAAAACGACCTCCGCTTTCCAAACGCAACACCCCGGTGACAAGCCAGTCGTCGGGGTGTCAGTGCAACAGTGGGACAGAACACCACCTCCAGCAGGACGGACACACGCCTGTCGCTTAAAGACCACGCTGGGTCTGTCTGGAGTGGGGATCCATCAGTACCCCTACCGATAACCAACTCGGGAGAGGTCAGCGTTTTAGGCTGGGACAGGGAGGGGGAGGAGAGGGGGAGATGTGGAAACGTATTTTATTGCCTCTCAAGAGATAAACAACATTAGTTTCATCAAAGAATTAAGGCCACAAACTTCCTGTTATTTCACTGCCTTTCAATTTTACTTGACTTTTTCAAACGGTTCTTCAGGAGAGTCCCTGCTAAATTAGCTGCCAAATTCCTACTGAGCTGAGTGATTCCCAAAGGCTGGAGGCACCTGCAGTTCTGCTGAGGCATCTAAACACCCTTAGAGCTCGGTGCTGCTGCGCGCTGAGCCGCTCGCTCTACAGCTGGAGAAAAACGAGGGGGAGGAAAAAATCTTACAATAAACAGAGAGGCAAAACTTAATTCTCATGTCCCCGCACAAAGCCCTGCCTCAGCCCTGAACCAGAGCCAGCATCACGAGCACTGCGAACAGAAGCCCTGCAGAGCGTATCCGCACCCAGAGACTCGGGCACGGGAGGAAGCTCCAAACATCCCCACATCCAGAAGGTGTTTAGTAACGATGGACAAGGGCAGGGGTTCTACCATCCCCCTTTCCTTGATTTCGCTTTATTCAGTCTCACTGATGCGTCCATTAAAACTTACTCCTGAGGAGCAACCATTTTTTAGGCTAAAAGGTGCCTGCACCAACGCCAAGAACTAAATTACAGCAGAATCAACACTTTCAGTTACAGACAGGAAAGAAGGTAAAAATCCTCCACAGAAGAACTATTAGACATCCCATTTTGCACGAGTGTGTGCAGGTCACGGTCTTCCTCAAAGGAAAATGCGTTCTTAGTGACCGCCCTTTTAAAGGCAGAGGTTGTGTGTGCCCCAGGCTGGGTGGGTGAGCCCCCCCCCCCGTGTCCTCTCTCCTGCCAGGCTTTGTCTACGTCCCCCCTCTATGAGTTACTGCAACTTCTTATGAAGACAGCATAAGTAATGCTTTAGCATTTTTATTCAGAGCAACATATTTATTGGGTTTATTAAGTGGTCTGTAAAACGTCATGACCAACTGCAGTTCCTAAGGTGCAATGAAGGGTACCCTCTGCTATTCCTGAAATCTTCAGGAAGTTTCCCAGCTCTTGTGAATTTGCAGAACACCATCCATGTCAGTGGAACAATAGTAGTTTACATCTACTGAGGTTATACTAATTATTCATTACGGGGGGAAAAAAAAACCCAAACCTGTTTTTTGTTTTTGTTTCGGTTTGGGTAACAGTCCACTGCATCTTATATCAAGAAATCTTATTCTGTGCTCCAGCCATAGTATTCTTCTGGCTGACAAAGAGTTGTGAAACCACAGCAATATTCTGTGAGAACAGTGATTGGCAGTGGGTTTCAAGGGAACGAGAAGGAACACGGTGCTTTCAGCAGCAGTATGATCCCTGGGTGTGACAGTGGCAGACGAGGGTGGTGGGGCTGCGGGCACAGACATCGCCCGGGACTCTTTGGGGATCCTCTGCCGCGGGCACAGCACCAGCTCTTCCAGACCCAGTGGCTTCACCACGGAAGAGTCTGACTGCTGCCTTGAAAATGGCAAAACAGGAGGGAGATAAAGCTCAAACGCTTCTACCCAGTCCAAAAATTTGTTTAAAAACTTAATTAAACATATCCTACTGGACTAGAGTTATTTTGAGCAGTCAATCTCCTGTCTGGACTGTTTCCAGCTCAATATGAATGGCATTCGCTTAAGTAAAAACCTGTCATTTGTCAAAGGAAAATATTCCTGTTTCAAGCAATAAGACTTTTTATTATTATTTTTAATAGAATATCGTTGTCAGCTTTTTTAAACCCTGCATTAACATACATAAGCTGCTAGAAGAAAATGGAGGGGAAAACCTGTCCCTGCAAAGATCAGTCGCCCCAGGGAAAGCTACAGAAAATTGCAGAAGATAAAATATCCTTCCAAGAATATTCCCACCCGGGGTTTCTCCAGCTTTTCCCTCAGCTTTGAGCTGTGGCCAGTGAGGCTCTAAGGGCACAAGCCACAGGTTGTCTCAGGTTAAAAGACCAGCTGAGCTCTAGCAGAAACTCCGCCAAGCAAATTCACCATCTTTATCAAAGGGTGATATTAAAAAGAGAACTTAAGTGTTTATATATGTAACGCCATTTCCATTTCTAAAATATTATACTGAGCCAATCAGAGAAAAAGATACACAACAGGATCTGTTTGTTAAGAGTTTATCTAATGGATACGCGTGAAAAAAAGCTCACAGACAAATTACAACCAATAAATCAAACAAAACTGTGAATTAATCATTCTGAGCTACAAGCAACTGCCCCATCGCTCAAGCCGGTGAAGGTCATCACATCGAAAGCCCCGGGCACACCAGGGCAGGGAAGGCGTTTATGCTGGGACTGGGCAAGGCGCCCCCGAGAGCTGCAGCCGAGGAGGAACAGCGGCACCAAACGCTCCTCCATTTGTGAAAACCCGTCAAAACCAAGGCAGCGAGCGGGAACCGAGGGAGACGTGCTTGTTAGTCTCACATTTACCAAGGAAGTGCAGGCTGTAGGGACCTACCATTGCTCCAACCATCCTCTCTTGTGGAATTTCTCCCACCTTAACTTCAAAGCTGGGCAGACGTGGTGCCGAGGGACGTGGTTAGTGGTGGGCTTGCCAGGGCTGGGTTAATGCTTGGGCTCGATGACCCTAAGGGTCCTTCCCAGCCGAAGCAATGCTGTGATTCTATGATATCCAGCACTTTCTATCAAAGTGCACAAACTAACGCCAGTTTATTCGAGTTCTGTTGAATGCTTTCAGCCTGCAGGTGTCTGCTTCTGAAGCTCACCTCATCTTGACTATTTCTGATGTAAACAATTTTGCCTTAATCAATGCTTTTTATTTTTTTTGCTTTCCAAAAGGAGAAGAAAAAGAATACTTAGGAGTTTTTCCATCTTCAGCTTCTGCCAAAGCCATATGAAAGAAGAACTGGAGTAAGAATGAAACTCAAGCACTCCAAGAGGAATTTTAAACTACCTTGCTTGTAACAAGCACTAAAAGCAACTCTAGGAGACAGAGCAACCAACAGAGCTGCTTATGCCAGAGTTTGTTTCACTTTCATTCACCATTAGTTTTCAAATGCAAACGCTTACTGTGAAATGCCTGGTCACTACAAGGAAACTTCTGGAAATATAACATTAAGCGCCTTTGTGTGCCTTAGAGGAGCTAAGAACTTCCAAATTTGATGACGCTTTACAATTTAATGGGAAAAATATAGAAGGCAATTAGAAAACCAGAAAACGTATAAGACAGAGATCTGAATCAGCGAGGGTTTTTTTCTCCCTTAGGTGCTATTTTGAGGATTAGGGTGGCATTCAGATTTTTCCATGAAATATTTATGAAAACCATTTGTTTCCATACTTTGTTAAAGAGCAAATTCCCCACAGCCCGTACTGCTACTGATCTCAATTATTCATCACCGTAATAACTATGCAGGATGACTTAATAAAAAAAATAGATTCTGGCCCTTGTGGTTTAGTGATAAGTGCAATTTTTATCTCAAGCTAATTTACATGAGAACAATGTGCAAACAAATATATTACACACATCATCCAGCGTTCAACAGTCAAATGCAGGCGATGGTCCCACGTCAGGGCTACCATCGGCACAAAACCAGTTTGCCAGTGTCCTAAGAACACGGCAAACACCTGGTTGCTTATTAATACAATGAGACTTCCCAGACTCTCCTGAAAAGAAAACAGCAGAACTAATTCTCCTCTGAGAGGCTCATCAGAGGACAGAAACAGGACGAGAAGAGCACTGAGGAACTACGACCGTTTGACTCACATTAACGAGGTGACCAGCAGAAACTGTCGCTTTTTACTACGTTGGCAGGAGCCACCAGACTCTGGTTTCCATGGCTATTCACACATCCTGGACATACAGCCATCATTTTAGTTCTTTATACTCCTTATAAAGTAAATTCAATAATGTAAATGAAGAACTTTCAAAGTGGTCGACGGCTTGTACATTTTAAAGGGTATTTTGCATAGACATGTGTTGCTCACACAGGAGATCACAAGGAAAAATTCCTTTGGAACATTGCTTTAACTTTACTGCTTCACTGGGGGGAAACGAAAGAGAAATCTGCTCCCTAAATGTCAATTTATCACAAGCTGTCTGTAATCTTTAATCTTGTGGTAACCCAGATCTCTCCTAGGCCCTCATCTTACATTAACCTCACCAGCCTTTACCAGTGTTTCAAATATCTTAACTTTCAGAAACCCCGAGACAAGATTTATGACAAGAATCTTCCAATAAAATGTTTCAACTCTCAGAAAAGGAGTTATCAAATATTCCTGCTGAGGAATAAATGTGAAGACCACGGCACCCGCTTACAGCACTGCCCCAAGACCCCAGAAGTTCCAACAGCACTTGAAGCAAAAAAGCACTCTATTTCCCACTCACTAAATCTTATGATCCCTTTTCATCTCCCAGGGAGGGCAAGTCACCAATTTCAGGCCATTTATCTGAAAATAAAATTGTATGTTGCCGACTTGCTTATTATCTGTACATTTTGTCCCCCGAGTCAATCACTCCGAAAGTATTTATTTCTCTCGACAGTCACTTTTGGAAAGGCCTTTGACATCAGCATGCATCTGAAATCCTCTAGGCAAAGGCTAATGTAATAAATAAAATTCATGGATCAAGGAAGGAAACACATGCGCCGACTCTGTTGTACGCTGGTTGCTCCGGAGATCAAATCTTTGTGATATTAAACTGGCATAATGGAAATGTAACTCAATGAAACTACACATGATTTAAACCAGAGCATAAGAGAGTCCCAAGGGCGACGAAAAATAAGAAATAGTTCCAGTTAGTTAAAAATACATTCTCTCTATGGAAAATTGGGTAGATATTTGTTGTTGTTTTTTAAATTTTATTTCTACTCATCAACATCCAGCCCAGAACTCTGCTTCCTTACAGCGAAGGCTGCTATTAACATTAGCAACTGGCTAGAACAGGTGTTTCTGGTTGTGGACCGATTCTTTATTACTCTACAAAATTCTATGATCCAAGGCCCATACTATTTAAGCAACACATATTCACTTTTTTTATCTGACATTTTGAAACTCACTTGAGTTTACCTGAATAAAGCTTAGGAACAGGCTTCGGGATTGTACCTATTGAATGTGTTCTACGTTTTTTAAAAAGAAAAGCACAGAAAAGTATAAACACAGCTATGAAAACCTTCTCAAAAATTCTTTTCCAGCCCTAAGAATTTACATTTTAAAAAAGCTAGTGTAAGTTAAGCAGGCAATCCCAACGACAGACCCAAGGCAAATCCTAGATTTAACATAGCTTTGTTTGTGCGATCGCTTACGGCTCCCGTAACACCGCCGCGATGTTCTGCCAGCCTCTATCATACCTCGTAATTACCAAACTCTGCCTCTTTACCATAGCCCTGTACCCCTGACGTTTGATCCCCGGACACAGCCGAAGGAGAGCACCAGGGTCTCCTGGCCAGAAGCTGCACCGAACGCTGATGAACAAACCCCATACGGCTCAAACCCGGCTGAAAGCTGGTGCTTGCCCTGGAGCCAGCAGTGGGGCCGGGCTCCCCACAGCGCGCTCTCGGCACCTTACGGGATTTGGTCCCCACTGTTCCAGTTAATCGCTGCCCGAGTCAAACCAGAGTTTCTGAGACAGCGGTACAACGGCAATAAACCCCAAGGAACAGCAGAAACAAGCACAAGTAAGTGAACTCCACAGATGGCCTCTCCAGGAGGACTCCGTGCATACGCTGCTCCTGCAGTGCCTCCGTAACGCACATTTCTGTACCGAGAGCAGAAAGGACCGTGGTGGGAGCCGTGCCTGCCTGCCAGAAGTACCACCCTGGGCACCCGGCCCCGGCTCAGCTCGCATCGGCACGTCCTGGGACCTGATAATGCAATGGTGCTGTTAGCTGGGAATAGCTTCATCAGCGTTATGGTATGGGAGCAAGATATGGAACCCTTGAAAAGCACCGTTTTCCTGTAAATTATCTCCAAAGATTTGGGAGTTACTTTTCTAAGCAAGAGAGAACATCACAAACCCAGCTCCAGCAGTATCTCTATAGTAACAAGCCTGCAGTCAGCTGCAAAACAGTTCTGTGGAACAGTACATCCTTTCTCTCAATTTCCAAACTCTCACTGTAAGGGTTGACACGAGCCAGGTTATGTTGTGAATAACTGATTATGTTTTTATCAATGTACTTTCAAGAAAAGCTGACCCTTTGCTAAGAGCACAGTCAAATTTACCTGAGCTCGCCCCTCAAGTTGTGAAAAATAAACATTTCTCAAAAAGTGTACACAGTTTATTTTTTTAGTAACCATACTACTGCCATATTATACTTAAAGGATTTTTTTTTTTTATTGCCAAGGCTGGTATACATGCATGTAGCTGATACACCAAGGACTCACTGTGCAATATGCTCACCTTCTGGAATTTAAAAGCTACAGGTCTGGGGAGGTGAAGGTTTCCTACCACAGATGGACTGCAGGCGTGGATGGCAAGAGAAGCGGAGCCTGTAAGTGTTTAGCGCCGGCTCTCTCTCCGTTCCTCCCTGTGCTGTGGGAAAAGCAGCCTGCAGCTGGTTCTGGGAGAACCTCCAGACCCCACGTTACCTTCAGGAACCTTCTGCCCCGGTAACTCTCACCCGGCCTCCAGCACAGCGTCAGGACTACGCTGTCTGTCACAAATCTGGGTCCCAGAGAGTAACATCATGGACAGAAACGACAACGTGAACAGGGATGAAAATGCCAAACACAGAGCTCACAAAGGAACTGCAATTTTCTTCTAAATTCTGCCTAGAGAAATACACTCCCCCACTTTTTTTCGGAAGGGGGCACTGGCCAAGCAGCAGAGGGACTGATGCAGCAGCCAGGGGAAATGCCTGGCAGGGAGGTGGTGGCATGGCCATCTGCCACCGTGCTGGGGGGAAGGCCAGCGGCCAGCCCAGCGCTGCAGCCAGCGCTTCTTTGGGAGGAGATGGAAAAGGTCGAGTGTGCAACAGATCAAAGCAAGCCAAAAACCCACAAACAAACAGCGGAGAAACCAAAGTTCTTTTTAAAAAAAAAGCATAGGCAACAGGAAACAATGGCTGGATGTGAAATTTGGAAAAATTTAAATGTCAGCATGAAGACAGGGGTTCTGCCAGCTTTAAAAGTTCTTTATTATTAAAAAAAATGTTTGACTCAGTAATGTAATTTTTATATACCCATGGCTCAGACAGTGAAAATTTTTTAAAGTTTCTCTTCTCAGGTTTACAGATGACGTGACTCTTCTCTGGTTTTATTACATTCCATATCTCAGCACAAAATTCATCATTGTGTTCTGGACTGTCTTGATTTTGAAATGGTTCAAAATAGCAAGAAACATAGAGAATATTTCATGATACTGTTTTAAAGGAAATGAGCTCTTTCAACCCACATTCTCAGCTACAAAGTTAGCGTGTATCAGTTTTAGGTGATTGCTGTCAGTCGGTTACAGAGAGGAGGAACACACAAATGAAGTCAGGTAACCTAACACAAATTTGTGTTACTATGGATTTACATAAGATCAACTTCCCAGCAGCTCTGAGCATACAGAAGAGCAGTAGCCATTCGTGCCTTCAAGGGAAGGGCCTATGCTAAACACCACTGAAACCAGAGATTGATGTATCTTGTCTAAGTTAATCCATTTCTCATAAATGTCCATTTCTTCCAAAACGTAGGGGAGAAGCTGCCAGCCCTTCTCATTCTGGCTCAGGGGCTGGAACACGCAGTGAGTGGTTCCATCCCCTCTCCCTCCTGACTGTGTGGATGGGAGGTCCCAGGCACTTGTGTCAGAGACAATTTACTTACTAAGTCTTGTTTGGGAATTAATTCATCAAGAGTCCTCTTCTCCAAGGCAGTATGCTGTTACCTTTGGAGACAGCAGCTGTTCTCCAGCGTTTTTCCCCATGTTCCACCTGAGGTGACCAAGGCTGCTGCTGGTACCAGCCTCTACCAACGAGGAGGTAGATCACCTCCTTGGCTTAGCAGAGGTATGGCATTACCTCAACTCCTAATTGTTTTGCACTGTTGGGCTCACCAAGACTAAAAGACAGAACTACATGTTAAACTAGGATCCTCAAGCTAACAACCCATCCCCAGGGCAGCATCAGGGCCCACATGAGCAAACCTGAACACAAGGCGGAAATGTTGCTGTAGGTCTGAGACCACCGTCCTACGCTAAGGATGCGATTCTCCCATGGGCTGCTAGGAGACTGTGAGACAAATCCCATCTGATGGAAGAAGAAAGCCTAAAAGAGTAACATTTACTGTTAAGGGACACAGAAGGACAGTAATTTCTCTTCTGTGTACGTCCTCCCCACTCTTTTCACCCTAATTATAACGGCGGGTAGAGGAAAAATTTGCTGAAGGTTTTCGGTTCAGGCACAACCTGTTGTTACAGTCTGATCCCACAGGCAGAGTCACCCTCCTTCACCCGCGGCACTCCTGTGCCCAAGGCTCTAATAGAATAATGCACGCTATTACTGTTTTTAAAGCTAGTTATTCTAGAAGGATTAGCTGAAATTCTGACTTTTGTTAATACTCTGTATTTGGGCTTGTATTTAATAAAACCAGAATTCTACGTGGTGTTCAACAAGTGATATTGGTTTCAACTTGAAAGTCCTATTTTTCTCTCATTAAAACAAAAAAAAGAAAAAAGAGTGAGTTCTAAATATGTGTTACTGAAGGTATAGGGTGTCGCCCCTCCCCTCTTTGAACAGCAATCTATACGGGTTAGCATTTATGCTGTGGTGGAATCTTCATCAGACAAAAATCATACTTTTCAGCACTACTGCTCTCCTTATGAAGTGCTCTATTGTTCCCTACTTATTTTACTTAAGGAAATATCAATCCTTTTCAGTAGGTTTCTAAGAATACCTATGAAGAGTATTAAGACAATAGAGAAAACAGAATATTTATTTTTAAAATGGGTCTCTTGGTGTGGGTGTTCTTGCAGACAGTTCTGACTTAGCCTGTTTAAACCTCATGCTGCACTTTCCACTGAATTTCTTTTTTTTTTAGATTTTGTTTCGGTTTTTTAAACTTAAGTGCTGTACAAGTATTATGCCAAATCTGGAAATACCCTTGAAGATGACAGAGAAAATCTTTGCAAATGAGTTGCCCTGCTCGGGGGAGAGCGCCTGCAAGACAAAAGCTACCATCGGGCGATGACGCAATAGCACATATTTGTCCTATCGTCGTTACACAGACGCGTTTTTTCCCCAGTAGTATATACCGATGCTGGTTTGTTTCACAGAGGCTGTGTGCCTGTACACCAACAAATACACTCCACACCAGACCAACCTCACTTCCACTCATGCAGCAGGCAGAGGCAGGGCTTCAACGTCAGCCGAGTTGTATCGGAGCCGGATTTGAGCTCTATTTTGAGCAGCTACTCATTTTAACCTGACTGCTGAGGGAAGAAGATACAGCTACTGATCTGGAAATAAATTAAAAACTAAGGAAGGGAGAAGTCACTCAAAAATCGTTTTAACGGCTGATCAGTTTTCCCACGGGTGAAATATTTAAGACGACTTCGCTGGAACTCAGCCAAAATGTAAGACATTTCACAAGTGTAACTTTTACCCTACCCTCCTTCATTTGAAGCCTAAGACGCACTGGGCTTCAGAAGCCATCTATGTGTACGTTCACAGAAAGGTTAATATCTACACGAACCAGGGATTGGGCTAATGGAAGAAAAAACCTAAACCAACAAATTAATTAAAACTCAGAAATTAAATATCTTTACAGAATACTCAGCGCGGCCGCCAGCGTGCTCTAAACTCTCACTCACTCATTCCCAGGCTTCATCTCATTTTTCCGAGGGAGCACTGACACCTATTCCCAAGCGATAATTGATCATTAACCAAATGACGCCTCCAGTGGGTTCCGTACCTGGCACCCACCAGCACCCAAGGCAACCGCGTCCCACCCACCGCATCCATCACCTCCGCTTACTGCATCCCGCTCTTCCCAGGGAGCCTCCCACCCCCACCTACAGAACTCCTTCACACTGCCACACTGTTTTTACGGCAAACTCTGTGAAGAAGATCAGTGACTGATAGTTAATTACCAATGTGCTCGCCAATGATCAGTGCTCTTTATTGACTCTTCAGTCCAGGCAACCCCTGGCTTAGAACTGGCCCAAGACTGGTCACAACCAGGTCACAACCGATGATCTCGCAAGGAAAGGACACACCATTCGACATAAACTATATATTCTAAACCGCCTGGCCCTGATGTCCCATGACATTATTTAGTTTATTTTCTAAGCTTTGAAGATTTCTCTTAACTTTTAAAATTCTCTTACCCATTTTCCACAAAGCTTTTACCATTTTTACCTTAATTCCGTAAATAGAAACAAGTATATCTCTCAGATCTGTGTGATAATCACACCCTTTTTCACTGAGCACACGAATTTATTGAACACCAAGACTCCACCTAAGGTTGTTCTAACCTTGCAGCATTTAAACATTCTTACTCAGACCTGATGCTCTACCCTGCTGTTGCTGTGAATATTTCCTGCTAACTTTTTAATAAGAGGAAAAGATGGTAATGTGGAAAAGTTCGTATAAACAAAGGACAAAATGCAAAAATAAGTATTAGTGTTACAGTCTTTTTTTGTACATTTTTCCTTGCCTATATTTAATTTGTGTTCTTCAAGAAGAGACAGGCACACACTGGCGAGAATATTTGTTACCGTTTCAGTCGACTACTAGCACCGCTGCCAACAGCATTTACAACCTGTAATTTCTCTGACTCGAGAGCTTTAAAGGCAGCGTTCTCCTGTCTCAGGAAGGGGAGGTAACATCTTAAATAAAACTTCAAAACCCTTTTTAACTCCATGAATTCAAATGATTGATGTGAGGACTGGTCAGTTACCACTTTGCCTGAGCAACCCGAGAGCTCTGTCACCCAGAGCAACCTCTCCAGCAGGAACCTTCCACGCTTCTAGAGGAAGAGCAGGGCTTGTTTTGCCATACGCATGCTGCAAAGGGAAAAAACCTGCACCCTCTTAGACTTCTTCTGAACTTAACAGTATAAACCTGCAGGATTTCTATTACCTCCTGTCCTACACAAGTATGTTTAGGAATGGCTGGAGCTGGTATTTTTGAAGTACCAGAAAGCTCAGCCCAGAGGCTGCTGAGCAGGACGTCAGCTGGGGGACCGCCGTGTCTCCTCCTGTCCCTCACCTCTCCAGCAGCTCCTCTCCAGCCCAGAGGCATCTCCAAAGCCCCGTCTGGAGCAGTGCCTGCCGTGAGAGCATCACGGCAGCGCTGGAAAATGTGCAGGTGTTACTGAAGAAAACATAAGCATAAAAGGCAGTCTGCACCAGAGAAAAGGGACTAGGGTGAAGCAAAGGAATAAAAATAATAGAAGGGACTGAGTAATGCACAAAAATTAGAGCACACATGATGGGAAATTGCCAGGATCTGCAGGTGTTGTCGGTGAGTGACCAAAGGGAAGGGGAGAAGAGCAGAACAACAGAGGGCAGAGGATATATTTTGTATTTTTCATGTATATTATCTCATTAGGTCATTTCATTATTTTTTTATGGTTTTCAGTTGTCTTATTTTACAAGTGTGTTTGTAGTGCTTTGTGTACCTTTGTTTCTATTAATAAAGAAAGTATTTTTGATAAGCAAAAGAGGAAATATACTGGGAGCAAGACACTCAGCAGTAAAGCAAAATGTTTAAAAAGACTTCTGAAAACTGACTTAGGTACAAGGAAATCAATGTTTTATCAGCCAGACCACCTTCAGCTGCCACTTCTGTTTGTTGCCCCTTCTAAACGAGCCCCATGGCAAGAAATGCAATCACAAAGGTACAGGGGGCTGAAGCTCCACTGCACGCAGCCTGCGCCTTTACCCACCCGTGTCATTCTAGCACGCGTTTAACACCGTGGATTTAGAGGAACCTGGGAAAAGGAAGATAGAATAAGATACCAAAATTTGCAGAAGCACAATTGCTGAAGTCAGTCTCAGCCAGGAAAGACGTTAAGAAAGGGCAGGTTTATACACACAGGCAGCTTTCACAGGGGGCTGAAACAACTCAGATGATGCAGGGGTAACTGCGGAGAGCTCATGAAAGCTCAGTGCACGGCCATCAGAAAACAAATGAAGTCCCAGGTAGTGTAAGAGACGGGAGTAACACTGAATGCATTAAAATGACATTATATAAATTAATGAAACTGAAACTCTCAGAAAACTCTGTTCAACTTGCATACCTGATCTGTAAACGGTGAGAGCAGGAAGAGGACCGTTCCAGAGGAGGTCAGGGAGCCTGATGAGAGCTCAGAGGAGGTGCTGGTGTGTGCTGCGTCCTGCCTGGCCCCAGCTCCTGGCAGAGGGAGAAGGGACCCTGCTCCCCTGTCAGAGCTGCAGCCCCAGGTGTATCCATTTGGATCCATCAGGAGCAGCTGAGCCCGACCCTTGTCTCCACCCAGCAGGGAGATGGGGGTGATGCAGGTGACGGAGGAACTGAGGAGCAGAGATACTCTGTCGGATCTACTACTCAGAAGAGAGAACTGCTGGCTGATGTAAAGGTCAAGGGCAGCTGTGGCTTCAGTGACCACAAGACTGTGAAGTTTAAGATCCTAAAAAGAGTGAGCAAGACTAACAATAGAATTAGAAACCCAGACTTGAAAAGTGGTGTAGATTTACAGAAAGCTGAGCAAGCACTGAAGACTAGCTCTGATGAACACAGAGCTCCCGACTTGACCTTAAACACAAAAAGAGAGTATGCAGAAGGTGAAAACAGGGACAGGCTACTTGGGAGGAACAAAAAGATGCTGCCCACATGTAGGAAAAAGCCAAAGCTGAGATGGGTTTGAAACTGCCAAGGTGTAAAGGGTAGTAAGAGTGGTGTCTCTTAAGTGCCCCAGTGACTAAAGGAAGGCTGAGATGAGTGTGGCCCATCGCTGGTGGCAGGGAGGACTAATGGCAAAGGGACAAGTCTGAGACACTCACTGCCACCTTTGCCTCAGTTTTCAGGGGTACAGCCTGTCCTCAGGCATCTGGGGTCCCCCCAGTGAGCCCACAGGAGCGAGGCGGTACCCGCAGCACAGGCGGCTGCACGGCGGCTCAGAAGAGCAGTTATTGGTGGCCCAAGGCTCACCACCCATCCAGTAACTGCTGGGGTTCCTCAGGGACCAGTACTGGGACCAGAGCTGCCTTCATCACCCACGACGGGGACACGTCAGGTTTACAGGTGACACCATGCCAGGGGAGCAATCAGTATGACGGGGTGCAGGGGCTGACTGTGTGCGAAAAGGAGAAGGGGCTGGGGGTTCCTGGAGGAGAACAAGCGGAATGTTGAGCTGTATCAGTAAGAGCTAGCTCAAAGAGACCCAGGGGAGTGATCCTTCCCTGCTGTTTGTCGCTTGTGAGACAGCATCTGGAGCAGTGTGTCCAGTTTGGTGTTTCCAGGTACAAAAAGGGTATTGACACACGGGAGTGAGTCCAGCAGAGGACCTCAGTCGGGGGAACGTGACGTGCAAGGAGAGGCTGAGGGAACTGGGTCTCTTCAGTCTGGAAAAGACAGAGCTCAGAGGGAACCTCACTGCTGTCTACAAATGCCTGACAGGAGAACACAGAGAAGACGGAGTGAAGCTTTTCTCAGAGCCACACGGTGATAAGAGAAGAGACAACAAATCCAAGTGGAAACGAGTTACTGGGAGAGTTGGTTAGCTGCTGGAACGGGCACCAGGAGAGGCTGTGGAAACTCTGTCCTTGGAGGTGTTCCAGACTAGACTCAACATGCCCTTAAGCAAATCCATCTAATTACACTTGCTTTGAGCAGGTGGTTTGAGTAGGTGGTCTCTGGAGGTTTCTTCTGACCTAAATTATGTTTCTATACTTTCCAGAAAGGGTTGCAATCACTGACTTACTTCTAATGAGACCAAATCCCAAAGTATAATGAGCTCTGCCTTCGCTTTCTCAGTCTTCATATCTAACAGATGATAGATATGATCAGAGGGCTGGAGCCCCTCTGCTGTGAGGACAGGCTAAGCGAGTTGGGGGCTTTAGCCTGGAGAAGAGAAGGCTCCATGGAGACCATGTTGCAGCCCTTCAGTACCTAAAAAAAGATGCTCCAGAAAAGATGGGGACAGACTTTTTAGCAGGGCCTGTTGCAATAGGACAGAGGGTAATGGTTTTAAACTTTTAGACTAACTATAAGGAGTATAAGGAGGAACTTGTTTGGTGTGAGGGTGGTGAGAGCCTGGCCCAGGTTGCCCAGAGAAGCT
>JAOXJM010000033.1:79386763-79402554 GCA_026413425.1 Tringa solitaria
CAGGATGCTGTTGGCCTTCTTGGCCACCTGGGCACACTGCTGGCTCATGTTCAGTCGGCTGTCCAATACAGCCAAGCAGTTTTCTATACACCTACTTAACATTCCCTCCCAAACATAAACAGACTAGGTTTTAGTCACTGAGGGGCTAGGAAAAGCCAAGACTTCCAATAAAATATATTGGCAGCTTCCTAATATAAAAATCAAACTATGTCAGAGCAAGCATCCCACCGCCCCCCAGGCAGTCACAGAGAATGAAGAACTCACTCGTGGCTGTAGCACTCATTCTCACAACAGCTGAGGGTGCAGTCAAAGGCAGGTCAGTGTATCTCTTAACCTAGTGTGAAGAGATAAGCGTATTAGAGACATCTAGTAGAACATCTAACTGAGGTTTGCTTAGAAGGAATCTCTAAATGACAGGCGGTAGGTGAAAGCTGAAAAGCCAGGAGTACACAGCAGTCTATCCATGACAAACACTTTTCATTTGAAGTGCTATTCTAAATAGAATGCAACTAAAGTTAATGTTTTCTGCAAAGCAATAAACTTTTTATTGTTATTAATTCCTTGTGCTAGTAGAGAAACAGAATCACAGAATGGTCAAACCAATTAAAATAAATTGTAATTCTGTTTGTAATTTTTCTGATGTTTGAAGAAAATAGCAGTGATTTCTTCCTTTGGAAATTCTAATGCTCCATTTCTGTTGAGCCTGGTGATGGTCAAACTCTACACTAATAAATCTTAATTTTGCTCTAGTCAAAGA
Source organism: Tringa solitaria (assembly GCA_026413425.1). Classification (NCBI taxonomy): domain Eukaryota; kingdom Metazoa; phylum Chordata; class Aves; order Charadriiformes; family Scolopacidae; genus Tringa; species Tringa solitaria. The sequence continues at coordinate 79,387,521 of JAOXJM010000033.1, forward strand.
CTGTTTCTTCAGAAAAGAAGAAAAACACACTCACGGACACAGCACAGCCGATATAAACGTAATTAGTAATAACGTTACTGAGCAGCAGAACAAAGGAACATGTGGGATAAAGTCCACTGTAAAGCACAGATTATACAAGAGAGCAATGGTCTGTAAGGGCATGTCACGCCTGAGCAGCGCCACGTTCTTGTGACACATGAAGAAGTCATCTTCTCTGTCTTCTCCACCTCTCACTGATGCATAGAAGAAAAAGTTCATTTCCATTTCAAATACCTTCATCTGCTCCCTAGAAATTTTAATTCCCATTTGGCCACCTCTCAGTCAGATATTTCTAGATAACACGAGAATTTGGACAATGAGGGAGAAGGAAGAAGCTGGAGATACTGCCAACAAGGCCACCAGCCATCCTTCTCACTGTAATCACTCAGCCCCAGCTGGCTCATTCCTCTGTTCCTGCTCATATTATTTATCTGTCACATTTGGTATCTTTTGTGTGATTTTTACATCACTACTCTCCTCTTGTGTTTTACCTTCCAGTCTCTTGAACATACTTTTAGGCTGTTCCAAAGAGTCCTTAATTTCACCCTCCCTCACTTCTAGGTCTGTTTGAATTGTTAATGCCTTTGTAATGAAATAATTTTTTGTGGCTTTGCTGTCTGCATTTTTCTTACTTTACTGACTTTTTTAGTTCTGGGGAGTATTTGAGATGAAGTTTATAGAACAAGTAAAGCAACCAAATCTGCTTTGCACTGTAATTTTAATCTAGTTAAGTGTAAAATTACATCTAGAGTAAAGCCAAAGTGTGTGTGGGGGGGGAAGATATTGGGTTTCAGAATAAGAGTTTAGGGGAAAAAATTCAGCAGGTTGAGTGCAATCGACTGTAATAAAATAGCAGAGAGGAAACAGCAGAGAGAAACTGAAACGTGTATAATGAGATTAAAGTGTGCCCAAAGGATACGGAATGCGTAGCATACAGCAATAAAGCGAGGAGTTTTAAAAGCCAATATGGCCAAAGGAGGGAAGATAGGGGAAAATCCCACACAGTAAGAAAAAGCACTGCAGCTGGAGCCTCACTGAAATTAGATATCAAAAGATTTGTGTGGTCATCTAGACCCACAGGTTTCGATAATATTTAGAACATCAGGTACAGAGGAAGACTTGAAGGAGTACGACAAGAAGCTGTGACTATTAAAACTAATTAAAAAACTATCCTGCAGTGTAAGACAGCAACTGCACAGAAAATAGAATAAGCAAAACTTATTTCAAGGGACTGATGCAAGAAATTGGGAGGATCTTTAGTTTTCCTGCCTACATATACTCTTACTGCCCTTTGAAGAACAGGGGCTGAGAAATTACAGAGACATTCAGGCCAAAGCACATAATGCAGGAGGCCTTCGTTTTGAATTAGAATTGGGAAAAAAAAAAAGATTCTGTGAACAATGGGAATTTATGATATTTAAAAAAATACCTTTTTTAAAATTTTGATTTGGGGTAGGCAAGCACAAATTTTGAGTGGAAGGTAATAAAGAAAATATCACAATGAAACCAGAGCACAAGAAACAAATGGGTAAACAGCTATAGTCCATGTGTCATTTAGACATGCTGTTTCTGCAGATAATTTATCGCTGCTTCAACCAGCGAGGAACTTTACAAGTAGATCTACACCTCCCCAAAAACATAAAATTACACTTTTGTACAGTAAAACAACACAAAGAACTGCATAGTTCCTGCCACTATCATCCAGAATACCTTAAAGAGCAGTGGTTCAACAAAATAAATAATGAAAATTTCTCCATGAGGAAAAATAGGCATTTCTTACAATTCCTAAAAAAATGGAGAAATGTGATTTTAGCAATACCGATCTGGGAAGGGGGGCAGTTGACAAAGAGAAAACAAGCTAAGCTAAATTGTTAAACCCTAGATTCAAATCAGTTTTATTTCAAGCATACTTCTAATTCTGAAGTTTATGCCTGTTACTTATCATTGCTCAAGTGATCTATTTCCGAAGTGATGCTGATGGGAGACTGGATTTCAAAGTCAGCTCATCACATGGAGGTTAAGGGACGACAGTGGAAGCGAGGAAGGAAAGAGCAGGAGGGGGACTCCAAGCTTCAGAAGAGCAACAAAGTCCAGAACACAGCTCCTGTTCCGTGACACTTTGGTCTGAAGGACTCCAAGTGTCCACTGGAGGCTGCAGCCTTCCCCTCTGCCAAATAGTTCTGTTAAAATCAGTACTCTTAAAGCACATTCGAAAATGACAGTAGGTTTTGAAGGTTTCCCCGAAAGTTCTTTGGAAAGAGGAATAAAACAAACAATCAATCCCTGGGGAAGCTTTCTGGGAATGTTTGAGTTTTGTCATTAGCACGGGGTGAGATTATTCAAGGTCAAACACATCTCCACCCTGCGACTCGCTCCAGCTCTGGGAGCCATCAGAGCTGCCCGACTCCTTACTCTGATGGAGACCCCAGACACACTGAAGGCAAAGAGAGAAATATGCCCAGAGCACAGACCTCACTGCTCAATCACAGCGCTCCCTCTTTACGGAGTCTTTCATTAATTCAGTGATACTCTGGCACAGAACCAAGTCTACTCAAAGTCACTCTCGCTAGTGTTCTGTAAGTTTAAGAGTCACGGCTGGCACTGTGACCCTTTACACCCAAAAAGGGTGTTCTGCTCTCAAAATCTAAACACTTATTGGAAACAAGAACTATTTAAAAAAAAAAAAATCCCCAAAATTTCTTCTTAAAGAAAATGAAGATGAAAACACAAGTTGATGCCATGGTGACTGAGTAAACTTTAGGATTTTTAGTACTGTCAAGTCACACATGTTCTCTTCCGTTTCACTCAGTTCTGCTTCTATCTGAGCTGACATAGCTTCTTGTCCACACCAGCCAGAGGTATTGCTACCACAAGCTGATCCAGAAGGTATTCTTCTCGTTGCGCTATTCCAGTTGCCTGTCGTACACACTGAATGCACGTTGCCTTAAGCAGAACGTGAAGCTGATCACTGAATGGCAAAGAATAAAAAAAAAACAAACCCCAAACCAGACCTTCTTACTTTGATCCTCAGTTTCTAGTATCACAACCTCAACTTTTGGTTCTGTTATCTCCAACTTAAGAGACCAAACTACCCTGATGCCCATGTTCATACCTGCCCATATTGTGGCAGAGTGGTTTTTCTACTGGCCCTTAATGGGAGCAACATTGTCCAGAAACAAGGTTTTGAAAGAATCACTGGAATCATTTCTCTTTTGTCCTGTGGTTTATGGGGAAGGTTGAATTGTCGTCTTACTGGGAACCGAACAACTAGGGATTTGCTGGCTAATCATAGAATGGTTAGAGTTGGAAGGGACCTTAAAGATCATCTAGTTCCAACCCCAATGCCATGGGCAGGGACACTTCTCACTAGAGCAGGTTGCTCAATGGCTACAGCCATTTAGCTTAGTTTAAAATGGCTATCTTGTGCTAAACCTGGAGAGGTTTACCATGCCAAAAGGCGTACCACAGCACACAAAGATGACTCCTGGAGTGGCAGGGGGATGAGGGGGAAGGAGAGGTGTGATATTTTCATTTGCCTGGAGCCCCACAATCATGTTCAGTTATAAATCTGTTGTCAGTTCTGCTGATCAATAACTATTAGCAATAAGCACCACCAGTCACCAGCTTGACACTGATGAATGGTATAACCAAGAATAGGAGAGAGTCTAGATGCCATTAACAGGAGCTAAAAAATAAAAAAATAAAATAATAATAATAATCCATCCTCCTCCTCTCTCCCGCCCTTCATCCCTGGCAGCTGCTGCTCTAAGTGAGTACCGCTCCCCTTGTCCTGCCCCAAGCGATGCTCAGTACTGGCTCTGCCTAGTGCTGTACTGCAGAAACGCATCTTCCTGCGCAACTCACTAAGTCATCCATCCTTCCACAACATTTTCTGAAACATAAGCAACAGCTTTCATTAGGTAAGTACTTCTGTTTCCCTATAAAGAATTTCAGAAGCCAGAAATAAGAAGAGAAACCTTCATTATACAGCAAAGTTAACCTTCCATGGATACGCAGCCAAGCACTTGTCATGCCAGAAGCTGAACAATTTATTTCTGTTAATTCCTGGGAGAAGAGCCTTAGATTTCTACACACACACATATATATTTGCCTGTACATTTATTTTATCTATGTGAGTTCAAATAGCTTTTAACACTATGTTCCCAAGTCCACACAACACCATTGCTCACTGCTGGTGGCATGAACCTGTGCCAGCGTGGCTGAGACAGCAGAGCCAGGCTTGCACACTGAAATACACAGTAACGGCGGTATCTGCTCACCTACCACATTGTAAAATGAAGACTTTTTTTGAATTTCTCAGCACTTTCAAAGCTAATGCATGCTTATTCTTAGCTCTCATCCCTCTGGATTTTAAAAAGTTGCTTCACAGAGAGTTGAGGCACCCTGATAGTGGAAAATAATTCTGTACAATTTCATCTGGAACAATACTTAAATTCTTTCATTTATTCAAATGGTTACAAGCCACCAATTAAATAATACACCATTTTCACGGGATTAGCAGAATTTGATGATAATCTCTGGCTTAGAAAAATGCCAACATTTTTCTATTCAAATGCAATTTTGTGCAAACAAACACCTTCCGTAGCTTAAAGATTCTGATCAGCTCTCTATAAAACTGGAACTGGAGGCGCTGTCCCTAGCTGGGAAAAAATATTAACATAGAATATGCTATTTTGGTCTCACTATAGTTTGTTGGGGTTTTGGGGGTGGGGTGTTGGGTTTTGTTGGTGTTTGTTTTTTGGCGTGTTTGATTTTGTTTATTTCTTATTTGATCTAAATAGCATTCTTTTTAAAGAGCTTAGAACGATTTTGAGGTGTTTCTTTTAAGCTAGTTAAAAAGAAAAAGCGTCAAGAGACATTGACGGACAAACATAGAATTTTCTTCACCTGGACTGGGACACCCTCATCTCCAGATCACCCCTTGCAAGGAAGGCAAAATGCAAACCCCTTGCATTACTGTGGGACAGAGCGATACTGCGAGTGTTCCAAGGGAACAGGAGCCGTACCCTTCCACTGTCCTCTTCCTAAGAGCCCCAGTTGTGTGGGCACACACCCATTTCACACTGTCCCATCCGAGTTTGCAACGCTCCCCTCCACTTTGTCTCCCGTCTGGTGGACATGCAGGAGACTCTGTCACAGCCTCTGAGATTTCCTCTGATTATTGTCGTGCCCAAGTGTCCCTCTAAAGAAGAGTTATTCCAGTTCAAATGGGCCTTATCAGCAAGGGTTAAATACATTATACGGCACGTGTCACAATATTCTGATTTTACAGCTGACACCCACGTAAGTCGTGCTTAGAAAAAGGGCACAACCTCCTGAAACCCTCTATCAGAAGCACAATCATGCCCCAGACAAACTCACCTCATTTCCCCAGAGCAGCATGTATCTTAGTGTCCTTAAGACATAGGCCAAGCAACCCCAGAACTCCGCAGCTACGTGCCATTCATACGGGGTATATTTGTCCAGCCTGCACTTTCTATCAGATCCCTTGGCTTTACGTTCCAGTGCTCTTACCCCTTGGGTCTGTATCGCACCTGGGCAGGCACGCGCTCTCCATTCCACCCGCGGTCCAAGCCCCAACTGCCCCATTAGGAGCTACACTGCAAATTGCCAAAAAAAGCTCTAAATTTGCACTTTACGTCTGCAGCAGTACCTGCTCCTCTCTTCTCCTGTGTTGAGGACAACAGCAGCTTCACTGGCAGCTTGCAGCGTCCCCAGGAGGAAAGAAAGCCTCCCAGCAGTAAAGATCTTCTGTTGAAAACACTCAGAAAGTGCTTTTTCTCAGCTTTTACCATAATTACAGATAAAGCCACAACATCTCTCTAGTAACAATATAACCTGGTCACTTTCTTATTGCTTTTTCTCCCATGATAAATATCTTTGTCAGTCAAAAGACAAGATTTAGAAGACAACAGTTTGCCCATGGTATATGGCATTTCTTGCAGCAGAAGCCAAACTGGTTTCCACTTTCATTGTTCATCTCTCCTTCTGGCAAGAAGGGCAATTAAGTGATCAATCGGCCTGATTCCTTGTTATGCTGCACAGACATATAACCATGGCAGAACTTGACAGAAATTATTTCCTGTATTGCTTTCACCAGAATAAAGAGGTGTTTTCTCTGCATGATTGTCACACTCAGAACACCTTCTTTAATTACTTTTCAAACACCATTTTTCTAATTTACCTAATCTAGAACAGAATAGTTTGGGAATATTGTCCATTTGCTAGGAACATGCTTTCCCCCAGCTTTCTTGTGTTAAGGGTACCTCTCATCTCAGTAAACACAGTCAACAGGAATGGGAAAACTGAATTTCTCCTACTTTTCCTTTGTATTTTAGTTTAAAATCAGAACAATTATTTTTCAATTTTACCTATCTTTTCCAGAAAACGCTTACAGAGGAATGGGAGGAAGAACTGTAAATACCACATGGAAAATATTTTCCACATAATAAGATATGGAAAAAATGGCGGTGCAGAAGGTTGGAGGCGCCACGCTCATCACCGCTGCGGCAGGGGCAGGGGACAGACCGTGGTACCACTTTGCCAACATTCTGAGGTGAAAAAGCAGATCTTTAGCGATAGTTGAGTCACAGCAAAACCAAAAACTTGCTATCAGGATTCTATTTTTCTGACCATTAATTAGCAGTAGCTTCTCCCCCCTCCCTATCTCATACATGTCTTATCTCGTATCTGCTTGCGTTACTGCTCTCTCTTTTAACTGATTTATTCCAGCTAAGGACAGTTTCCAGCAAGCATGCAAATGACTAGCTAATGGCACACTTGTTAGTGGCTTCTGTCATGCATGTTCAATTTAATAATCTTTTATGAACCACTCAGCTGCAGCACAGGCAGGGACTGCAGATCTAGTGCAGCCGAGGCAACGAGCTGGATGAACTAATGAGAAAATCCTTGGGAGAAAAAAACAAGCTTGATATCCCTACAGCGTGACAGAAATTCCAAATGGGAAGCGTTTTAAAGTTGTCACCATCTGACACTGTGCGTGAACCAAGTATAACCTCTGCCAGGTGAGCCAGGCGCTGGTGTTCTCCCGGCCTGCCCTGCAGGGAACAGCCTCACGTCACCCACCACAGGGCACGGCGTGCTGCTCCTACTGCGTACAACCGGCAACCACAACGGACACAGCTCGGAGGGGGCTGACTATCTGACAGCAATTCCTCCCTGGGAGGGACGAGCAGGGTGTTTGCCCTTCTGTCACCGTCTCTCGTGGGCTCCAAGCCGTTCAACTCAGCGAGCGCCGAGAGCGGCCTCCTCAGGACCCCCCTCCGCCCGCCCCAGGTCACCTCCCGGGCCCTGGAGCTCAGGCCGGCAGCAAAGCGCTGCCCTGCCGTGCTACCGGGGGCAGGCGGCGAGGGTGGCTTGTAGTTACAAACACACAGATCTCACTCTTTCCGAGCATCTGAAAGGAGCCCAAGCCCTACCATCCACTTGTTCTTAGTTCTTCATGTTGCTGCTCTCGCTACATTCTTCATTTACCTGAGCTGTTTACAGTTCAGGCCCTACCTACTGTTTCACTCCCTTCTGACTTTCAAGATGAAGTGGAAGAAGCGTGGTGGTGTCTGCTGAGGATTTATAGTCCCGCGAAGGAGCAGTCTCCCCCCAGCCCCGGGTCAGAGCCGCTGCCTCTCCTCCACCCCACCGGTCCCCACCGAGATGAGAGCCCTGGGGGCAGCCACCGGCACATCCACCTCCTACACAAAAATACATGGAAGTTGTCCTGGCCTCTGCAAGCACAGCATGTTTATCTACCGGGTATTTAGGAAGAACAGGGAATTGATTCAAGGGCATGGCAGTATGAAGTGCTTTTCTGGTAGAAATGCACATACTCCACAATAACACACTAACAGCATTTTAGGTAAGCATAGATACTGCTCAGATATTCCATTGCTAGTGCTTGTCTTATACTTTAAGAATAGCAAAAAAGAGTATAGGATGAATAAAACAAGAAAAAAGTTGCGATGAATAAGATACAAATTATTCTGAATCTGAACAGAAACACTGTATTCTTCCCTTTCATTTTTATTTTTTTTATCTCCATTGACATAGTTCCTTCCCTCATCTTCTCTCTTTTCAGCCAGGACTGAAACCAGAAGCCCCAGAGCATCCCGAGAGAGACTTGGTGCTCAGAAAGGAGTGTCCCATCTCTAGTCTGGGTTTGCAGTTCTGCTGCCATTTAGGGCAGATTTAGGAATATACCCTTTTCATTTGAGCGCCTTTGCTATCAACTGGGCGCTCTCTCAACCACCCTTCAACGTCCAAAAATGCAGTTTACTGACCAGTTCTTCACACTCATTTACAGAGAAACCTGAAGAGGAGTCACAGTGACGCTCTCACACATCGAGGGCTGCCTCTTGCTTCAGCACCGGCAGATGCAGTCACCGCAAGGGCTGCTTTAGGTACACACACTTGATCTGAAGTGAAAGACAACTAGTAATACAGGCGACCTACTTATCTATAGAGAGAAAAATCCTGTCCAAGTCAGTGTTCCCCTGTCCCTGTGGGTTCCTTCTGAGTTTTGAAGCCGAGTATTCCATTAGGGGAAAAAAAATAAAATAGTAATTTTAAAAAAACTATACTATTTCCTGAACAGGTAAAACACCGCTAACAATGGAGCAATAACACTGCCACACAGCTAAGCTTTTCCACCAATCCTCCAGCCATCCCTACAATACTAGCTCTCAGGAGAATAAAGGGGATGAAAGAAAGACTATTCCTTCTGTGGAAGAATAAAAAAACTATCAACCCAAAAGATCTACCATTAGACTAAAAAAATATTAATTAAAAAAAAATAGTAATAGAGTGATTCAGAAAGCAAGGCACAAACCAGCTCCACGTGTCTTTTACAGCGCTTGACTACTCAGTAGAGAGAAAAATCGGACAAAAGCCAGCCCTAATAACATGATGCAAAAGTCACGTATTTCCACATCTGGCAGGTGTGAAGATCTGTGCTGTTACCCTCCAAAAGCTCTCTTTTGCCTTCCTCGACCATTCGGGATCTCTCTCCTCCCTGTTTCCCGAGCCACGGAGTGCACCAGCCCACCCTCTGGAGAGCGAGCACGGGTTCTGGCTCTCGCTCAGCAGCAGAGACCTCAGCCAGGAAGCCCTGACCCGGGGAGCCCGTCCATCACACCCTCCCACCGGCCGGCAGCGAGGACCTCAGCGGGACCGGCGGCTGAAACCAGACAACCCAGGAGAAACAACACCTGACCTGTCGGGTTCGGGAACTTTTAAATACCTAAAGTAACTCATTTCATTTTATTAATTATATAACATCATGTAGAATTATGATAATTCTATACTAATTATCATACACCAAAACAGACAAATATTTAGTTACACATAAAAAATTAAAATTCATAAAAAGCATTAAAATACATATGAAAGTAATTTTGCAATATTCTTTCTTCTGGCTTCAGGATTCCTCTGAAGAGGGGAATCTTATGCTCAGTAGTTTACATATATTAAAAGTGCATTCAAAATAACTCATAGAAAAACAGCTGGTTTTGAAAAGCCACAGTGCAAATCGTAAGAAAAGCAGAAGAATAAAATTCATGTTTACCATTCAAGAAGTAAATTAAATGCACAGCCCATGCTAAGTTCATGACACTTGGCTGTCTTGAGTCATCAGGAACTTTCACCAAGATCAAACTGTGGAATTATTTTAAAATGCTCGTCTGGACATAGGCTGACAAGAATAAATTCATAACAGATGAAAAAGTTAAAATCTTTCATTGCCAAGTTTCTAAAAGCACAGCACCGAGGCATCCATCAGCTAATTATCTATGCAAGCAATCACACACACTCACGGTCCGTAATGTCCATCAGTCAATGGCAAAGCAGACTGGATACGTAACTGGAGAAAAACCAAAGTAAAAATGTGATTATTGGGACAGAGGGCACAGCTCTGAGCCCTGGTCTTGCCCAAAACGTAATCACAGAAAAAATCCACGTTTTAGAACTGGAGCAGTTAAATGCTCAGACAAGTCTTGATGCCAACAGCGATGACGGCAAGGAATCGAAGTGCAAAGATAACAGTGAATCAGTACAAAAATATATGCATGTTTACCTTTTTGTTGTATTTTTGGCCTCCTCCTTGCCTTATCTTTTCATATGAGAATTTCAAAGTACTAAATATCAAATCTATAACCCTCCTTCAATCCAACCTGGGAAAGTGACTTAATTTGTTAGCAGCAAACTTGTCAGTAATCACGGTGCTGGCATGAAATCATGCTTTCCAAATCCATTTTTAAAACCATGTCACACTTTCCCACCTTCCTCCAATCTCATATGCAATCTTCTGGTGCATTAGCATTTATTTCTCTGTCTTTCTCTCCTTTATTCCCAGTGGCTTGGGGGGTAGTATGCATTTTCCCCTGGACAGTCAGACGGGGAGTAACACCAGGAAAAGCAACATTTCTGCATTTCTGTGGGCATTCTTTCTTAGAGTAACACTCAAGTGACATGAACACCTTGATGTAAGGTCAGCTCTACCTGTTGGTCGGTGTAAGCCTCAGAAGTCAGATGATCAGTAACGTGAGGCAGAAGGCATGTTATTTACCACACAAATAGATGCATCACTATTGTCTCCTTTACTATACAAAGATGAAAAAAAATGCTGTCATGCTCTAGTGTGGTTTAAAAACCATCCTTATTCCATAGTCTTTGTCATGTGACACTGACTTCATTAGTCCTTTTTACAGGACTCAGTTTACAGACAGACCGTATTTAAAAGGTTAATTTTTAATAGATTTCATTGAAACAAAGACAAACTTTCAGGGTTTCAAAAAATAACATTGGAAGTTTGAGACCCTATTAACTTGAAGCATTTCATGCCTAAGGCCAAAGATAACCTAATTTAAAAAACAAACAAGACCCCCAGCACACCACCTTCCACTGTCATCTACACCTTGGGTTCAATAGACACTAATGTCTTCAAATTCATGCCATTTTTTCCCTTAATCTCTCATTTCTTCTTTGATTTTTCATGAAACGTTAAGGAAGTATTTTAATAGAGTTCAAGAGCTCAGGCTAACGAGAGATTATGAATTGTGCATAACTGCTCTTCCTGGAGACAAACCATAAAAGAAGGTTTTCATCAGATTTTCAGTTCTGCAAGTGCCTGAGGATAGCAAAGGATGAGGAAGACAACTATAAAGGGAATTAAATGCCTTCGCTAGTATTTTAATGCTTCTGTCTGCTAATTCATTTCATCCAACGGGAAAGATCTCCCCAAAGGGTTGCACGTGGAGCTGTCTCCCACACATTCCCTAAGCAAGAGGTACCACGACGCAGGAATTCCTTTCTGCCTGTCCCAGCACAGCCTCGTGTGTGTACTTACTGTGGCCTTAGGGTCTGGTCGGAAACCAGCGCGTCCTGCGAGCCTTTAGAACGAGATTACAGCGGGAAGCCGGGACGCAGCTCCTTGTACAGCCTGTGTGCAATACACACCAGTGATCCCTTGAAGCTTCTGCACACAGAGTTGGCTTCTTTCTATGCTAAATCCACTTTTAAAAGTAAAAATCTTTCTTTTTTTCTAAAAAAAAAATCATTTAAAAACCTGACTTTCTATATTCTCTGGATTGTTTTGCTTCTTCTGTACTCAAGATTTCTGACAACTTCTAATTTCCTCTATATTAAGAGGTTTTCTCAGCATAGGATGCCAGCTAAGTTACACAGCACAGAACCCAATAGGAGCAAGGCATTAGTAAGAAAATTTATAAAAATGCTGAACACTTTACTGGTTGAGCTGTGTCAGCGTGTGGTCTGAGTAGGTGCGATTCCTGCCATCTGTTGCTGGCAAAATGAATCACAGCCTCAGATCTTAGATTAATCCAGGTAAACATCATCAGAGAAGAATTCCTGTTAACTGAGTAGAATTTAGCCTTGAATAAATGGGTCGTACTGTCTTCTTAATTAGCCATTTCTTGAGAGCAGTAGGTATAGATAACATTCAATAAGCCTGATGTCTCCAAAAAATGATTAAAACTGCAATTATGCTACAGAACAAAAGCATTTTATTAAATACAAATCAGTTGAATTTTATCAATAATGAGGCTTCCACCTTCATTAAGCTCTTAATGCTATCACAAACCCAGGTGTAAGTACTTTCCCATTCATTTTGCCTTTTATTAACCATATTACATTTTTCATTGTATGAAACAGCAAGGGAAAGGAGAGGAAAAAAATAGAAATCAAGTCCGTCACCATCTTTTCATTCAGTTGAAGTGATGAGGAAGGACAGATTATTTATCTTAATTAAGGCTCATCTGAATCAAATTACCAGGTCCTGAAAGTAATACCAAGGTTCTCCAACTTGAAGAAAAAAATTCCTTGTTGTGTTAAATGATACAGGCAAGTGACAGAAGACAATTATGTATCTGATCATCCATATGATCCCTGACACAGGGTTCTCAGACTCAGCTACGACTGAGAGAAAAATAAAAAGCCAAAGAAAATCCAAACAAACCACAAACAAGGGAACAAGAAAATCCCATGTTGATACTGCAGAAGCTTTAAACTGAAGTTAAGTATTGAAGCCAAGGTGTGAAATGAGGTCCAGGTACATCTGAAAGGACCCCTTCACTGCTTGCTGTCTTCTTCCTCCTCTGCCACCAGTTGGAAGAACTCCTTGTCCCATTGTGCTTGTCAGTATCCCAAATCACAGTAAGACTGAAATCAATATTGTACATGAAATGTTTATGATACTTCAGTAATCTAAAGAAATTCTGAAGTAATTTGGTAACTACTGTGCAGCTGGGCTTGCTGGCGGCCCCTGGGCAGGCAAAGTACCACATTTTATGGATCACACCCTGTACCATGCTCAACCAGTTGCTTTAGGCACAGTCTGAAAAACAAGGAACAAGAGATTCGAATCCCTTCTGCTGCTGGGCTATCTAAATACAGTCTTCAAGTATGATCTCGCCAAACAATAAACGTTTTCACTTAATCTGTCTGTGAGATTCCACTTTTCTCTCCGGGTTCCAAAAAAAGAAAAAAATAAATTGACATGAACTCAAAGAAGCCACAAAAGGATGGGAAGAGATCCAAAGGAAACAGGAGAGGAGGAGCCAGTGTTTCCCCTCAAATGACTTCAGAGGACACAGTGGAACCAAACTTCCAAAGGCTGTGAACGTTTCACAATAAGGAAGTGGCTGTTTTTCATTACAAAGTTTCTGATGTACCGCGTGCCACGGTGGTTAAAATTCAAAGCAGCTCAGACTATATTCCATCCAATGTACTTGTCAGTTGTATTTCTTGGGTATGTAATTTACTTGACAGGCAGAGTTTAAATGCTTTAAAATAAACCATTGTACCAAGAGCAGATGCAGTCTAGTAACACAGCTTTAAGTTTTATTAGGCTTTTAAATGCAGCCAATTTGTTAGGGTGAAATCTTTAGAAATGACCCCTAAAACCTGTCAGTGGAAGAATCCATTTGCATTGCCTTTTTTCCCCTCATTGAGCCACTCAAACCTTTTGCATTATTCATACGCAGAGCCTCCAGTAATATATTTTCTGTACTGTAGACGACTTTCCCTGCTCCTGTGACTGTGGCCCCTCCAGCTGATGTGACTCGGGGATGGGCGCTGCCGAAAAGCAGAGTCAGCCACAGATTCTGCTAAACACTGCAGAAGTCGAGAGGGTTGAAAATGTCCCACCGTCTGTCCATACCCACCCATTCCATCCTCCACGGCTTTTTGTACATTAGACAATCCTGATGTTGTGGGGTTTGGTGGGTTTTTTTGTTTGTTTTGGGGTGGTTGGTTTTTTTTTAGTAAGTCACTTCAGATCTAAAACTCTATCACTCAAACACTGTGATGAAGGTTTTCTGGCTTAGACACAAGTTGTATAAATATACTCTTAAAAAAAAAACGTTGCCAAGTTGGCAGCGGTCAAACATGAGTTTGATTCCTCTAGACACTATTTCAGCTACGTATCCTTAAATTTTGTTCTAAATGCATGATCAATCTACTATACATGTTGAAAATGGCAAATCCCATTCCACAATTAACATATTCCAAAAGGATGAGTTATGTGAAACAGCTGATGATTGAATATTATAGTACGCTCATTATGGAATTGCAGATGCCAAACAGAAAGGGAAAAACGCAGTCAGTGGACTGAAATGGAAGTTTTCCATAATGATTTCCTAATCTCACAACAGAGATACACAAGCAATGAGCTTAAACTTCGTCCTAGGTAAACTTAAGGTTGGATACCAACTGGACTAAGATTGCAGTATTGGTTAAATCTTAGATTTCTCCAATATGTCCTCCATGCTCTAAAACATAGCTCTCTTTCTTTCCCTTTCTTGACTTGCTGAGAAAGGTTTGGTAATTCCTTTCTGTTCATCCAGCAGGATACCTGGGCACCCGTGCATCCCCTCTGCAGCAGCACCGCCCTGTGCCCTATCGGGGACATCGTAATGGGGGAGAACACGGGGAACCCCGGGCACAGGAGGACCTAACTTTCACCTAGGAGCAGTCTGAGCACTAACATATGCTTTCAAAACTATCTGTAAGCTTTTAACTTCAGATACACATTTCTCTCTCTGTATGGATACCAGACACCTACTTATGGTCTATCTCTACAGTAGATATCAACCACTTTCCATCAGAGGACTCAAAGAAACCACACAAAAGTTGAGTGTCAAAGTCAAAGAAGGCTAGTGAGAAAAGCATTGGTAGATTCTGAGTTCTTGGTGTGTGTATAGTTAGCTTTGCTAATTACATAATGTTCTGTCTCGAGAGAGCACACTCCAACTCTTTCTGTGCTGCAAGGCTCAGACACGGTACCCGTCATCTCAAGGGAGCGAGACATTCGGGACACTGAGGCCAACTTCAGATCTAATAAAGCCTAAACTTGATCCTAACAGTCTTTTATAACACAACACTATCTCAGAGACTTCCAGTTTGGGTGTTTTGAGTTCCCCCGCTTCCCCCAACATCTCCCTTGCCC
>JAOXJM010000033.1:79418107-79433098 GCA_026413425.1 Tringa solitaria
GAGAGAAGGGGGGGAGGGGTGTGCAGTTTAAGGCCCCATTTCTCCACTGGCTACACCACAGTTTTACCCCGAAAACCACATGCTGCTGCTAAAAACATCCAGAAGAGTCTGGCAAGCCATGACATTCACACCTGTCCTGTGCAAGCACACCCGTCACATCACAAGTGCGTTGGTGGGAGAGTTCCACAAACCGTTTTTCTCTTGAATGGCTAAACTTTTCTGCACTTTTTGTTGAGCAGAAACCAACCTGGCATGGAGCAACCTGGCAAAGTGCTTTGGGTCACAGCACCTCTCGGGAAGAGGCGGCATTTGTACAAACTAAGTCGTGTGACAGAGGGAATGTGATTCTTTCCAGATATAGGAATAGTTCTTACTTTCCAGCATGGCTGGAAACAGAAGCATCATGTCTATTAGCTTTATAAACAATAAACTTCATCTGTCCAGAACAGGAAACAGAAAGATGAAAGGGATAATTTTTGCATTACTGTGTACAGGACAGTTGTCTCAGTAAGTGAGAGGAGTGTGATGGAGATGTTCTGACTCTGGAACTTACTTAAATAAAGCTTGTCCTCACCTTTGGGTGCAAAAGCAATTTCCACAGCAAAATAAAATGGGCTACGGATAAACAACAACAAGATCTACGTGCCCTGAGAGCAATAGAACTGGCTTGTGGTGGAAGATGTTTTTGCTTTTGCACGTGGTGAACAATCGACACAGGCACCCCTAACACCGGTGCTTCCATGGGGCTCCGTGGGGCACGGGGGAAGCTGCCAGCAGCTTCTCACAGACTCCCCCACAGTCTCCACCACCAAAACCCGGCCATGCCAGCCCAGGACGGTGGCAACCCCTCATTATTCATTATAAACCAACAGATAAAAAACACCTAAAAAGATAAGTGTCTTTGCCACCCCTTTTTAAGCAAGCCAATTCTCAGGATATTTTGAGAGCAGGAGGTTTCTGTTGGCCTACTTAGAAATTAATCTACAGACACAGAAACTCACGCCTCTGGAGCAGAAGATGAACACCAGACCCATGACACAATTTTTGCATATGATTTTGAGAAGGGAGGATGCCAACTGCAGCAGATCTTTTTTCAGCCTGATGTGCAGCTGCTGGGGTTTGAAGCCCTTGTAACACCTTGCTTGAGAGAAAGAGGAAAAATGGCCTAGCTGAAGATTTTTTTCATGCTTTTGGGGTATATAGCTATTTAGATTGCTTAAAAATCTCACAGCCTTTTTCTAATACAGATATATTAATTAGAAATGACAGTCGGCCTCTCCTTACAAGCAGGCACGTGTTCATGACCCGTTCCTCTCTTTTATGCTTTCCTGGAGAATAGAGATTAATCCAAGAGGAGTCTCTACATCAGTAACAGCACAAGGCTCTTTGAAGCACTCTAAACGTAGCTGATGATCACGGAAAGGAAAAACTTCCGCTGGTAAAAGAAAAGCTTGAATCTGATAACGTTACTGAAATATTTACTGTGACCTTTGGTAATGTCAAAAGCATAATAATCAAATCTGTGAGCAGCTGATAACGAGAGTGAGAAGGCTGGGGATCTCTGTGGTGATGTCTCTTTCTCCTAGAGAAAAGGTAGAAACTTCTCCTAGAAAGGCAGGAACTATCTCAACACCACGGCATGACCTATGGAAGTCCTGCTCCTTGTGGGCAGTACACAGATGCCTGCTCGCATTTACTCTGAGTCTCGTCCCTCAGCATTTGCAGAGTTTAGTGACATTAACAACCAACAGTGTCTTCAATATAAAGTGTCACGAACCCACCATCTCCCTGCTCCTTTTGGGGTGGGAGGCGCTTTATCCCGGTGAAAAGGAACTGTCTGTCTCAATAGATGTCAGAAACTGCCTCTCCCGGTCTCCTCCTCCCTGTACAAACTAACCGCATTTCACACCCAGGAGAACATTTCTGACAAAACTCCAGCCCTCGAGGGAGTCCTTCCACAGAACTCTCAACTTGCAACCTGCTCTGGGTAGACCCGCTCTGGCGGGGAAGCTGGACTAGATGGTCTCCAGAGGTCCCTTCCGACCCCATATGAATCTGTGATTCTATGATTATGTGATCTGAGAGCAATAAAAACACAACCTGAAGAGAAAAGCAGACGCAGAAGAGTTTCGTTCCGGATTTCACACACACTTTGGTGGGGGCAAGAGAGGAGACTTGGAAATCTGGTTACACACATGGGAGCATTTGGGAGCATCCAAAAAAAAGAGAAACATAGAAGAATGAATCTTAACATTCACAAAACCGCTAATTTCCATGGACTAATGGAGACCTTTATGAAGTAGAAAAAAACAGTAGACAGGGAAGAATTAGCTTTTGGAATATTTTTGGAGCTTAGCTCTTCTTTTGGAAGAATTACCTCTGGAGACAGAAGAAGTGACTGCATTTATTGGAAATATACACAAAAATTCTAAAAAAAAAAAATTAAAAAAAATTCCACATGCATCCTAGCATATACCATTCAAAAAATAACCTCAGAAAAGACTGTCTCCTTCTCATAGCAGTCCTCAGATTCCTCAGTGGGCAACCTGCTGGCTGAAGCTCCAGTGAAATGCTGCACAGCATCGCTTGTCAGACATGCCGGTTATGGGAGAGAACAGCAAAATGACCCCATTTCAAAGAATGAAAAACAACACACATGTGAGTAATCCCAGTCATTTGCAGAGGCCTGGAGTTTCTCCCCCTGACCTGCACACAGCTGCAAACCCTGAGATCCGACGCAAAATCCGATGGACAAGCGGAAGAAGAGGGCTAAGCTGATACGACAGACCTTTGTCCGGGAAAACACCCACAGTACATGTTTGCTGTAGAAAACAGCTGAAGGAGACCAAAGGAGAGCATAGATTCACCCTGAATTTAATGATCATTACTCTAGGCCCTCCTCCCACACAGCACTCCCCCGCCGCACCAGAAGGACATGCTCTCTGCGTTCCTTTGCCTTTACAAACTTCAAATAGCAAAGCCTTTAAGCCACGTGCTTAAAGGAGAGCAACAGAGACAGAGAAAACTCTCCCGACCTTCCTATCAGTCTTTTGTCATTGGATAATGATGGATTGTAACTACTGTCAGGTAGGTGACCACTGCAGGCGTGCAGTGCTATTTCAAAGGAGTGACTCGTTTTGCTGAGCTGTGCCTGGTAGAAGACTAAAAGCAAAAAGAGTAAGAACAGACCCAAATTACCAACCGCGCAATGTGCAAAGGCTGAAGAGCACCTCTGTGAGGCAGGAAGAAGCGACAGCTGGAGACTACACGGGGTCTGGCCCCACTGAGGCCAAATCGAGGCGTCCTTAGGGTGGCAGCCGGCTTGGATCACAGGAGGGGAAGGTGAGCTCCCTCCTCTCTCCCGGGGACACAGCTCGGCGTGTCCCCGGGCAAATCCCAGCACACACACCCCATCCCAAGCTCACGCTCTGCTCCCTGCCGTGTCCTGGGAAAGCCTCCTCTCCCTTCCGGATAGGCCCTAACTCCTCATCTCCCCCTCCGCCTCCAGGGAAAGGGCCGATGGACCCCTCCGGCACCACAGGCTGGCACCCGTCACCTCTCTGTCCTTGCCCTCCGGCCGGAGCCCCCTGTGCCCCGTGAGCTGGGCTGGCGCTGCCCCGTCAGGCGGGCACAGGGCCCCCGCGCCAGCGCAGCCACAGCCGCTCCTTCCCTCCGTACCTCATCCACGAACTTCCCCAGGCCCTCACGTCCCACGCACCAGCCTTGGCAAAGGACCTACATTTTCACAGAATATAAGAGAACCCTGCAACATAGATGCATTTTTGGTATGGAGTAAAGCTGGTTTTAAGTGTAAATGCTGGTCTAGCGCGTGTACCAGGGCCAATGAATCCCCGAGCCCCTGGCGTTAGCGGGTACACGCCTCCTCAAAGCAGCTTCGGGGCTCAGAACGACGTCTGCTGCGTGATGCAGGCTAAAGATTGTGGATTTGTTTTCATTAATAATACAACAATTCAGTTAACAAATATGTTTTTCAGGAAGCCATATGTAACAAAAAATAACAGTTTTCCACGGAAAAACCACCTAAACCTTAGCACTAGCAGTCACTGCCAAATGAAATCTAAAACTGTCCCTGTTAACAACATTTTGTAATTTGGTGTCAAGGGTAAGAGTAGCTTTTTCTTTATTAACATTTCCATTAGCATTTAAGATGCATAAGAATTCCAAATGTAAGACTTAATTCCTTTGTTCTTTAGTTGGCCCAGGATGCCAGACAGCTTAATGTAAAATTGTAATCTGCAGGGTTTTCTCCATTTTTTTCATTTGGCAATTCTTTTTTATAAGGGTCATAAAGGCAACGGTCTGTAAAATCTGTTTCAGGTTTTCTTGCTCAGTTGTACTAATCTTGGTATCTTTTTCTTTTTATAAGAGCCTGGTGTCTTTCTTTTTTTCAATTAGAATTCTCTGAATGATTCTTCATGATGTGGAAAGTCTTCATCTCTTCAAGGAATCTGATTCAGTTAACCTAAAGTGACCTCAATTTTGTACACAATAGAAATAATTTGTTTTCTTTACTTCTACCTTTTNNNACAGTCATGCTTAGATGATCTTTTCTGGTAACCTCGGTAAGAACTTAAAAAGAGGATTTAGGTAAAACATTATAGGAACAGAAAAGCTAATTGAAATTTCTATAAAAAATTAATTGCCACATCCCACTACAATAAAGAGGTCAAATCATCCTCTTACGCTCACAGTGCACATTGTCAGAAATACACTGGTGCAGAAAAAAGACCAGTAATGGTACCATTGATCCCACATTCATGTGCAATCGGGAGGAGGGTAAAACAAAAGATGTCTTAACCCTGTTCTGGTGGCAGCACAGCGAGCGCGCCCAGAGGGCACCCCAGCAGACTCGCAGGATTTTGCATACGCTTTTATAGTCATATGAGATGGAATCCCGGGGTGCTTCTGATCATGAACTTTGATTGACTAAGTTAAGGATGCTCTGGAAAACTCCCTGGAAGTTTTCCCTGTATTTCCACAGCTTTTAGACACAGTGTGATGGGTCCTTTCTCCCTGCCTGTGGTTTCTCCCACTAAAATACTTGTCTGTTTCCCACAGAGGAGCTTTTTGGGAACATCCTCGCACTGCTTATTGCTTTTCCCGACCCAAACTAATCCCAAGCCCACGGTAGCTTCATACCCTTGGCACACTTAGATCTCTCCCCCGATGCCTCCTGGCCAGATGGGCACCGCTGGCTGCTGCTGCTCTCAGGATTCCTGAGGGACACTGATCTCTTTTTCTTATACAGCAGTTATAGCAGTGATGGAAATCCAGCCCCATCTCTCCTTTATGCTAACGATGTAGTACAGTATGAATGTAAGACGTGCAGGTGCTGCATCTCCCCTCGCTGGACCAGTTACCTTCATTTTGTGCTAATCACAGAGCCCTACCTTTCACGCTTGCTTAATCTGCTCACAACGCACGGGAGAACCGCTGTGTAACCAGTAACTTTTCACCCAGGAATAAAACTTCTCCTGGATCTTTTACTTACATCAAACTTGCTGAAGGCATGTTTTTGTGAAAAAGGTTTTGTTAAGGTCTTTTCTATCCAATTTTGGTATCTGGACAGAACGACAACAAGCATACTAATACCTTTTCCCAAAATGTTAGAAGAATCTTTGCCTACAGACTGGCACTTCACCTGGGTGGTCTCTGCTCATTGCCAAACTCCAGTTTGGTGTTAAACATAGAAGAAAAAAATCTTTCTAAAATTATACTCAAATTCTTACGCTATCTCTGAAGAGGTGCTCTGAGATATTACCCTAGGATTAAAAAACACAACCTTAAAATAATGGGCTCGAAAATATACCAACTTTATTCTACACCATTGTTTTATTACTTTACATGGCTTCCTTCACTGCAGGGGGGCTGCCCTAGATGACCTTTAAAGGTCCCTTCCAATCCAAACTATTCCATGATTCTATGACATATTTATTTTTTTGCTGGAAATACTGCATCTATAAAAGTTACATTTTGAATTAGCTTGATAAATGTTTGGGTTTAGAACATCTGCTTTCTTTTCCTTTTTCACTGTATGTAAATCAGTATGTTAATGTTTCTCTGGACATTTTTGACTCATACTGCTAGAAAGCATTTAAAGGTTGAAGTATCTGTAACTCTTCCTTGCAGGGATTATTGAGAGCGCTGCCTACTCCCAGGTACCATGAATGCATCATGAGTAGAGTTTCGTGTCCTTGCACTAACTATTTCCATTTCCTTTTAGAATCATAAGGAACTGGCAAATACGGACCGCATGCAGAAAGAACCTTAACAATTCAGATTAAGTTAACAGAAGCTTGATCAGAACCAGAACTACCTCTAAAAATTACACTAAGCACCTGTCTATGCTTTTAGTGACTTAGAAACTTTGCCTAAGCACCTTTGGAATTTGGGCTGTGCCCAGACTGCGGCGTAAATCAAGGATGGTCTAGAAATATCCTCTTGAAAATTATTGTACCTCTCTTTGCATGCACAGGTGCATTAAGCCCAACTGAGTACTTTCAAACTCTATGAATTAGAGACTCAGTGCTCACCTGCTACATGGAAAATCACACATAGTCCCTAAAGCCAACAGTAAAGATTGGGGTCAGATAAAGGACTCATCTCAGTACTCAGGAAGAGCTAATTAATTAAAAAGATTTCCTTTATTCTTCTCAAAGCAAGTCTTAGGTGTTTTGAAAAGTCATGGATTGAGCTGAATAGCATTGAACATTGAGTTAAATGGTATGGAAATTGGCAGATGTCACTCCCAGACTCACATTCAAGGCTGACTGGATCAGGAGCTAATTGCCCACTGTACCAGCGTGGGATGGGGAGGGCACACAGCAGTTGGGGGCAGAGGTGTCCCCGAGCCACACCGCAAAGGCACAAGCCCTGGGGCTAGCAGGTGCTCATCTCAGTAACAGAGGGAATGGGGAATAACCAGGTGATGTTGGTGCAAATACTCAAAACAATCTTTCCTGCTCTTTTTTCTTCCCTTGCCTTCCCTTGCTTCAACAGGAGTTGAAGACAGACCTCTTCACCTCAGTCTGTATTGGAAAGCAGCATGGAGTGCTGAAAAGGTAACGGCTCTTGCTGCATTCCCTCATGTTTGGAGAAAAGGCATTTAGAACATTATTATTTTTTTTTAAGAAAAAAAATATGTCTGAATCAAACTCACCATTGGTTTCTCTCCTTACTTTGAACAAAGTGCAAATTTGGATAACCTTCAGTTATTTTAAGTATTATTTTCAGCCCCCACCTCCTCCACAGCTAATAAACCCATTTCAAGAAAAGAGGTGTGGAATTAAACTCGGACTTTAACTACACTGCCTCAGGAAGGAAATCTGCCTCCTGCATACAGAGCACGTTAATATCATCACTGACCTAGAAGAAAGGCGTTTATACATTCCCAGATACTGAGAGCACGAATACTGGGCCATTGCTGAGGTCAGATGGAGCACAAGCAGAGCAAGGCAGAAAATCATAATTGAAATTTCGAATTCAGAGACTCAGAGAAGCAATGAATAGGCCATATCAGGGAAGGTGAAGAAGGTAAGGAAACTAGAAGGGATGTATTAGAAGACTTTCTTTAATTGTATCATAAAAGAACTTAAATCTGGTTAAGATTCCAGCATGACACGAATCAAGAATGTCTTTAATAAAGTCAGTGTCACACTACGCTGTTTCAAAACGGCAAAATTGTGTCCTAAGCATCACAGCTTCTAGGGCTACAGAAAAAACAGTATTTGTGTTTTGATTTATCTTGTAGGCAGGGAGGGCCGGTGAGTACCCAGCTGTAAGCACCATTGCAAGGGATGTTATTCACCACTGGAGACACAGTGAGCCGATTCACTTCTCTTTTGCCTGATCACACTTAGAAAGCCAAACCTTTAAACAACTGTTTATTTATACATTCTTCAGAACTGTCCCAGGTGTAAATACTTACCCTTAAAGAATATACATAGAAAAGTCACACTATAGGTAACGAGACAAAGTGAGAATATGAAATAGATTTCCAGTCCCTTTATATTAAAAACTTGACCTTTTTTGCAAGTATCTCTGCCAGTTCAATAGAACAGTAGCATAATACACTATCAAGTGCAATCAATGGTTTTTGCTGACACAGATATTTTAATTATGCATTACAGAAACGTAGTCAATTTTGGAAGATCTTTATATTTGTATTCTCAATTCATAATTATTTCAACAGTTCCATGTGTCTTGGCTGGATCAATGGAAGGGCAGAGGATACATCAGCCCCTTGACAACGCATGAGTATGGACAGCCTTGAACAAGGGGCACCAGCCCGGGGCAAGAGAAGAGTGGAAGATACATCCACGTGGTCTGTGCCTTCCACCCATCTCCACACGGCTGCAGGTTAAAGGATGCAGCCCTGCACACCCACCTACACAGCCCTTGTCAGCCCGACACAAGGCATCCAGGCTTCTTTGGTGTTGTGTTTTAAACTGCAATGAATCCAATCAAACAAAACTGAAAGAGAATTCTGTATTTTTTTTTTAACTAGTTCTTCAGAGTGCCAACACTTACTGTGATTTCAGATAATCTATCAGATCTGGGAGGTCTGTCTTCCTACTTTTTACCTAAAAATGTTGGACCAGAACTCAGTAACAAAAAAAAGGATAGTGAAACATGTCTTATTTCCAGGATACACGTAAACATTTTGCTTACTTGTTCCATTAGAAACTCTGTTGAAAGTTAAGAGTTGCAGGCGGTTTGGCAGTCTGTTCTTAGAATTATCAACACGGAAAAGAGAACGAAACCACACACCGAAAAGAACAGTCCACCAAGCACTGTGCGCAGGGGCTGGGTTTCTTTGAAAAAAAGTACTTCACACTTGTCATAGAGCTTTTATCTATGTCCTTTCAGTTCACTGACATCTTGATACAGAAGACCTACACAGGATTTAAAAATAAATGTATGGTTATTTATTTGAATCAGCTGAACTTTTGTCCTACAACCAATACAGGGCTAAAAAAATGTATAATGCATTCAGAAGAAATTTGATGAAAGCAATGCCAAATTTAAAATCTCTTACATTTACCAGTACCAAAACAGTATATTATGTACTTAACCCAATGATTACTGTCTTGGACAGTCATAGAAAAATATCATTATTTTTACCTGAAGATATATTGATAAACATAACTAACTGAAAGGATAAAATAAAAAGCAGCACTGTATATGAATATCTAGTAAAGACTAATTCTTAATAGGCTCTATTAAGCTTTGAGATGCTCATAAAACTTCTTGCTAATCACTTTGATTCAGATACCAGAATGAAACTATTCTTTCTTAAAAACAGAATTTTCCAACATTGCCTGGAGGCCAGGGGGACAAAAGAGGCATATGAAATAAAAGCCCAGCAAATTCCTGTTGCTATTAAATTATGTTCTGATTTCATAATAAATAATCTCTCTGTTCTTCTTAAAATTTCATCCTTAACATCTTTGGCACTGTAGAAGTTATTAAAACTTTTCAAGTATAAGGAAATGTAGGGCACTGCCATGTAGAGCTGGTTTCATTTCACTGCAAAGCTATTTCACTTTTTTTTTTTTAAAACTTTTCCCCAGTATCTCCAACTGTTCTGCAGGAACAGGGTCCCAGAAGATGTTTCTATATTGCTCCTTGGCAGTCTTTTTAACAGTCAAGTTTCTTGTCCTGCAATGGATTACAACCATCTCACACTTATCGTTCCTTTTTTTTCTTTTTTTTTTCCCATGGTGAGACTCTAAGAAAAGGAGGAGAATAAAAAATGCTAAAGTACTATTTGAATATGTCAGAAAGAGTTATGTAAGGCACCAGATGTGCTGGGGCAACCATGGAAGGGCATCCTTATGCAGTTGTAACAGAGTTTTGGGACAGAGTTCAACGACAAGACACGCTCTACCCCAAACCCGTGTTTTCCTGGTGGAAACAGCAACACTATGTGTGAAAGATGGGGCAGAGCATAAGCCATCCCATGAACAGAATTAACGGTCCAGACGCAGAGCGAAGCAAGCCAAGCTCAGGTTTCATTAAGACCCAGAGTCTTAATGACTCTGGATGATGGAAGAGACGCAGCACAGGAAATGTAATGCTCCTGTAATGTGTCGCCCCTCTTTACCAAAGGATTCAGAGCCCACCTCTTGGGAAATGTCCCTTATTGCCACCTTCCCCTCACCCCACCTTCCAGACCTGATCTTAAGGGATTTACTAGGTTTTATTCTGGAGAAGACGACCTTAAGAGCTCTCTTATTGAAAAGGTACTATGTAGGAAAGGATATATAGAATCAGAGAATCTCAGAATTGCCGAGGTTGGAAAGGACCTTTCAGATCATCGAGGCCAACCATCGACCCAGCCCTGACAAACCCACCACTGACCCACGTCACCAAGCACTATGCAGGAAGGAGTGCACAACCTAAGCATTTGGGTGTACAGCCACAAATACAAAGCCACCAGTAAGAGTCCAAACGAGATAGTTTATATACAGATACTTATATTTATCAAAAAAAAAAGAGGATAATCAAACTTATTTAAGTTAATTAGAACTTAACAGGTAACAGGCTGTTGTGCTTGCACCTGGTTAGCACCTGGTTAGCACACTCCAATCAGTGCTCACAGCCCTATCAGCAAGAACAAGCCCTAGGGAGTTTGAGCCATCCCCGTGTAAAGCACACAACACTAGGGAGAAGCGTGGCCAAAAAATCTCCACCATCACCTTCATCACTAATCACCTTCACTGCTTCCTCCCCTGTGTTGGAGAGTGCCCCGGAGGCCGACCACGAGGGATTTTTCCCTTCCCCTTCTCCTTCTCTTTCTGATTTGCTTTAATCCTACCCCAAAACTACCTTCCACTGTTCCAAGGTATGTCATTGGCTACAGATCCCACCATGTAATCTTTCCTCATGTGAACCTGCCTCAATACCCTTCGTGCAACAACAATATTGACAAATAGATACCATAGTCTTTATTTGGTTGGGGCATTTTATTTTGAGCACTTTTTATCACCCTAATCTGAAATAAGACAGTAATAATGTCAGAGTGTCATTGCTTTACCTGTCTGCACGTCAATTGAATATAAGCTCAAATATTTTCAATCTGATGTGACTTCCAAGCAGTAGGAGGCTTCTTTTAGCTGCCCCCTCCCCCTGCAAGCTGCCACGACAATTGTTTTGGTATGTTTCTGCTTTCCTTATGATGACAGAAGGAGCTGAGCCTACCCCGAGGCACAAGCCTGCCTTTGAACAGCAAACACGCTGGAGTTTGTCTGTCCATCCATCCATCCATCCATCCATCCATCCATCCATCCATCCACACATACTCTCCAGTACCTTGGCCATTGCTGGTTTGCAGGCCAAACAGAACAAAATCAGTTCCCTTTGCCCCAGTAGGGTCTACTTTATATAGCACTAAACAATATTCAATGATGAATTAACTGACCAGAAATTCCAGGTTCTGGAGCTGGATGAGGGGGTCTTTTCACCGTCCAGCATTGCCAAGTTGCAGATGTTGCTGCTGTAACACCCGTGCATCACGTGGCATGCCCAAAAATCTCCAGGTAACAGAAAAGACAGCATTTCTGAACTGCTGAGTTGTTCCGATACACTAATAATACAATGATCTTTGCATATCTTTTGGCGCCAGACATTTTTCTAAACCATCTGAGTTAAAGCCGTGACATGAAAACCATGAAGCTGCCCGTCACAAGCACTGGAAGCAGACAGGACTTAGCACCACCTTCAGCAGAAGCTGGTTATCAGGCCTCCTTGGTCTGATTTTGCTGCCACTTCATCGTCTGCTACTGAGACCCTGATGTGCTCCTGCTTCAGGAACATTCCCAGACCGTGACACCACCTCTTGGGCAGAATATCACAAGACCCTTATGACCATAACAGGTCTTTACTAATTTTTTATTCTTATTCTACCAGAGTGAGATAGGATTGCATATGTAAGTCAGGCTTATTGTCACTTCTAAAAAGAAAAAGAAAGAGAGAAGCCGTAGGGCAGCTTGACAAGAAAGTCAATGCAGTAAAACCGTGCGTTTGCTGGGTTCAATTTCAATTCATTTTTCCAGCTTAGCTGGATCAGATTTAGGGAAGTGCCCCTTCTGTAAGTGCCAAGCTTTCAGAAGAGGATTCAAATCTTACCATAAAATGTTCATGAGCAAAGGTGCCTCTTCACTCTCTTTACATCTCCTTCCTTTGCTTGTACATTAGTCTTACTACTTTTGCACCTCACCTTCCCTTCCCTGAGATCTTAAATCTATTTAAAGATTTTTGTAATGTCTTCTGGATTTCTGAAGAAATACTGATGTGAGTTTTGATGCCATCTACTTGTTAGAATAAGAAATGCATTAAATAATAAAGCATGAGTAGATAACGGGCAGAAAAAAATATAAAAAAGGTTAATGTAGATTTTCCAGGAAAGCATGAGGGTCTGAGAATGGCAGTGGCCTTTTTGTAAGGGGAAGTCACTATTTCCATCACTGCCTTCATTTCTCACATTTGCATCTGTTTCAAATTTGTCATTTCTCAAGGACTTTGCTTATATATATATGCAAGTAGTAAAGAAACTTTACTCCTGCATCAAACCGGTAATAAGTGAGGAGCAAACATTCAAGTATCTGCTGACTGACTCGCTGCCATGGTCACCCCGTCCCCATTTCTGCACCCCGCATTGACCACCGCGCTGAACTGGGAGACAGCTCACACGCAAACTCATTTTGCATTTAAATTACAAAAGGGAAAGAGATCTGCCTGGCAGCTGAGTATCTAGCATTCATACAACATTTGTCAGCCATTTTCGCAGAGTTCACGTTGCTGACTGACACCACGGAGGTAACACCACCACAAACCCAGACAGCAGGATGACAGGGAATTGTTCTATTTTGCTACAATTAAGCTTCCTCAGTAGTGACGTTTTCCATACAGGCCCAAACACTGGTGGCAAATTTACGACGTTCCTTTCAAACACCTTTTTTGATGATGGTTTTAATCTTTATGGATATTTAATTTACCATAAAGCTATTCCAGAAAGTCAAACCTTGTAAATATTGAAAACTTGAACAAACCAAATACAAATGCCAAAGACACAAACCCGCCTGACAAGGAAGCAGCTCCAGAGACAAGCAACAGCTTCTCCTGACCCAGAACCTTCTTTGCTTTTGCTTCCCAAATGATAAGCGTCCTAATGATAAATTCTAATCTCTTAGAATTTAAACTAACACTTGCCTTGTATAAAACCCATGCTCACGTTTATTACTACTGCTAATGCTACTGAAACCAATATTGAACCAACCTAGAATGTACTCATTTTTGAGTTCTCAAAAAATGGCTATAAATGCGGACTTTATACGGGAGTGTCAATAAAGAAGCTGTATAATAATGAATAGATATATGAAAAATTAAGAAAGTTATATTCTTTCAACTTTTCTTTCTCTGATTTATCAAACTCTTTTTTTTGTCATGGGCACACAGTTGTGAATTGAATATGACATCTAAAGCCCTAAGAGCTTTCATTTCTCTTTTCTGGCAAAACCCCAGGTTTTGTTCTCTAAGTGAAAGATCCCTTTAACCATTGTAGGTTTTGGATCCGTTCCTGTGCGTTTGAACAACCTGCTTCTTTGTCTGGAAAAACATATCTGAATTTCGGGCAAAAATTATTTGGTTTCGATGCAGCAGTGAAGCCATCCAGGCGGCAGCGTCACTGGGTATGAGCAATGCCTTTTTTCAAATCAGAAAGAAGCGTAGTAGGAAAGTCGAGCCATCAATAAAAAACAGACATAAAATACATTAGAGAATGCCGCCTAATTTTTGTTATGTTAAGGTTTGTGATTTTATGTACTGCTTACTCGTTATTCCCAGTATGTTTTTAAGTACATCAGACTAACTCAATCAGGAATGGTTCCAGCTTACTGGTAAGACATCCATAAAAATTCATTAAGAAATAAATGGCTATATCTATGTGTAACATCTTCAAGATTCGTTAGGATGATGAGATGTTAAAAATACAAAGACAACCATTAAAGTGAAAAGTGTAGCCTTAGTCCATATCTCTGCAGTCGGAAGAAAATTTTAATAGTCAGCTACTGCCTAATAAAACGTGTTTGCCCAGCATTTCCTGCCACGCTTGCTACAACATACACCGCCCGCAAGGGCCCATGCTCCCTGTTGCAGGAGGACTCCAAAGGCCGGCACCGGGAATTCATGAATCTGCTTCTAACTGATGTCATACGGTCCTCTGCTTCAAAGGACTTTGGAACAGTAACCTCTGGTATGCAGAACCACTCCGTGCCCTTCAGAGGCTTTGTAGGCCTTTAGATGTCAGATCCAGATGTGGGACTGGGCTAAGAATAGGCAGACGTAAGGGTTTTAATCAACGTGACTAAGGGAGCTCCAAGCGACACGGGCCCGATTCTGGCAGCTGTTCGGCTGCGCCAGGCTAACAGGAACAGCCCGCTCCGTAAAAAGCACTGGAAATAAAATATATCAGAGCATTACACCTGATTGTTGGATAATAGCATTAGAACTTAACTGCAGACAGGTGCTTCTGTTCATTACACAAAGAATTTAGTTTAAATAATTGAAAAAATAGTAAACCAGGAACTTCAGGCCACGACAGCATTCCTCCCGTACTGTACACGTGTTCCCACACAAGCACCTGTTTGCAGACACACTGGAACATCTCTAAAATGTAGGTAGCTGAGAAAGACTTTTTCTCAAAGATGAGCCAATTGTTAGTGATTTGTGAGGTATTTTTTCAAAGGCAGGAAGGCAGCCATGCAAAACCGCAGTCATTTCCAAACAGAGTACCAGTCTGCCACCTAGGAAAGTTGCTTTCTGAAGCTTCCACCGTAAGTGAGGGGTTTCGTTCTTTTTTAGTTTTTCTAAGATGTAAACGTGTCCATGTCAAACAGCACACACTGTTACACAGACACAGAATCATCGTGGTTGGAAGGGACCTCTGAGATCATCGAGTCCAACCACAAA
>JAOXJM010000033.1:79440932-79451986 GCA_026413425.1 Tringa solitaria
ACAAAAAACACACACAAAACACCACCCAACACTAATCCATATCCCCGAGCACCATCTTCTCCTGGGGTCGAAATCTTCTCCTGGGGTCTACGGGCATTGATTAACCCAGAGCCAGAGTCATAATTTATGATAATCTGAGTTCAAACAGGAGGTGATCTATGAATGTCATGCTATTATCCTTATTATTCTTCATTATTAATGAGAATGATATTAACCTCTCCCGTCAGCAGGGTTAAATCTTATCACCTGTACACCTACACCACTGCAAGTTGTAATAACTTTTCTCTTATTCCCACTTCAGATAGGCACCTCTCATCAAATTCTAAATTCTACCAGTGACATTAGCATTTATATACCCGACCCACACTTTTGATACATTTTAAAACTACACAGTCAAGGAATAACAAACCTAGAGACATTCTTTTATGCCACTGTGAAACTGAATCAACCAAACAGACCTTTGTTTCAAATCAGCGTTCCTTTCTTTGCTTTGCTTTAAGAAACATTGTACTGCTTTCCTTCTGCCTTCCCTCCTGCAAATTGACTAACTTGGAAGCACCTCCTCCCAGAGAGGCTACTGGAGCTCGGAGACCTTGTTTCAAGACTAATAATTCCACATGGAAATTTTTTGTTCCCCAGCAGATTCCCACCTCACAGAATAAAGAGCCCTTGTTCAAGCACCTCCAGACTGGGAAGGTAAGTATGGTATAGAAAGAGAGTGAAACTGTCTTTCAAAGGAAACCCTTCCTCAGCTTTCCCAGGCTTGGATGGAACGGGGATGATGTACCACTGCTGGATTACAAGGAAAAGGTACACTAGATGCCCGCCAAATGACTTTGTACTGGTACGTGCTGATTCACAGTGAGAATTTTAATTGCGTGAGTTGATAAAACTTGACCTTATGAGGAATAACAGCAGAAGTTGCTTTTCAAAATGCACCTGCAACCCCTGCCCTTCCTCCCATGGCGCTTCCTTTTGAACCTCTCTCCAGACTCTGCCCACGTTGGTCCCAGTAATTTACTCTCTGCATTTCAGCATTACATACAGCCTTTAATTCTTATCCTTGGATATTAATTCTGCTCCACAAACTGTACGTGGACCCCAGATCTCCTACCTGGGAGGATTGAGAAGGGGAATTTTGTCCCACGTGGAACAACTTGAGCTACAAGAGGAATAAGGAAGTTCCATGCAACTTTTTCCTTGCACCAGAACATTCCTGATGTTCTCCACAGAGAGGATCTATGTGAAACGCTATTTCCTTTTCACTCTCCCTTTAATAACAGATAACCGTCTTTCCTCAAGGCCAAAAGTGATGTCAGATTCCCTGGGTGAGTTTCCATTCCTCCTCTGGGAGAATTTCCATGGGCTGAAGTAGCTGGGTGGCTACTGGCGCTGCCCTGAGAGCAGACTGGGTGGCACGGGATGGACGCAGGACCATGCCGCCAAGGGCAGCAGGACTGTGCCCCCAGGCAGCAGGCAGAGAGGGAGGTGCCTTCCCAGCCCTGCTGCTGGTGGGCTGGCAGGGGATGAACGGCGCGGACACGAGGTGTCCGGGGTGCGGGCGGACAGGGCGCTCATGACCTAAGGCAATGGTGACGGTGACAGCGCCCTGCCGCGGGGCAGCACGCAGACAGACGGCCAGGCACGGGGGCTGGCAGATGGTGAATGACACTCCTGTCGTTGAAAAGTACATTTGAAGCCTGCTGAGACCGTTCCAGCAGCAATTTCATTATTCCATTCAGTTTTGAGGAACAAGAAATGATTGGGGTTTTTCATAAATTTCACATTTGCTTTTGTGCTTTTCCCATGACTATTGCAGACATCACTGTCTGTAATTCGCAGTTGTGACTTCTTTCTAAAATAGTTCTCATATTCTGTGAACGGAAATATCAAATGCATATTTTGGAAATTTCATTGCTACATTCTGTGAAAGTATAAATCTTTGCAATGATCATACTTCTAAACACAACATCAAAATAAATTAAAACAAATTTAAATTAATGGTGCAATTCTCAAAACCGTGTCTGTTTCCCCCAAACATTCTGTCAACTATTTCAAAAACAAAGCCCGTAGAGACAGAGCATTTGCTAATCAAGAGACTAAACAAGAGAAATTAAGCTATCCATTTTGCTTAGGGCAGTTGAACAAATCAATATCACTTTATCAAAGATGCTTGGATCTAACTGCCTTCCA
This sequence comes from Tringa solitaria, assembly GCA_026413425.1. NCBI lineage: Eukaryota > Metazoa > Chordata > Aves > Charadriiformes > Scolopacidae > Tringa > Tringa solitaria. The sequence continues at coordinate 79,443,126 of JAOXJM010000033.1, forward strand.
GATTAAACGTATTATAAATATTAAAACGCTTGCTTAAATAAACTTTTAAAATTATACTTCAGCTTTTTCCCTAAGAAATTATTTATGCGATTACAGTTAGCAAGTAAAAATGCATATTATGGAATCAGAAGGGACTTGATGTGAAAAAAGGAACAGGAAATGGCTCATAATATCCGAGGCTGATAGAGGATTTTTTCAAAAGAGATTACCGGCGCGCTTTGCCCGTATGAGCAGAGAGAGAAGCCAGCACTCAGCCCAGAGCACAGGGCTTCCACCAGGGTCACAACAGCTCATGGGCTTGGTTGTACTTGGCTTGTTTGCATTGTTCGGTAACGACCACCTCTCCTTTATCTTCGGTCTGTGCAGACCTGACCCACCCGCCAGGAGTCTTTCTACTGCTCCACGGGAGTTTTGGAACTACCGTGTTTATTCCCTTTCTCCTTCGGCAGAACAAACGTCCCCGGAACAGCTGGGACCTGGCGCTCTGTCCCTGCCCGACTCGCCCACGGGCACGGTGGGCTTTCTCACCGGTAGCTCAGCAGCCCAGAGCCCACGGCTGCGCGGGGTAAGACTGGATTAGAAAACATCTGGCTTTAACACCTAAATAAAAAAGTTTCAAGTTTTCAATAACTTCCATACACTTCTCCTACCGTTGAGTGTCTCTGTCCGTCTTTGCCTGGCAAGAGGAGGATTCTGCTGTCCCCAGGATTTACTGACTGACCGTCCCTGCTTGTGAGTTTCCTTATAAAGCTGTATAAATGCGACAGGCCAGACTTCACTCAGGGCGGAATCACAACAATATTAGAAACAACATTCAAAATTGGACTTTTCCCCCAAACCACTGAATTTGGGATGTAGTCGACTGGCAAAGGACATCAGGACTTTCGTCCTAGTGAGAAAAGGACACGAAAGCAGAAGCTTAAAAAAAAAAAGTTTAAACCATATATGACAACAGGAAAGCAGTAGAAAAATACCTTTTAAAAATCACTGACAATTTCTACAGTGGTTTTTTGATCAGACTGAGTGGAAGTCAGTGATAAAGACAAACAAGAATAGAAACTCAACACAAAAAGCTCTATATAGGGCAGACTGTGCTTCCAGCAGATATCTGAAGGGCGTATCTGATTTATAATCAGAGTTCTATACCTTGTCAAGTAGTAAAATACGATTCAATTGAATTATACAGTTGGAAACTGGGTAAAAAATGAAAGATGAGGTGATTTATTAGCAGGCATCTGGTACAAGAAATGAAGGTCCACGTGTGTAGCCATACAGAGAGAATTCCCACATTTCTGCCCGAGCTCCTGCGAAGTGGCACATGTGGAAACGCACGGGGGTGCGATTGTACTCAGGAGAGAAACCCACTCACCATCAGACAAGGCGTTACCCGAAATAGGATTACTGATATTTGAGATGTCTCCTTGCTTCTCCCAGTCACATCCTGCTGATTTCTTCTCTGAGTTCAGATGAAACTCATTTTTAGGAATGAAAAAAAGCAATTAAGGAACAGCAAATGTCAGACAGGACAATGTGTTCTCTACAGATTTCTGGTGAGCAATGACTTATGGTTGATAATTCATGAACATATAGTAATTAATGCATATTTTGTGATTTGCCAATATCTGTCCCAATTGTCATAAATAACTGTATAAATTGCACTGAAGCAAAGTCAGTGTTACTTTTCTTGAAAGCAGTAAAGAGAAAGATAGTGATTTAGTGAGTTTGTGGATTATTTCCTGCTACTCCATCAGCTGTACTTGGGAAGAAAAGCACACGAAGAAAAGCAAGGCAATACGTAACGATGTAAATAATGAACACACCTGGCTGGTGGATGACAAATGCAGATAAATGTCGACTAATGAGTTTGGATCAAAACAAGAGACAGCATATAGCTGCTAAATGGAAAACGAACACCAGGGCACTGACCTAAAAAGAGATTTGGGAGCTGTTATAGACAAACCCTTAAACTCTGTAGCCCATTAGGTGTCTAAACTGAGAAATATAAATGAGACACTGGGATGAAGCTAAAAGTACGCACTATAAATCAAAGTATAAACTTATTTTAGTTCATGTAGCGCCATTCACAACACTGAATACATTAACTATCAGTAAAAGACAGGATCCCGAATCAGCCCCTAGGCAGGACAACCTTTAAAGACGGGGGACAACAATCAGGGTTCTGAATCTGTATTTAGATGGAAGGGCAAGAGAGCTCATACCAAGAGTGATGAGCACGTGGGCAGCTCCCACCCCCGGCAGCCCGGGTGCCCAGCCCTGCTCTGGGCACAGACACGGCAAAGCACAGGGACCCCGTCCCCAGTCCTGCCAGGCGGAGCCCCAGGTCTCTCGGTGGAGCAGTTCAGTGCAGGTGGGGAGTACTGGACACGTTGCATGGAAGTGCAAGCAGGGGGTTTCTGGAGGTGACCCTGGGCAAGGAGAACGTTCCGATACCACAGCGACGAAGCAATGCTGCTCTGAGGGGGGTGCACATCACCTCACACTGCTCTTCAACAGAACTGCCCCTCAGCGTCCTGTGCCTGTCGTTTCACATATGCGTTCGTGTATATATGTACGCATGCACACAGTACGTGCTATATGACATAAAAAAATATGCATATACTATATCATATAAAAAACTGGTGAGTTTAGAGTAATGATTTTGCTGAAAGCGGTTCCTTTTTTCAATGTATATATTCAACAAATATTCTCAGCAAACTGTTTTCATAACAGAACTGTTTGTGAGCATAAACTAACTACTTTTGACATATAACTGGCCTTTGATATATTTTTACTCTAATGTCTTAATATCTTAACCTTTCTTAACAAAATTAATAACAAGTGAGGAAAATACCAAGATTTTGTAATGAGCAACTAAAAAGTGGATGTTATTTCTTTCTTATTTCAGCCAATAAACCCTTTCAGACCTGTCAGATCTTCCATAAATACAAGAAAGAAATCCAAGCCCTGCAAAGAGTACCTCCCTGCTGCAGTTCTGCACAAACCCAAACCTCTCTCCCTGGCCCGGAGGTCGGGACACGGACAGGAGCGACAGTGAGGACTTCCAGCCAGAAAAGGGCTGAACCTCTCCTAACAGGGAACAGGAACTGCTACTCTCACAAATATAACTTCACCCAAGACCAGTCCAAAGAGGACTTTCTCCAGCTGAACCAATTCCTACTCTCTGCATATTTTTTTCCCAAAGCAACTCACTCCTGAATTCCCGAGTCCAAGACACATCTTACCTTCTCCCCTCCGCAAGGAGGCACCCACCGAGCTGCCTCTGCTCTGCTTTTCCACTCCGTGCTCTACTTCCAGCCCTCATCTCACTTATCCTCTTCGAATCTCTTATCTGAGAAGATATGGCCTTCATTTAACCACCTCATTTCTGCCACCAGGCCGGGTATGTGAAATCATCTGCAGCTTTTTCAAACAAACAATACTTCTGAGCTCACTGAACTTCTGTGCCGATTAATATCATAGAATTGTTTTGGGTGGAAGGGACCTTTCAGACCAACCATCAACCCAGCACTGCCCAAACCCATCACTAACCCATGTCCCCCAGCACCACATCTGCCTGGCTTTTAAACACCTGCAGGGATGGCAACTGACTAACACAATTGACTAATATTCTGCTTAATACCCCAAAAGAGCTAATTTTCTTAAAGCAGCTGAAGTCCCCATCTCTCATTTTGTATGGCCAGGAGAGAACTGTTAATTTCTTCTTACGCAGGAAAAAACTATTCGTCTGCCAAGTTGTAATTCTGGAGCCAGGAGCCTCCAGCAGGCAGGGGTCCCACGGCGGGGTAAGGCAGGAGGTGTGTCAGTACGTCCATCGACTCCCATTGACTCTGCTCATGCAGCCAAAGTTCAGAATACATGGGTGTGCTTTCCTGGGTGCTGCTCCTAAGAAGGAGCAAGATATTGTCTAGAGGAAAATTACTATGTTATAAACCAAGATAGATTTCCAATTTTTCTATGTCATCATAACAGTTTGCCAAACTGACAGAACTCCATTTACATCCGCATATAGTCAATGTAAAAGTTGCGTCTGTGTGTATATATATGCATGTCCTAAATTACCAGATAATGTCCTCTCACACAGAATCAGCTGCAATTCCCAACCACCTATAGATGTCACAGTATATTAATCACTGTGATTGCAAATAACTATCATATCTCTAACGGGACATCTGGCAAAACAGACAGGCAGATTTCTATTCAGTCGCTGAGGCCTCAGCAAATCACATTCGAAGCTTTGGATTTGGAAAGTACTTTTGTTTGAACGGAGCCCCTTTTAGCAATAATTAAAGCGTAGTAAAGGCGAGTCTTTACGGTTCCAGCAGGGAAGCGGAGTACCCCAGGCGGAGGCACTGGAAGCACTCATCTCTGGGTGGCACTGGGCTCCGGAGCCCGCGGTGCCCAGGTTGGCCTGAACAGCAAGGGAGGGAGCGACACAAAGACACCAAGCCCCGTGGGGCACAGGCTGGGGAAGGCAGCCACAAAGCCCACTGCAGCTGCTGTGGGACCCTCACCACGCAGGAACCGGGTTGCTCTGGGGGACAGTGAAGAAACACGTAAAACGTGATGTACTTGTTCAAACAGACAGGAGTTCTGAGAAACACGGATGGTGGGCTGCTCCTCCGAAAGGCCCACGTCTCCACAAATCCACAGTCGCTTGCAGGAAAAGATAGAGCTTTAGAAGGACATTCACAGAAAATATTTGTGTAGTTACTTATTGTGGATGTTTTAACTGACCAAGCAAAATTCTTTATACACACCCTTAGCTTTACACATGAATGAACTGTCGATCGACTTCTATCGACTTTAATGATGCAGCCAAAGTTAAGAATACACGGATATGCTTTCCTGGAGTCTTTATGCAAGTCCTCTTCCTTATCATAACCTTCTGTATGTAACTGCCATTTCTTTTAATTGGATTGAAAACAGGCAACTGAAGTAGCAAAGCAACAGCCTCATCAATATAGCTGCCATTGTTATCAATGGAGAAATGATTTTCCCATTTTTCATACAAATGTCTCCTTGAGTAGCAATATTCCATGATCGTACATTATGGGGATTTGAGCTCTGCTATTGATTTCAGCAAGGGAAGACCCACGGTGAGAAATGAAAAGAAGAAGGAGCAGAGTGGTCTGCAGGTACTGGACCAAATTTGATGCAGAAATCAATGTGGTATAAAGCCAATAAAGAATTTAGACTGTATGATTTTGAGTAATTAGACATACCCAGACTTGCGTGGTATCAGTCTTTTATTGATTTTGTCATTGCCTTACGACGTGTGTTTTAATAGCAATTATACTTTCTGGCAACCTTTTTTTCCTCTCAGCATCTAAATTGTTGCTTCTTGATTAGTCAACAGGAAAAATCAATACTCTATACATTGCACTCTCGAGCTTTAATTCAATTACCATCTGTGAACTAATCAAACATTGATCTAGCTGTGTCAGTAAGTAGAAGGCAAATTTTTTTTTATACTACTATCTTTCCTTGTCATTAAAGGTTACATTTTAGTTCATTCACCACAAGCCTAAATCTTTACTGTAGCTTAAAAAAAAAAAGCTTCTTTCAACTTTAATTTCTTTTAATTAGAAACTCGTAAGACTTTTTAGGTCCTTTTGCCTATTTTCTGCCAATCATGCTCTGCTAGTGCAGAAGTATTTCCTACACAATAGTCCAAAGCACTTTTTTCAGCATGATTTTAATAGACTGAAACAACAAAGAACAATTCCTCTTTCCTTGTTGTCAGAAATTACCTTCCATCATTCCAATTCTATTGGCACAGACTTCCTGCTCACTTACGAGTTCTTCTGTCCATCCAACTCAGGCAAAGGGGATTTCAAATTAGTAAATACATAGTAAGGTACTTTTTTTTCTTCCGTGAGCTTCCCTGTCACTGCTTACAGCAATTGTGTTTACTATATGTCTCTTGCTAAATGTAAATAATTTTCTCTTACAAGCAGCTACTCACAGTTTTGAGAAAATGTGGGTTTAAATTCTTATTTACTATCTCTACGGAAGCAATTATGAAATGGTAACTCCACTATTTCTGTTACCTTTGCCCAGCCCTAGGGCTATCATGGTTGAAACCAGCAAAATAATCATAATGATCAACATTGTCATTATTACTATTATTATATCAAAAAGACAAAATTTAAACAGAAACAGACAACAGAAAACAATACTGCAGGTCTCTCTCATACCTTGGATTAAAAAACCTAAAAACCCTGGACCACCCGCCCTGGGGTGGGACCTGACTGTCCTGCCTCCCAGAGAAACCCTCCCCAGTGAGAGCCAGAGCAAGAAATAAAGGGGTGAACACTCCTGTTGGCTAATTTGGCTCTGTACAGACTGGCTGCCCTGGACAGCCTGAGACAGGGCTAGGGGCTGTCACCTCTACCTAATTCCTACAGACACCAAAGATAAGGGTCCAGCCAGAGACCCAGACAAGGCACACAAGAACCTGCCTTGAAACTGGCAAATCACTGAACAGCAAGAGTCCCGAATCCAAATGAAATTGCCCAATTCCTTTCCTTTCACTAATTCTTACTTGGTGCCTCCTCTCTGAGCATGTGTGATCACTGAATAGCTTGGTGTTTCATAGGAATTGCTTTCTGTGTTATACTACAACTTCAGTAATCCACGTCTCCTTTATCTATGTTTTTAAATTAGTCTTTTGGAGTGATTTAAACTTCTTTTTTTTCCTCAAAATTCCAGGAACATTTTAAATAGGAGCTGTATTTTTTTTTCCTCTTACTCATTTCATTTTCAGTGTAAATTTTTACATTTTTGGAGGGTTTAACAAGTGCTTATTTTTCTTATATTTCAAGAAACAAACTATTGGATTATCATACAAATCTTCTCAACTTCTGAACCAGCGTTAGCATCCTCTGGAAGGAGTGCTCTGAGTTTGTTGTGCTTGGAAGGAATTTGCTTCAGCCTTGCCAGGTAATTACTTTCTCCAGCTGGTATCAATATTCTTACACTAATAACCACTTGTATTATCAAATGACCTCAATATATTTTTCATAAATCATGTAATTTTTCATCTACAAGAGTATTAAGAAATTATTACATGACGGTTAGATAAAGATACACAGCATTTACAACACATCTTAAAAGGCTCTTGTCATTTTAGCCATAAAGAAGAACCAAGATTTATTACACGGAGAGGAAATATGAGTCAAATAAAAGCTCACCAATGGGTTTACTACATTCTTTTACTGAAAATACTTTTCTGTGAATCAGAGTTCTTTACTTGTGAAAGGAACAGAAGCAAGTTCTTTTTGTAACAGCATTTACAACCCTAATTAGGATCTCAATACCATTATGTTTGCTTGTTCCTCAGCAGAATACCCTTACATTGTTCTGCACTAAGGCTATTTCAAAATCAATCTCAATCCCAGCTTTTCAGCTAAAAATTATTCCAATATTCCAATTCAAATACTCCCAAATGATCAGTTTCTGAGGAGACACTTTTAATTAGATGACTTCTGGGGTTTTGTGTATTTATGACTTGCAATTACAGAAAAATCCAAGTAATCAATATTTATTCTGCAAAAGAACATAAAATAACTTGAGAATTAAAGCAGCGTGTAAATTATGAAAATCTGCATTTTGGGGTTTGCACAACCTCTGGTGGTCTATGATCTTGAATTACACCTTCTCTGACATTGCTGTAGCCATACGCTGGGACTCGGAAAGCCACGGGCATTCTCTAAACTAACAAAGCATTGCGATAACATGAACACCCAAAACGCAGAAGTCTGCAATTTCATATCTGACTATTACCTCCAGATAGTAAGAGTATATAGGTCCATTTCTCTTTTTAACAAACAAAAAAAAAGACTCAGAGAAGATTGCATTGACCTAATTTCACAACAAATACTAGACATTTTATTAAAAATCTATTTTCATACTTCACAATAGCTCTGTGCTGTGAAATTCTGAATATCTTCCCCAAAAAATGGAGATCCCATGACCTTTCTGGCTCACCTTGTTCAGTACTTCACCACTACCATCTTGAAAAATATTTTTCTTAGAGAGAGTCATGGAATCATAGAATTGCCGAGGTTGGAGGTGACCTTTCAGACCATCGAGTTCAACCATCAACCCATCAGTGCCAAACCCACCACTGACCCGTGTCCCTCAGCCCCACGTCTGCCTGGCTTTTAAACACCTCCAGGGACGGTGACTCCACCACTGCCCTGGGCAGCCTCTGCCAAGGCTTAATAAATATATCCAGGAAAAGCACAAACATAAAAGTACAAATTTTGCTTGCTGCATTTTGTGACTGTGATCTCTACTTATTTCCCTGCACTCCTCTGAGAAGCCTGGTCCTGGCTCTTCCTTACCTCCCACACAGAGGAACCCAGCCATCTGTCTTTCCAGGCCAAACAAATCCCCGTTTGGAACCATGCAGCCCCAAAGCCAACACGATACGCTGGGTGCAGCCTCCTGCAGAGCAGGAGAAGGGGGACACTGGTGGTGCTTGACCTGCTCATCCAGTGTGGCCACAACCAGCCTTCCTCCACCCAGGCAAGGACCACCGACTCATCTCACACACCTCACACCTTCATCCCAACCAAACCCTGGCTGGAGCAGTCTGAAGGATACAGGCAGCAGAAGAGCGCACTGACACGAGGGGAGTCACTGAGCTCAAGGGCTAGTGCCTGCTTAGATGATGGTTTGAGTAAGACTGCATTTAAACATCGGTACATGGGTTCTCCTGAGCAGGTACCCCCAAGCATAGAATCACAGAATGGTTTGGGTTGGAAGGGACTTTAAAGCCCATCCAGTTCCAACCCCTCTGCCCTGGGCAGGGACACCTCCCACCAGACCAGGTT
>JAOXJM010000033.1:79453264-79465346 GCA_026413425.1 Tringa solitaria
GATGGGGCAGCCACAGCTTCTCTGGGCAACCTGGGCCAGGCTCTCACCACCCTCGCTGGAGGGTGACTGGAGTCAAGAGGCACCCCCACTAACTGGACCCCGATCCTGCCTTTGCTGCTCAGGAAAATCCCACTAAAGTCAGCGGTGCAGAATGAAGCCCAGCATGATCATTTCATGACACTGTTTTTAGATGTCAGGCTTTTTTTTTTTTGTGTCAAACTTCTCAGGATTTGTTTTCAATTCTCATTTGTCTTGTAATTCTGTGGAATCAGCAAGAGTTACTCAAATCAACATTATTTAAGTCACTTTATGACTGTTCCAGAGCATACGATGGTGCACTTTTATTTTATTTTGGGGCTAATATGATCAATTACTCCAGTCCCTGTTGACTCACTGGGTAATAATGTTGTCTTGGGCTTTAGATTTCAATACCCAATGCTGACCCATGTGCTTAGTCAGCTCTTCATAAAGCATATTTTGTGGGATAAATTCACAGACTTCCTTTTTGTCCCAGATACAAATAATGAGATTGTTCCTGTTCTGATTTTTGCAGTAGTGCAGCACACACCCCCTGCCAGGCAGCTTATACAAATTACTAGAAACATAATGGTAAATGTTATTCTAACACTTGTTTTGGACTCCAACATAGAACTGTATTACATATTTTATTAGCTCATTTACCACCTACTAAGTTATATTATTAGCTAATTCATTGAACATGATATGTGTTAGGTAGATTTGGCTGCCACTTTAAAGTGACTCTTATCTGAGTCTGGTTTGCGGTTTTGTGAATCCACAGAAGTCAGTTCATCTGATTTTATAAATGAAATATAAACCCCAGACATGTAGGAAAGCATGAAATGAAAGGGTAGGATCTGCCTCTGTCCCTCTCACACACAATTCCTTATTACAACCAGTGATCGATTGCTCATTGCCATTGATCAACTCAGAGCCCATTCAGGTTAATGGAAGCAAGAGACACACAAGTGAAACCTGAATTTCATTGAGGTCCTTGTTAAGGCTCCCCCCGCTTCTATGGGGCTGGGATTTCCCCACGTGTCAAAGGGGCAGGATCTCACTCAGACAAATCCCTTCGGTCTTGAATTCTGGTGGGACACGTAATCTGAAACTCCCAAGATCTGCTAAAAACCCTCACCGTAAAGGAAACGTTGACTGAGACTTTTAATAGCACTTAAGACTTAGAGTGTTAATTGCAAAGCCTTGTGTTTGCCTGGGCTCACTTCAGCTCAGGCTGTCAGCAACGGCAAGTCCTGCTGCTGTTTAACACACTGGGAGGGTCATCTCCTGAGCTCACCCTATGCAAGAGCATCACATATTTTTATGCCGTGTTAAAAGAATTTGTAGAGGGTTTTGTTGTGGTTGTTTTGCTCTATCTTAGGTAAAGTAAGTTTTTATAATTCCATATAGCTTTTCTCACAATATGTTTCTCGTAGCAGCTCCGGACTCTCTGAAGGGTAGCACTGATCCACAAACACCTCAGAATCTTCCACGGCATTAAACGGGCTTAAGAAATCCCCCGAGGATCTTAATGCTGTTAAGAATGGGCAGCAAACAGGGACAGTGCTGGGTGTGAGGGTGAAAGCCAGGAGCACTAGCTAGGGTAGGAACGAAGAGGCTCTGTACCAGAGAGGGAAGGGCTGCCGCAGCCAGCAGCCAGCAGGAGCACAACCCAGCGCCACGGGGAGAGGGGGGACATCGCCGTGCCTGGGGGGCAGTCACTCAATGAGGGGCGCGGGGTCAAAAAGAACTGCAAAGAATAAGTGCAAATAAAATGAAAGCAGCCTGCTGAGGAACCAAACCGTTACCAAATCCCTGTGGTAGGAGGGGAACTCGCTGATACCATGGGAAGAGAAGCCGAAGATGCGGTCAGTAAAAAGCAGTAACCTGAAAAACGAGAGATGGTGCCTGCCAACGCGTGAGGTGCCTTTGGCTGCGGGCAGGAACCAAGCAGGGAAGAAGTAAAGGAAGGGGAATCACACGTAGACCGGGGCCGGAAGGGCCTCCAGGCCAAAGAATTCTCTCCTGTTTTACTCCTACCCTCCAGTGTGCGCTGTGGGCCACGGCAGAGTGTGTTAGCGTGACCCGTTATCCTGTCAGTGCCAAGGAAGCTTTATTTTCTCTTCGCTCTCATCCTCGGCATGTAATCAAGGCCAATTGCCTTTTTGCCTCGTAGCTTTTTCCGCGGAGATGAAAGCGAAGCCCTGCCGACACACACAGGATGGCAGCGTGATCGCCGGAGAGCTCGGATCTATTGGTACAGGCACGATTAAGCTTTTCTCCTGTCATTTCCCTTAATGCATGCCAATTTGGCCTTGTCAGTCATTTTATCGGGTCTGACAGGAGCTTTCATCCAAATAACATCTCCAGAAGCAATCCAAAAGCACGATGAGTAGAGCTGGGCTGGAAATGCTTCTCCTGTACTGAGAGCTGCTTCTGTTCGGTTAAAAAAATTAAGCATTCTCCATTACTGAATTGTAAAATCAGTTTCAAATTTTAGAAATGGTCAGAACGTCCACAGTAGATTGAGAATAACAAAATAAATAAATAAAGTCAGTATCAGAATTAGTCACCCGGTTTTATAAAGGAGCATTTATTTCCTATAATGCTTTCAGGGAAAAAAGAAAACTGTTTTTTTTGGCTAACACGTTGATCAGAAGCGTTCACTTTCCTTCTACAACAGCCAGTCCTGACCATTTTGTCTGCAGGGCAGCACAATATGTCGGGGAAGTATTTTTGCCATACAGTTAACTGACCCCTGGCCTGCTCTGCTGGCTGCCACTTCGTTAATGGTAGAACTTGATTGCTGCATCATCAGGCAAAGTATCTTCAAGTCCCCCCCTTCATTCCTCTTCATCAAAGCCATTTATTTAGAGAAGAAATTAAGAGTAAGGAAAATCACCAAAAAGACTAACAGTTAATAATGAGAGGATTTTTTGGATCAGTTTTCCTGATGTTTAACATTTCATAGCCAATCTGCAAAAACTCTGTCCTTTTGCTATTCATTTTCAAGTGGCTTGAGCTAACTGGAAGACTCTACAGTTGACTTGCCCATTCATCCAAACGTTTTCCTGCTGTGAAGGAGACCCACGAGAGTCTGTGGTATCAAGCAGCACCAAATCCTGCCTTACATTCCTTCCAGAGGGAAAATGCCCTTAGTGCCTTTTTTTTTTTTTAATTTAATTCCGAAAGGATTAGTAAAGGTGATGAAATCTTAGCATTTCCCCATACTGGGATCTCACATTGCCATAAATAACCTCTTTCCTTTTTTCTGTATGAAAAGGAGAAGCTATTGAAAGGCTGGGTATCCTGCCTGAAGTCGATCACCGTTTCCGAATGCCTCCTTGCTCCAGCCTGTCCCGCAGCCCAGGGCGCAGGGTGAAGGCTCGCGGAGGCATCCCGTCCTCCGGGCCTGTGGGGCTGCATCATGAGACTAAAGACGCATCTTGGGCTTAAGGACTTCCTCTGTTTGAAAGAAAAACAACTCATGGATCAGAAAGTGACCCCTTCAGAGAATAAAAAGTGTTGGGTGGTAGATGTCTTTTCTATGTCTTTTTAAATTTTCCAGGGTGAACCTTGAGCAATCTGGATCTAGCCCTTGCAAGCCCCCCCGGGACTGCGAATGAGAGCAGAGGGCAGGGAAAGGCAGCCGAGATGAAGAATGAGTCATAACCGAGTCTTTAGTGCAGGACGAGCAAGGAGAGAACGCAGCTGAAGAAAAATGAGTATTTCCTTGCAGGCTGGGAGACGTTTACTTATAATAGCATACATTTACTTAGTTCTGTAATCCCTGTGACATTCTCGGGAATAAATAAGGCTGAAAATGCTGACAGCATGTCCTCCCTTTGTGCTCACGGATAAGCAGACGTATTATGCTTACTGGGCTGGCAAAGCACATGAAATGCCGAAAAGCACAAGAATGATCCCTCCTATTTTTAACTTTGAAAGGAAGACAATGTAACAAGGTTAATTTGGAAAGGAGCCTGAAGTTTTGAATCTTTTGCTCAGTGTCATACAGGTGGCTCTTGCTAGGAAGACAACTTTGAATATCTGAATCTTTTCATTATCTTTAATTAAGCCACAACTACAGTAAAACATACTGCAATTTAAGGCTGTTTTTTGTAAACTGACAGGCAAGTCCCACAGCCCAGAGCAAGTGCGGATGTGCCTCCCAAATCCGAGTGGCAGACACTGCCTCTAACCTGGCGCCTGGCTCTTCGGGAGGCTCTGCCAGCAGAGCTTTCTCACAGGAGCACCTCAACAACAGCTTTTTGGCTGGTACAATCTGCCAGTTGTAGACCTAATTCTGCTACTGGCTCCTTCCTGGACCAAGCGTTCTTGCGGTTTTTGCTATTCTCCCACTCCTTTGACAAGCTTGAACTAGATGAAAACATATTTGACCAGATTTAAGTATTCTTTCCAAAAGATTGTGGCCACAGTAAAAGAAAGCATTGTTTACATTTCAATAAAAACAGAATACTTATGGGGGGGAAAAAGGACTGTAAAACATGCGATGTACACATCTGTCTTGCTGTTCCCAGTGGTTACCTAAGCAAGACTAGATAAGGTTTTTTTCCTGTCAATGTTCAAGGCATGTCTACAGAGTAGATGATTTAAGCACAACACTGCTGCTGGGAAGTGAGATAAGAAAGCACCTGTGCCGGTTCGACAGCGAGCCAGCTGGGGTCCAAGGGATCACAGCTGCACACACAGAGAAGGGCAGCGGTGCTGGTGAAGCCCTCCCCGCAGAGTCCCTGAGCACGGGGAGGCCACACGAGGCCATCGTTAAACCACGCTGTGCCCCAGAGCTGTCACCTGTGAGGGTGAGGGCACTGCTCCGTGCAGGTACCCGCACCCATCACCCACCGCTCTGGAGAGCATCCCCCCTTCGACATTCACTGGGGTGCTTCTGGTGCTCCATGGGGACTTCCCTTGCTGCTTGTGACCTCGTCTCTTACCATCTCTGAAGGCCCTTTCCATGACAGTATCTCAGCCACACTAAATAGACTCTCAGTAAACAGCCCTTCTACAGATACCACCACCGTATCGCTACGGGGCGGCTCCAGATCTTCTCACCACTGATGGCTCCAGCTTTCCTACATGGGCAACAGGTAAATGGCCCACAGCATCTTCACCTCAGAAACAGAGCTGGCTGCCCAGAGGCTAAAACAGACCACACACCCTACAGAGCATTCTCAGAGGGTTTCTGCCATCTGGGACAAGGCACCTGCCAACGTGACACAAAGCAAAGGCATTCTTTTCCTCCTAGACACCACTATTAATGAAAAAAAAAAATGTAAGTCCTATCGCTGCTTTCAAAGAAATGTGAACAGTCAACTTTACAGATTGTAAACTGCTTCCACTGAAGCACCTTCAGTGCCAGCACAGTTCCACAGCGGGCTATGGCTGATAGAGAAGGCAATATGCACCCCTAATTACTCTCTCATCTAGATACTCCCACTGTGCCTGCTGGCTAATTCCCCAAAAACGCTAAAGGGCTGTAACAAAATAGAGTTACACTAAAGTTTCCAGGCAGACAAGGGGTTTGAGGAGAAGGAGAGGAAAAAGAATTTGTTTGGTTTTGATCAAATTTGCAAAGCTTTGATTCTGTAATGGATATGCAATAAAGCAGATACTGTGTGCAGCATAAATTCAAGAGAGATTAATGGTCGCATTAACCTTTTGAAAAACAATAAAGTAGATTTATTCCTTTGTGATCAGTGTGATAAAGTAATAAAAACATAGTAAAATAGACTAGAATTCACGTCTTTTTTTCTTTTTTCAACGGTCTGACCATCAAATAAACAAGTAAAAATCAACAAACAATGACAGCATGAACAACTATTTAGAATAAAACCGTACTTGACATTTCATCCCAGCAATGTAGAAACACAATTAGAGAGATGATAATACGACGTTCTAAAAAGTGCTTGAAAATTGTTCCAAAGCTAACTTCAGCATCAGAAATATTGTTACCATTCCCTTTAACAAAATGCAGAGAGACATCCCAAACAGTGTCTTGGAAAGTATTTGATTGAGAAACATTTTTTTGCCACGTTAGTGATAGCTTTTTGTGTTTGCCACCATCCACATAAAATGAAAGTAAGCTATAACGTAACCAGAAATAAAAAGAAAAAACATGGTCATGAATATTTTTGCTTACCACAAATGTCACAGAAGTTTCTGCTGAGCTGATCTTTAAAAGTTGTCCTCTTCTTTTAGGCAAATGAAATTATTTCTGCCAGCTTGAAAACATCAATTTTCTTTCTGATGTAAGGACCTTGGAGAAAAAGAAAATTCATCAAATACTGTACACAAATCAGATTCCTTGAAAGAAAAAAAATCATGCCAGCACAATAGCTGAAATTCTTAAAAACCACCTCATCAATATCACTGTCAAAAGCGAGGAGAGGAAGAGAAGGAATTTCCATGCCACTGGAGCTGCGTGTGCATTGCCAGCACCCTGAGCCCTGTCTCTGCCCCGCCGTGTGCTCTGTGCCCCTTCCCCTGCCTCTCCCGCACCCATCCTCATTCCCACTGAGCTGGGCACTTCCAAGCAAGGGAACTCCAACTTCCAGACAGATCTCCCCGCGGTAGCCAAGTTCTTGAGGAGAGCATGGAACGAAGCACCTTTGGAAGAAAAGGCCTGTGAGGCGGGGAGAATGGAAGTGCCAGGCTGTGCCCGGGAGAAGAGTCCCTGACCCCCGGTGACCGAGAGGCAAACCCCCCGTTGGGGCTGCCCATCTCAGCTCTTCCACAGCAAACGCAAGACACAAGCACCCGGAAAGGGCCGTTCACCACCTGGAATGTGCCCTTCCAGGCATGAGGTCTTACTACTGATATTTATATCCTCTCTGCTCCACGCGGGAACTAAACTAAATAATACAGAGTTCGAGACAACAGCAGCACGGTATGACATGCAGGACATAACTGAATCAGTCTATTAACACGGAATAGGCTGTCTGGAAACTCAAATCTAAAAGGCAAAATGAAGGCCTGGCCACCAAGGAGAGTCTTTACAGCCTGACACATGGGCATGTGTTCAACATAGCAAAAATAGTTCAACAAAGTTGTTAAACAAAATTGATATCTAGTATTAGCTGAAGACAATCAGCTGACAGTTATGTGTCAGTGCTTCTCTGAATTTAACTTGTACAGTTGTAGAGGGTCTGGCTTGCAGCAAAACTGATTTTTCCTTGTAGCCTCACGAGCTGTTGCACTGGAATGCCAGAGAAACGGGTGAAATGTTCCTGCAGGAACACGCTCGGTGCAGTTTGTACGTACATCCCCCTTCCCCTCTGGTCACCAGCTCTCACAAAAAAAGAGCCGTAAACATCCGGGGACACACATCTGTATATTTTTGTAATCTTCTCTGCTAGGCTTCCAAGGGCAGTGTGTGAATAGGTTAGGACATACAGACACAGGCCCTCTGTCACTGCCTGGCAGGTGCTGACAACACCCAGATGCAGGAGAGCGAGTTCTCTTTGCAGAAGGGTAGGAGATGCCCCAACACCTGCCGGGGGTATTTCTCGCTGGGTTAGATCCTTCTTTGTGCCCTAAGAAGCCTCTCTGCAAATTTCCAAAAGTTCCAACATGTGTCTTTTACCTGTTTTACAGAACAGTGTAAAGCGCCCTCTTTCTTGTGTCCCTTTGAGGTCAAACCAGAGAGGGCTGTAAAAGGCGATGTGCTGCTAAAACCTAAGAAACATCAGAAGTTCTATCGTAAGCTTGGAGCATCTCCTACACATATCCCATACAGCATTTCATAGCGCCGGGGACTGCAGCCAGTTCCCTTCTACTGACGATGCTGTCACTAACACGGGCGCTAGTGTTGACCAGTTATTCTACCAGGCTTTTCTTGCAGATAGACCAGAGTGAAATCCAGCTTTTTCTGAGACCACCACTGATAAACAGGTAAAAATTCTTCATGTAAAATATTGTACGTAAAACACTGTAAATATTTCCTAGCTGTTATAATAAATCATATACTGTATATTTTTATATAGGTATATTCTTTATACAGCTAATGAATAGCAATTTGTTAAATACAGCTTTTAAAATCATTATCAGAACCGTTATGTACCTCACATTCTGGAAAAAAGTCAAGGATGTATTATGTCAGGTGAACTCAGTTTATGTTAGCTATCTGATTAATTTTAATGTTTTTAATTAAACTATCTGTAATCTAAAACAAGCTTTTAGCCCTCTCTCATTCAAACAATGTCTGTCCCTAACTCTAGTTTTAAGTGGATATTTACACACATGACCTAACACACTCGTTCTCTCAGTGATTATTCGGATATTCGAAAAGCTCAGATCCTTCCTTAGGAGCAAGGGAGAAAAGAATAAACTAACGCAGTAAGAAATTTTGGAAATGCTCATCAGGGGAAGAGAAAAAAACCCCAGATACAGGATGGGTGTGCCTCAAGGTAAATTGCTGGCAGGTGCACAGCGCAGGCAGGGAACGGGGACTCCGACAAAACCAGCAACGGCCCAAAACTGGGACGAGGACTGAGAGCGCGATTCCTGCGCAGAGTCTGACTCAGGGAGGCATCTGATTGACTATCTGCCATCATAGATGAATGAAAATTTGATAGAATTCTTTGAAGAAAAGCACCGTATTGGAAGTTTCCATACAGTCTCCACAGTAGCTAACTTCCCACCGAGGCTTTTTAATTGGCACTGACATTTTGAAGCCTTTTAAGAGACTTTATGACTACCTGATGCAAACACCTGCTGCCCCGTTCCAGCAGCATACATTATAAGCAGCACTTAAGTACCTGAAACAGATCAGGGAAATAATTTAGCAACTGCATAAAATACAAGGCAAAGATCTCTTCCTGCACCAAGCACAATTTGTCCGAAATGCAACCCTCTGCCAGAAGCCCTCTCACCAGCCACTGCGGTTCCTTTGGCAGATGGAGAAGGACAGGCAGGAGGGTGGGACCTCTAACGTGGCAACAACCAGCTTTTTGTCCTTAAAAGAGCACAGGAAAGATGACAGACAGACCAGAGACAAAATCACGTTGACTGCTGTCAAACATAGTGTATTTTTAGTGCATCCTTCAGAAATGACCGTATTTGGTAGTTACATTATTAATACCATACATGACATGGCTACTGAGTAATAAGAAGACCTGGCTCTCCCAAATCACTACAGAGTGAAAAAAGCATTGGAAACATTCACACCGCATCAACCCCTCCGGGTGCTCTCCAAATTCATTCTGTTTAACTAATACACCCAGGACTACTTCAATTACATGAAACAGTCCTAATTGTCAGAGTGTGAGAGTTGGTGGGGATCGTGATTTTTCTGCGCAGCTTACAGTGGGTGAATTAGTTGGTGAAGAGATCAAAAGTCCTGGTGAATGAAAGGAGCTGTATCTACCTACGCTGCTGTTCTTATTTAAAAATACATCAACCCAACCATTTGATCATCCCTGTGTCTCGAGCCAGTGATCTGCGTTGTGATGTGTTCTACAAATGAGCGGGACACTTCCTAACACTAAAAGGATTAGGAAAAAACCATGCAGGGAAAGGTGCAAATAACATACTTGGGGCCAAAGGAAAAGCGTAAGGTGAAGACCAAAATCAGAATGCCAACTCACTGTACACAAATATCTGTATCTAGAGACTTAGCATTAGATTTGTGAGGAATTGTAGAGAAAGAAATAGCTTCTGCAGGTCTCCAGGAAAGGCAGAAAGTGCTGGAAAGCCACTGAGCGTGAAGATGGGTGGTGGTGTTGGACATTGCTGGCACATCCCCTGGAGCACCCTCACCTCCCCTCTGTCCCCACCGCTGCCCAATTCCCTCTCCCAGGAGCTGGAACAGAAGGAGCTAACGCTATTGTGGACCTTATAAACTTCCACCCCTTTTTCCACTGGGTATCCCAAAAAACTGCTCTCTTTCCCTCCACCCATTGACATGTTATATCTTCCTTGCCCAACTGCCCCATCTTTGGGGATATTTAAGCTGTTCTTTGCTGTCCCATGGAGCACAAAACCCCAAGAGCATACAGTCAACACTCCAAACAGTTTATCAACTATTTCAAGACATGCGGAGAAGTACGATGAGTGGGGAGACTCTATAACGCCAAGGATCGTCAAGAGGAAGAATGGGAGACATAGGGACAGGTAGAGAAGCAGGAATTTGCTAAGGATCTGAGAGGCCAGTGAGATGGGAGAACATGGGCTCTGATCTAAACCAAGGAGGACAGAGAAGAAAAAGAAGTCAACTACTAAGTAGTTGCATGGTCAGCTATATTTTTATCAGCCAGTTCTAATAAAAATAATCCAAATAACCCTGAATAACACACAAAGACTTCACTTTAAACAAAGAACTTGAACAACTATTGAGGTTTTTCTTCACAGAAACATAAAAAATACAATATAAGAAAAATAGAGTTGACATTTACCACTGACATGTTCAGCTGGTTTTTTATTAATATTTTTTTGAAAAAGCATTATGCACATGAATGCACCTTTATATTATTGAATAACATTCCTTTTAAATAATTACCATGTTTTGAGAACTTTCCCACCCATCTCTTCTTTTTTTTTTTTTTAAATATAAAAGTAAGGTGTTTATAAATCAGGTGGGTTTTTAACCAAGTGCACCGCTCCCTGTCCATAAAGCGAGATGAGAGCTTGATGTTTGTGGTTAAACACGATTTGCGCCTCCTGCCTTTGGGGTGCAGCCATAGATCACGCTGTGTTATTTATCTTGCTTACTCCAGCTTTTTGTGATGAATTATTAAAATCCGCCTGGAAGCATAGAGCCATTTGGAAGAAGGGTCTTGCTGAAGAGCAGAACAGATAAAAGCACGGAGATAAAACAAGCAACCCTGTCACCAGCAGACGCAAGCAGTACTGCAGAGAAGAAAAAGACCATTTTATTGGTCAAATTCCACTTACAGTCACACTAGTGAAACCTCAGCAAGTACAGCAGGCGGCTTAAATTCATCAGCTGCTTCAAAACAGTCTAGTGACTATCCAACGGCAGAACTGCCACACAAAGCATGGAAAGGTCATTTACATCGTTAGTATACCTGCAGGATGACTGAAACAAGAGACTAGTGCAGGGGGAAGAAAAAAAAAAAGAAAGAAAAAGAAAAAATAGGGAGAAAAAGAAACTAGAGGTTGTTATACTAGCTATGAAGCTTGGTTTCTTGTAAACGTGTAACTCCCGGCTAGATCCAGAGCTCCTTCTCTAATTGGAGTTTCATGCATTTTCTTTTTCATCTCAAGAGTGGTGAACTACTACAGGAATTCTCTCAGGGGAAGCACCTGGATGGTCCTGTCATTGTGAGAGTATGCCAAGCTTTTTAAAGAAAATGGGAAAGAATTTCTCTGCAAGTACTGCTACCTATAAGTTTACAATATTCTCTTTTTTTTTTTCATTTAGCTACAACTGATTTTGGCAAAACTTAAACCATTAACATCAATATTTTGCAAGCCATACGTCCCACATTAAACTTGAAGGTCTGAGCTGTTCAAAGAGAGACAAACCCCAGCTGCAGCTGGAATCACTGGGAGCTTATTCTTCTCCCTTTCCCTCTACCTCCCTGAAGTTTATCAGAGAACTTAAGCAATATAAATTCATCAAATCTTGCTTTTGAAGCACTTGGGTTCTGTACTGCTGAGAGACCCAGAAAAGGTTATGAGGAAATTAATATTTTGTATTTGGAGCAAGATATTATTTATAAGTCAAAACGTTAAACCACACATTTCAAGCTGAAACCAAACTAATATAGTGGCTGGCTTTCCTTTTTTCCATTTAGGAAATCCTGTTCCACTGATGTCCTGAATAAGAAAGCAAAGATTCTGGAAGAAAAAAAAAAGCAATAATGTAATTAACTATAAAATGTATATTGCACTTAACACAATGAAGGTGAAGTAATTAAATGTGCTCATTTTCAGGCACCTTGCTTTGCTAGTTTCTATTCTCCCTGCATATGCTAAAGGGTTTTTAAAACTTTAAGGTAACACTAAAGTAAAGTAGTAAACTAAAAAAGTAAACTAAAAATAATAGGAAAGATTACAGTACAAAGCTGAAAACTGCAGC
>JAOXJM010000033.1:79466906-79479922 GCA_026413425.1 Tringa solitaria
CCCCCCCCCCCCCCCCCCCCCCCCAACCAAACCCACAACCAAAAATCAATTGGCAGTAAAACCTCAATTTTTGTCCCTTTCCCAGAGATCACCTACGTATTTTAAAAATCAGTCAAACTGTCAAAGGATGTAAATAGAAGAATCTGCTTTCTCCTGGGTGTATTTTGTAACAACCAAGGGAGAGGAGATTTCCAAGCCAGGTGCTGACCATCACTGCATCTTCCAGGGAATTCAGCTCTGCAATGGTCTGAGACTGCAAAGTCTCAGTCATCAGGAGACTTGAACAGTCAAAATTTTTTTAAGGCCAGCTGGTCCTAAACATAAGCTGGACATGAAGACAGACATCACTGTCAGGAAGCAAGGAGTGTTCCCTTGAAGCTGAAACTGGGGTCTATTCACAGTTTAGACCCCTTTGGAATGAGGCAATGGCTCAGCAGGGTTTCCAGGACCACAGTTTTGGATTTAACTCCTCAAGTGCATTTCAAATGGCAGTTTCAATATGTGCAATCTTTTCTGCAGTCCAGCCCAAGAAACATTTCTATTCAAATACTCCACGGACCTCATAAAAGGACAAAAGCCACCAAATCCTGGGTGTGAGTCATAGTAAGGCATGTAGAAACGCAGAAACAAGAATAGCAGGACGGAGTTCTCTTTAGAGGAAATTTTAGATGCATTGAGGCAGCTATATTAAAATATTTGATCACCTCATGAATTCATAAATGTTTCTTTAGTGTTTGTTTATGACACCAGCTTATGAGATGCGCAGCTGTAGCTTGTTTGCAATGCAAGAGTAGGGAGAAAGGGACAGGTAAATGAAACGTGTGCAGGTGTCCAACAGAGAGACAGTAACACATTGTGCACAGCACAGCTTTCAGAACCTATACACAAACTCCAAGCTTTTGCTAAACACTCGTGCTAAACTAACATGCCACGAGTGAAATGCCCAATAAATCCATTGCAAATTTGCCATAAATTACAGGCCAGTCACCTTGCATAGAACATTTAGTTTCATTCATTAGCTAAACTCTACAATTTGTAAATATAGACAAAAAGTCTAGGCATAATTTTCCATGAGGTTCACTGCAAAAAATACCAATAATGGAAGCTAAACAATTAGTCTCCGTACTTAATATACTGTATGCAAGTCTTCAGGTACCCAGAGATATATCGTAACGCCGCTGCTATGCAGTAAGCTTCAGCACTTAAATTCTGTTTGCTGCCAATAGGATATTCAGCAAAAAAGTGTTTTGATTTCATTCTAAAACCTATTAACACTCTCCAGTGATTGCCTGTAAAGAGATCGCACCCAGAGCAAGTATTAATAGTGCCCAATACCCTTCATTCTCTGCTGTGATTTTAGCAAGAGTATTTGTTAGTAAGCTCATGGAAGAAAACTGTGTGATTGGGGCACTTCATCACTTTGATGATGGACATCCCCTTGCTGAACTGGGAAAGCATCAACAGGCCAGAGACCCATCTGCCAGCAAATTATTTACATATTTGAAAAGGTGAATCCGTCCTTGATTTAACTAATTTTGACACAGCTCTTTTGCCTGAATCAATTAGAGGCAAAAATAAATCGGAGGAAAAGAAAAGGAGCAGAAGAAAATGGGATCCGAGTGGATTGGACAGAAAATTTATCCTTTGCCAATAGGTGCTGTCTCTGAGGAGAAGGACAACCCGAGATACAGGACATGATGCGAGGAAGCAGCATCTCATAGGAAAACGAGACTAGGATCCCCAACCGATGGGAGAGACCACTATCATTTCATCTCAATTAACTACTTGGAACTTGGTTTCTTTTCCTTCCCTGGTGGTGTTTTTATAAACATTTGTAACTACGCTGTCTGTACTGGGAAATGTAAAGGAACGCTTTACCTCGCATCTTTCCTTAGCTCAACCCCTACATTTAATTTCAAGATGATGATTTTCCTCATCCAAAAACACTAAAAAAAGCAGCCCTGGAGCCCAGTGCCACAGCTTTCTGACACAAGGGTCACAGCAAAGAACCAAAGAAGAATAAGGTGTTTTTTCATAGAATGTCTACAGGATTATATCTGATATCACAGGGAACAGGAAAGAAGAGGGGTCAGTCACTGTCATGCAGGTTTTCTGACGTGGGTAAATGCTTGAACCCTGAAGGCTCAAAGGAAGTTTTGTAGAGAAGGGATCAGCTTAAAACAAATCTTTTCTGAATGTTTTCAGAAACATTCGTCTTAGTATTTACTGAAAGATAACCTGGAGCTCTTGCTGGGGTTTGTCAAGGTGAGGAGAGATTCCAACTTTTCTAGATTTTATTTTTCTTATCCTGCTTTGTGACAGGCAAAATGCATTCAAACGCTCAACATGTACTTCAGTCACCTTCTGCAGAAGATCAGTTTGATGATACATGACAAAGTAAATAATTATTTGTTTTTATTCTCCTTTTCAACATTAGAGGACATGAAAAGAGCGAAGCTACAAAGTTAGTCTCTCTTGCCTGCCATGAAGACATTTTTGTTTAAAAGATTAACAGTTCTCTGATCACTTTCTGTATACTTCTAACACTTGGAATAGCCAACTCATTTTTTTGAATTAATAAATGTGTAATTGGTATACATCATTTGTCACACTTCTACACTCCCTATTATTTGCATAAAAGATGGAACTGGAAGGGGTTTGGGATTTTGGAGGATTTTGTCTTCTGTATTGTTAAATTCAGATTGCGAATGCTTTTCATCAGCCAATAACATGATCTTGACCTTGCTGGAAGCAGAAATCTTTCTTCTGCAAATCCATAACCATTGTGTCAGTGTTATTCCCTCTGGATGTTGTTACCTCTCAGTGTACTTTATTGGTAAGCACTTGGACTTACAGAATAATATAAAGAAAAAGTCACTGGTAAATCCCACTGGGTTTTCTTCTTTTTTTCTTCTTTTCCTTTAAAGGACAGATTGCATTTAAGAAAGTGTCTTTACATTTCTAAGTTACACGTCTGTATTTTCATTTTCCAATTTGAAAACAAATGACCATAACTCTTCTGACTGCAGAGAACATGAGAACATTCTGGGCATATATTCCCAGACATACTGTGGCTATATTTTTCATGCAAAGGTCATGGCCGTTCCAAGAGGAAAAAAGTAATAAGGGGACAGAGCCAACCATTTTAATGAAAGAAGAACAGAACTCAGTTGCTATACAAGTTTTGTGCAAACACATTTCTTGCAGACAACTATAACAGATAAATAGGAGCAAGCAATCAAACCGGGTGCTACGGAGGCACCCCAAAATGAGTTCACACAGATAATAAACTTACACAGACTTCCTTCGTAACTACATCCAAAGAGCCAAAACCAACAAGACAATGGGGGTAACCAAAATTACACTCTGCTAACCTTTAACAAACTGTGGGTCCAGTGTAGGAGCTGCTACCCAGCATCACATCAGAACACCACACAATATGAGGATTCTGTAGAGTGCACACACCCTCTCACCACATCTGGCCCCTCATCCCAGTGTGCCTAGAAGATGCAATCACTCAACCAAAGGGGTGAGGGCCAATTCAAGGAGGTCCAGAAGAAGCATTCACTCACCAAGGTTGAGGTGAGAGCACTCAATCCCAGGGGCCTATCTTAGAGCCTTGTTGGATGGAAATGTGGTCGTCTACTGGTCCTGGTCCCCAATCTCCCCACTGGCTGGACCCTGCCTGTTGACCAAAGGTCCCACCTCCTTCTTCCCACCACTGAATTGGGGGAGATGGTCTGCACCTGACTGGGGTGCAGCACCCACCGTGCACCACCATGTTAGAGTCCCAGTCGCTGTTGGGGTGAGGGGAGAGCTCCTGCCACACCGGGTTACATCACACCACTCATTATGAAAGATCGAGGGTTTTTTTATTTATTTTCTTATTAGGGAGTAGCACCTGGCTCCACTGAACCTTCATTTGATGGCTTCTGCAACCCCATTGCATTGTAAACATTTCTACCAAGGCAGAGTAAGAGCGAGTGGTATCTTCACTGGTTTATGAAACAAGGAAAGCACTCAGCTTTCAAAGGAAGTTCAGGTCCCGTGAATTCATTTCCTGACAGAACCACAGAACTCTGTGCTGGTGTTTTGCCCATCTCTGACAGGTTATTTCATTGCTTAGTCTGCTGAGGCAGCAGCAGTCAACAGCTTAATGCTATTAAAAACTTCATTGATTGAAATATATACAGGCTCTGAGTAAGGACTCAACCAGGAGGAAGGGTCTTCACTCCACCCACCCTCCTCAAAACAACCTCTTTTTTCCTACATACAATTCCAACAGGATTAATCCCTATGCACTAATCTTCTCCAGAGCCCAAATAAAAGTTCAATCTTTGGATGCTCTTAACGACTGGTACTGCCATACCTCTACAGACACAGTCAGAAATCGGGAGAAACAAACCACACCACCTCGATACAAACTTTGCTAAGCAAAAAATAACCTGAAATAGTTTTCTTTACCCTTATGTCCTTCTAGGAAACATAGTGCCAAATAATTTTAATTTTAAATCTCTATTCTTCATTTCTTAAATCTGTGTTCCTTGCTTTGTACTCATAAAGGAAGCGTGTCTTCATGTATAGTTACTCTGTGCATTTGTCAGTCAGACACACTTCAAAACAACAAGCACGTCACTGCACTCCAGCCTTTATGGAATCTCTCAGCAGAAAAGTCTCCAAAGGCCTTTTTCATGATCTTCCTCAAGCATTTGCACACAAGAAATTCCATAATTTCTTAATGGCTCAAATTATAAACAATACATGAATGTAACTAAAACCAGGCAAACAACTTATCTCCTTTCCATTCTCCCTCTCAGAAGAAAACCAAAAAACCCCAAATCTACCAACAAAAAATCCTCTCAAAACCCACAAACCAAAAATACCCCAAACACAAACCCAAAGACTCAAAGCCCAGAGAGCAATCTCCAGAAGGACACAAGCGCTAGGGATTCCCAATGCCACTTTTCATTCAGTTTCATGCTTAACTGGGACACCACCAGCTTAAAGCTCGGTATCAAACACGAGCCTTTCAAAAGCAGCTGCCACACCAAATTCTCTTCGCTTCTGCTTTAGAGCAGACACTGCAGGGTACATTATGCTTAGGTTTATATAGTAATCCAGCATCACTGGTCAAACCACTAATTTTGATTGGTTAGGAATGGAAAAAAGCAACCAGACTTAGTGGGTTGAGAGCAAACCAGCTTGTACCTCTTGGAATGGCAGGGCCAAATACCATACGGTATTGGAGTACTTGTTACCGTGAGGGCTGAAATCCAGGTATTGAGCTTTCTAAGCAGCTTCCCTACTGATGGTGCTCATAGGCACTCGGTGCTTTTTTTCTTCATGACCTCTCTCACCTGGTGAGTATTTCAGCATTTTTATATCTATGAAATGTTTCATTCAACCTGAAAAAGCATCTTAAAAAGTTACTTTTGCCAGAAAAATATGGAAAAACAGTTTTCTATGTGCACGCGTGTATATATTTGTAATTTTCTTCAAATAAGTAGCTGTGCCAGAAAGCCGAGCCAAGCTTCACATAGTGGAAGTTAAAACCTTTTTGTGTGTTTTCTGGATAGTTGTGAATGGAGACGTGCTGGTGCTCTGCCCCGAGCTGCAGCACCACCCTCTGCCCCACTGATTTCCGTGGAGCATCCTCGCCTCTCGCAGGAGCCCATCCAACGTGGACGCGCAGCGAGAGGCACGTCACACCGTAACACGCGGCTGACCTGTCAGTATGACACATAGGTTTGTACGCTCAATGTGAAACTCCTGCCTTGCTCAGCTTAAAAACAGACATCAGAGAGCTGCTGACGTTGCACATTAAAGGGAAAAAAAGCATCATCTGTCACTACCAGAAAGGTCCTCACACTATTCTGGGTACATTTACGAGGGGGTGATCCAGTGCATAATTTATTCTGCAGGAAGAAAAGCAAGTTCAGTGAAAACTAAAATCAATCATTTTAAAACATTTACCTAAAGTTATAAATGAAATCTAGATCCCAAACAAGAATGGTGAGTGGTTCAGAATTCCATCTGTTGATGCTATACATCCATCATAGCTCAAGAAACGGTTTCCCTGCTTGATCACAGTAGAAATTCTTTGCTGCTGTTTCATCACTGCTGACTTTTTTTCCCCATTCCATTAAGAAAGCTTAATTCCAGTCTGGGTCATTTGATTTTTTTCTTAGTATCTTTAAACCTCAGTTGTAATTGAATCAAGAGAAGTATTATCCAATCATATTGTTCTGCTATTTATGAAGCTTTATAAATCTCTCTGCAAGTAAATTAGTGTCATATCAAACCGCTGAGCCTGAATTTTTCTGGCAGAGACAGACATGGGGCGCTTTCCTTTAGCACGGAACAGCAGATCCCGTTTTAAAAATAAATCCTTCCCCTCAAACTACATAATCCAGTGTATTCAGGAGGAGGACTCTTACGTGGGTCATCTACAACTAAGACAAAGCCATTGAAGCTGCAGCTTTCACAAAGTATATGTTACCTATCCATACTAACATACTCATTACTGCTGATTAAAAACTGTAGCATTTCACCTCCTACTAAAATTATATTAATCATAGAATCCCAGGTTGGAAGAGACCTCAAGGATCATCTGGTCCAACCTTTCTTGGCAAAAGCATGATCTAGAAGAGATGGCCCAGCACCCTGTCCAGCCGAATCTTAAGTGTGCCCAATGTCAGGGAATCCACCATTTCCTTGGGGAGATTACTCCAACGGCTGATTGTTCTCAGGGTGAAAAATTGTCCTGTTGTCCCCAATCAGAATCTCTTCAGCAGTAACTTGTACCCATCAGTCCTCATCTTTTCCATGTGACTCCTTGTAAAAAGGGAGTCTCCATCTTCTTCGTAGCCACCCTTTAAATACTGGAACACGGTGGTAATGTCTCCCTGTAGCTGTCTTTTCTCATGGCTGAATAAACCCAGTTCTCTCAGCCTGTCCTTATGTGGCTGCTTCCCAGTCCTTGGATCACCTTGGTGGCCCTTTTCAGGACCCTCTCCAGCCTGGCCACAGTTTCTTGTACAGCAGGGACCAAAACTGCACATCATATTCCAGGTCTGGCCTGACCAGTCCTGAGCAGAGTGGGATAATGACTTGTCTCTGCAGTGATGCCCTTGGCGATGCAGCCCAGCAGCCCATTGGGTTTCCTTGCGGCAGCAGCAGCACACTGGTCACTCGTATGGAGCTTGTTGTCACCAGGACCTTCAGGTCCCTTTCTACAGACCTTCTCCCCAGCATGTAGAACCCAGCCTGTGACACACTCCTGGATTATGTATTCCCAGGTGCAAGACCTTACATTTTTCCGTGTTGAAACCTCATTAGGTTCTTGTCAGCCCACTCTTCCAGCCCCTCCAGGTCTTCCTGCCGGGTGTCCCTCCCTCCCCAAGTGCCCACTTCCCCACTCCACTTGGTGTCATCGTACACTTGATCCCATCAACCAGATCTCTTGTGAAGATACTAAACTGCATTGGATCCAGTATCAATCCCTGGAGAACCCGAGTCGTGACAAGTTGCCAGTTTGAAAAACGGCTATAAACCATATATTAAATCTTATATTTTTTCACTAAAAGCCCCCACCTTTAATTATTTTTGACAAAAAGTAGATTGAGTGAAAGAACATTTAGGGATGCCACAATAACAGGAAATCGAAACCTGTATACATCTAGTGCAGCCCATACATAAATGTGCAGTCCCTGGGTGCCAAAGATAATTTTGCAGCCCCAGCTGAGAAAACTAAATCTGATTTTGGTCCCTAAAAGGAATAAACTAAAGAAATCGTTAATCTGCCACACTGAAAATATTTAGCAAAATGATGTTAATTCACTTGTCTTCTCACAACTTGCTGATGCTTACTTGCCTCTCATGCATTTGGTTATCAACATCCAAACTCAAGTCTATTGACTTTAACAACTTAATTTGATTTTCTCTATGTCAAAACTTTTTACATCATCTTTTGAACTATATTTTCTCTACTATATAACATCGAGATATATTTAATACATATATATTTAATAATTAGGAAATAGTTTTTATCTCTAGCTTTTTGTAACAATTCTGAAAGTTACGTAAGACCTATATGTCCCACCTTTTCAATGAGATTTTGCATATCAGAAGCAAAATAAAGGAAATAAAATCCATTTCTGCATACCAGATTTGTAGAATAAGTAAACCACAGGAGTGCACACCAAAGAGACAGGTGAATTTACTGCACTTAAGGGCGTTACGCTATAGACATAAAGAAATGCACTTTCCAGCACAGCCAACCGATCCAAACCAGACCGTGCCTACAGGGAGCCTCTGTAACAACACTACTGATCCCTTACCAAACCTGAGAAATCAACAGCTCAGGACACCAGGCTGCTCTCATTTGAGCAGTTAAAAGCGTGTTATGCAAGTAATGATTTTGAAATATTGTCTTTATCCATTTTTACATGAATAATACATACATCTACCTTGATTAGCTCTTTAAGCTCATGATTTACACATAAGAATTAAATATTGGCTGCCCAAATTCCTCCAAACTAAATCCTAGGACATTCATTTCTATGTGGGGTGTGCAGTCAGACAATTAACTCTAGAATAATATACCCTCAGCCATGTGATAACCACACAGAGCCACTCTGAGATCCTTTCACATGTGTTAAATTCAGGTGGCTACTGTGGGGAAAGCCCAAGCTCCAATGGACTGGACCTACAAAGAATTTAGAATATCAGGTTTAGGTCTGTTTTTAGTTCTGAGTGTCTTTTTTTGTTGGCTTTATTTTTTAAATGTCTGCTATTGTTCTGGTATGTTCTGAGCTGTCTGTCTACGTATTGAGAACTACAGTCACTTCTGAAAATACCTGGCCAGCCTTTATGTGTCTTGTATTTCTAATGACTTTCCATTGTTCACGCTGTAGAAATAGCCCAGTTCTGCTTTATCTACCTTCGTAAATACCTCCAAAGTGCTGCTATTGTGCAGGGTACCTGAGCATTGTTCAGGGTACTCAGCCCCTGACATTAAACTTTCTGATGGAAGCCAAGTCTTTCAACATTGGACCAGGACTGAGTAGTCAAAACAAGAATATTTACAACTACTTCAAAATAGAAGTTAGAGAAAAAATATCATTTTAAGAGACCAGATCAGCCCTCTTGAATGGAGTCTATTAAATCGTGATTAAATCCCTTCTGCTAGAAGAAAAATCTCTGTCAAAAATACTTTGAATGAGTCTTAAATTCTAATAGAAGAACACTGTTTCTCTCTAGAATACAGCGTGAAACTCAAGCCCAGATCTGAATAAATTACAGATAAATCTGCCTGAGGCCTAGAGTTCTGTTGACAAGGCTTACTAATAAATAAAATGCTTTTTTTGCTCCAATAACTATATTTACACAAAAAATTATTTTAAGTGGTGTATTATGCTAATCAACCACAATAATAGTCCAAAGATTCTCTTTCAAGTAATTCCTGTTGATAATAAATTTTCTCCTAGTCTTCCGATCTGCTGTATATTCAATTTACTTTTTCTGTATCTCAAAAAAGTATTAAGATATTCCAGTTATTCTGGGGGAAATGTCTCTCTTCAAACACATCTTTTTATATATTCACTAGTATTTATACCCATCTTTACAGACTTGTTTTGCTTTATGGGATGTTTAAAATTGTTTTTAAATGGTGTACCATTGTTTTCTTTCTCTTCTCTCATACCTAAATGGGTATCTAAGTTCTCCAGTTGTTACACTAAGAATTCCATGCTCCATGTAGGAATGTGGTGGGATATTTGTAGCATAAAGGGAAGTAACATTAGTTTATGTCTACTGATCTTGAATTAATTTTGTAGCTGATCTTGGCTATTTTTTAGTCTCATTTAGAGTCACTGATTTACCAAAGCACCCTGCTATGTGTTCCCTTCATCCTGAGCTTGACTGGGCTACCACAGGAGAGTTAACGAAAATCTCGCCATTGACTTAAGTAGAACCAGGCTTCATAGATTTGAAACGAAGCAAAAAATATCTCACAACACTAATTACACCTTGGGGAAAACTGCCACTGAAATCTATAGGCAAAGAATTTGGCTTTATACTCCAAACATTAATGTTCTGCTGATTAATGAAATAGAAAAAGTTGAATCTCGCTGCAATAAACTTCAGCATTCCAATTACTTCCCTTACACTAACTGAGGGGTATTTACATGGAAGATGCACAACAGGTAGGTTTGCTATTGTTCTGCTTGACCCTGGTGTGTTACTCTGCTCCCAGATCCCTGGGGGAAACTTCAGATTTTCAGGTAACAAACTTCCCCGCCCTGTGTCTGCCACCCACCTCAGCTGGAGGGAGTTTTATACCCTACATTTACCCCAACGATAAGGAATTCTTTATAATATGAACATCTATTCTATTTAGGGGATGGGGCAATAATATGTAAAAAACAATCTATTAAATGTTTATAATTCTATAAAGCAAAATTATCCCTTTAGAGTACAGGTCCTAAAACATATGGCTTTAAAAACAAACAAATAAACAAAAAACCCACAAAAAACCCCACCACCACCAGCAAGGCACTGTCTGTTTGTCCTGCCTGTGAAAGGGAATGGCTCTGCCCAAGAGCCTTCAGTTGTGTTAGTCCTGCAGGCAAAGACATGATCTCAAAAATAACCCTGAGCTAAGGATTTTTATCACAAGAAGTTTTCTCTTGAAAACTATTGGGTCTGGAATGATTTGGATACTTTTGAGGCACTACACCCAGAGACTACATTTTATGCTAAGGCCATCAAACACAAAGGAGGAGGAAAGAATGCTATGGGTCTCCACACACTCAGGGCAAGCACACTCACACGGTGGAACCAGCCCCCTCACTCCAGGTGGTTCCCCAATAACCAGGAAAGCCAAGAGAAGGTGTCCCAGCCGCCTGACCATCCTCCACACTGCACTCACCAACAGCAGGACAGGGATCCCCAAGAGCAGGGGTGGAAGAGCTCATCATCCAAAAGCACAAAATAATAAAAATAAAGCAGAAAAAAAGATGAGTACAGCTGATGTGAGAGATTAGGAATGAAGCTAACCCAGCCATAAAGCTGCAGGTGAGCCCCATTACTGAAATGATGTGTAACCAGCAGGATGAGTACAGCTAGCAGAGGGCCAGAAACGGGAAGAGTATCAGCAAGGCTCAGTAATGACCCTGGTGAAGTCTCTGCTTCCAGGAGCAGAGCAGTGACCGTATCACACTGAGGTAAAAGCCTGGGAAATTACATACTGTCTTCCTACGAACGTGTCTGTGATCCGGACCCTTCTGGGACTGTGCCAGTGGAGATCAGAGCAGGGGATGATGGGGAGCAGTGGTCCCTAAGCCTGAGGAGCAGGATGGTTGGGCCACTCAGAGCAGTCTGCAGGCTAGTGGGCAAGAGGAAGGTGGGAAATGAGAGCCGTCCTTTCATCTTTCAGCAACTACTTTGTTGAGTAATTAGTGAATTCCATAATCATACTAGAATGCTCAGATATTTTATAAAATACATAGGGTGAGAGTATCTCTTTTTCTTTGTGTCTACTTGCTCAGCTTGTTGCCTGAGAGTGGGAAAGCATCAACCCCTGAGAATGCAGTACTGGCCCCTTGCTCGAGTTTCTGGATGGTTGTGGCATCAACCAAAGTGCCTTCTGCTGGAGTGAGGTGTCCACCTAACGCCGGATGGCTGTGGGAGCCAGGAGACACCAGGTTAGGCCAGGAGGTGCCAGAACACCTAGGCTGCTGCCGCTACCCCCTGCTGCACCGCACGGCTTCCCTCCCCTCAAATGTTTTGCCCAAAAGAAAGGTCACAGTGCAAACTAAATAAAAACTGGCAATTCCCTTAGGAAAAAAACAGGAAATGACGTGTATTAATGCCAATTTCACAAAGTTGTGTTTCATGAGGGAGCGTATATTACATTTTGCCTGGTTATGAGGCCACGGCATGAAAAGCACAGTTGCTAATTTGCAGTGCATATAGACTTAATGCAAAATTGCAAACATCCATCTTCCCAGATTTGCTTTGTGTCACTTAATATTTTTGAAAGCCAAGATTTTACAAACAAATAAGAGAATATGGCACTAAAACTTTATAACCAGGCTTGAACGTGAAAGAACAAGCAAATAACAGATTGAGCATAAGGGACTAGGCCATTTTAAGTTTTAGACTGCTGTTTACAACAATGAAAACAGCAAAAACGGAGTAATACGCATTCCAATGAACCCTTCTCACTGATAACTGCCATTTTAAGGCAAGGAATATGTAGAATATGATCAGACTTCCAGAATCTTACAGGTGAAACAGACTTTAGATCATTTTTGCGTGAGGTCGGGGCTGTTCAGCAGGTGCAAGGGGCTGTGGATGCTTGATACCCCCCATTCTTCAAAGCATCGTTGCTCAGAGCCTCCCAAGTCCATCATCCCTGCCCTGCTGATCCAGGAGCTGCCAGCTCCTTACGCACCTTCTTCTCCATGTTCACACACCACAATTTACAAGAGTGTCCCTAAATCAGAGTAACCCACCCGTCCGTACTCAGGGCACAGCCAATGCTTCAGACAGTACCTTTTATCTTAAGCTCATTTTATTCTCTTGCTGCGTAGAAGAGACCACAGTCACCCTCCTACTTACAACAAACAGTGCTCTTGGGTGTTGGTTTTCTTCCCTTACATAAATATGTAAATTTTACTCTGTTATACTAAACCATCTCTCTCAGTTAACCCACTTTTTCAATAAAGTATAAAATTCTTGCCTTCTCCCTTTGAAAACTACATGCTGTTCCTCAAGGAGGGATGCTTCTTTCACTGAAGTGTCTTTTTTTTTTCTAGTCATTAGAAAAACCTTAAAATGTGCATAAATGCACCAGCTATTTCTGAATAGCCCATTACTGCAGCCCTGACACAGCAGCAACCTACTGGGCAAACAACTGATCCCTGCAATCTTTTCTTTAGGTAAACCATTAGGGTGAAAAAAAAAAAAACAAACATAAACATGACAGGGACGATGTATGCAAATTCAAATAT